>CM069904.1:29731954-30174454 GCA_036172215.1 Camellia granthamiana
ATCAAAATGAGAATTTTCAAAAATACTATAGATATAATCTTTTATCTTATAGATCTATTAATTATGAAAATAAGAGGGACCCATATATTTATGGATCACCATTCCAAGTAAATAAGAATCAAGAGAGTTTTTATAATTACAACACACATAAACATAAGGGCAAATTTTTTGATATACTAGGGGATATCCCTATCAAAAATTATTTAGGAAAAAGTGATATTATGTATATGGAAGAAGTCCAGGGGTCCCAACATTACATATCTCATAACTAATATCACATATCTCATAACCACTAGTCACATATCTCATAACTAACACCATTTTGCTCATAACCACACCACTTTGTTCATAACCAATATCACATATCTCATAACTGTTGATTACATCTCATAACTATTACCCACATGAATCATAATCACATCTCATAGCCAACCCCTTTGAGTCTTAACCAACATCACATATCTCATAACTACTAGTCATATATCTCATAACTAACAACCCTTTTGCTCATAACTACACTACTTTGATCATAACCAATATCTCGTATCTTATAACCACTAACACATATAGCATAACTAAACACCCTTTGACGCCACTTTGCTCATAACCAAAATCACATATCTTATAATCACTAATCAAATATCTCATAACCATTATCCACATTTCTCATAACAAACATCACATATATCATAACTACTAATCACATATCTCATAACCACACTACTATGATCATAACCAACATTACATATCTCATAACCACTAATCACATGTCTTATAACCAAACTCCCTTTGACTTAAAACTACATCACTCTGCTCATAACCAAAATCACATATCTAATTATCACTAATCATATATCTCATAAGTTTTACCCACTTATATCATAATCACATCTCATAGCCAACACCATTTTGCTTGTAACCAATATCGCATATATCATAACCACTAATTACATATCTCATAACCATTACTTACATATAGGGGTGTAAATTTGGTCCACGGGCTCGCGGCACACCCCAAGTTCAGAAACTACTCTCTCTCTCTCTCTCTCTCTCTGTCTCTTGTTTGGGCAAGGGTCTAGGGATTTGTCAAAAACAATTAATGAGGGAATTTTGACTTTGATAAAATTTGGATGTTTGTTCCAAATTTTTGGAGAACGTGGGGCCGAAATTATGTAATAATCATTATAAAAAACAAAATTAAAACATTTATGAATAGGGTCTTATAATAAAATAAATTATTAATTTATAATTTTGTCAATTTATACTTAATTTTTTTTAAAAATTTTTAATATAAATCCTTCATCTATTTTGATTAAGTAAAATTAATAAAAAAGATTATTTTACTCATCAACTACAAAATGTATAATCACACCATTAATTGGCATAATAAAAATATTTAAAATTTTAGAAGCCACAAATATCATAATCAAGTTATAAAATTTTGTAATATAAAACGCAAAATACATAACGCCATCATTAATTGGCGTAACAAAATTGTTTAAAATTATAGAAAATCACAAATGTCAAAATTTTGTAATATTAACCAAAAATTATGTAACTATCCACTAATTGGTGTAACAAAAATATCTAAAAATTTTAAAAACCACAAATGTCATAACCAACTCAGGAAATTTTAATAGCATCAACTACAAAATGCGTAACTGTACCACTAATTGCCATAATAAAAATAATCAAAATTTTTACAAATCACTAATGTCATAACCAACCCAAAAAATTTCATAACATCAATCACAAAATGCGTAACAACACAACTAATTGATGTAGCAAAAATATCCAAATTTTTATAAACCACAAATATTGTCATCAAGCAACAAAGTTTCATAACAATTATCATAACATGACTTTACAAATCACTAAAAATCTTAGAATCACAAATCAGGATCTCTCATAATACAGAGAAAACAAAATGTAATGGCAATCATTAAATAATTTAATCAACGACTTAAAGTCATGGAACAGAAAATGAGAGTTAGAGAAGATTAGCCAGTAGAGCGAGAGGAAAGAGAATATGAGAAAGAAAGACTGAACGGGCTTATCTCTTGTGAAAATGACATCAAAGGTGCTGTTGTTTTTGATAAGGAACATTGGAGATATCTATAATGACAGTAAAGAATGACAGAGATGCTTGAGGGATGAAGAGGACTGAGATAGCAGAACAGAACAACAAAATACGTAATATTCATTTTTCAACAGTTCTATAGCACATGTACAAATTGATGATAACAAAACCTTTCAAATCATAATTACGGCCAAAGGTTTTTGTATGTATGACATATTAATGTGAAAGAGCTAGAGTTTCGAGATAGATGCATTTACGAGATGGAGAAATATCACCAGAATGAATAGTGTTGAAATAGACAAAGAGAGTAGTGACGAGTTCAAGGATCTATTGCAGAGACATAGGAGTAGAGAGAGGAAGAATCCAGTGAGGAAGAACTATCAACAATGGTCGTTCGATAATTTGAGCGAAATAGAGAAGTCTGAGTAAGAAATAGAGAGAGTTCAAGCACAACTAGGACAAATCAAAGGAAAGAAAATAGAGTAAAGAAAAAAACGAGGAAAAGTTGGGGAAAAAAATTTAGGAGAAAATTTATTTAGTAAAACAAAATAAAATCACATCATAGATAATTTTTTTCAACATATTTTTTTATTAAAATTTAGTTAAATTATATATATATATGTCTATAAGTGTATATAGATTTTTTAAAAAGTATATTGTTTGTATATTACTATTTCTATTATATTTAATGAAGATACTATGACTAAAAATAAATCTAAAATAGAGATAGGTGATTAATTGCAATTGTTACTTAGGGATGACACTTCAAAATTAATTGAGAGAGTTGAGAGTTCAGAGATGATGAGAGTTTGAGAGACAGATTTGTTTGTGAGAAATAAAATGAGAGGGGTGGTATTTATAGGACTTGGAAGGAAGGGGTTAATTTATATATATATAAATATAAATATAAAATTGATTGTTGGTGGAATTAACGGTTATATGACTGTTTCAATTTATTTATTTATTTATATATTTTTTTAATTTTTGACCATTGCACTATAGGGGGTAGGGAGCCGTTGGGGTTGGGTCGGGCCAGATGGGAAAAAAAATTTCGAGTCGAGCTCACCAGATGGGTCACACTTCATAACACACTAGAGTTGGGCCAGGCTCTAGAACACATAGCCCAGGGTCTCAGGCTCAGGCTCAGGCCTGGTTGGGCCCACCCAGGTGCGATTGGACTTGGGATGTGCCACGAGCTTAGGCCAAATTTACACCCCTTTATGTGGGTAGTGGTTATGAGCTATGTGATTAGTAGTTATGATATATGTGATGTTGGTTATGAGGCAAATGGTGTTGGTTATGAGATGTGGTTATGATGTAAGTGGGTAAAGATTATGGGATATATGATTAGTGATTATTAGATATGTGATTTTGATTATGAGCAGAGTGGTGTGGTTATAAGTCACAAGGTGTTTGGTTACGATATATGTGATTAGTGGTTATGAGATATGTAATGTTGGTTATGATCAAAGTGGTGTGGTTATGAGATATGTGATTAATAGTTATGATATATGTGATGTTGGTTATGAGATTTGTGAGTAATGGTTATGGGATATTTGATTAGTGATTATAAAATTTTTGATTTTGGTTATGAGCAAAGTGGTGTCAAAGGGTGTTTGGTTATGTTATATGTGTTAGTGGTTATGATCAAAGTGGTGTGGTTATGAGCAAAAGGGTTGTTAGTTATGAGATATGTGACTAGTGGTTATGAAATATGTGATGTTAGTTATGACTCAAAGGGGTTGGTTATATATGTGACTAGTAGTTATGAGATATGTAATGTTGGTTATAACTCAAAGGGGTTGGTTATGAGATGTGGTTATGATTCATGTGGGTAATAGTTATGAGATATGTGATCAATAGTTATGAGATATGTGGTATTAGTTATGATCAAAATAATGTGGTTATAAGCAAAAGGATGTTAGTTATGAGATATTTGACTAGTGGTTATGAAATATGTGATGTTGGTTATGAAAAAAAAAGTGTTGGTTATGAGATATGTGACTAGTGATTATGAGATATGTAATGTTGGTTATGACTCAAAGGGGTTGGTTATGAAACATGTGATATTAGTTATGAACAAAATGGTGTTGATTATGAGATGTGGTTATGACTAAGTTATGATCAATTTGATTATAGTTGTGAAGAAATATGATTTGGGCTCATAACTATAAAAAGTGACCTGTTTAGCAGGTCACTTTTAATGATGTGGCTTAATCTTAGGCATTGATTTTCTATGTACCGTACATTTTTAAAAAATGTACTATAGACTTTCTCCTTTTTTTAAACACTAAGAATGATATATAACATGGCTGATAGAAAAATTGTTTGAATACATGGCATGCCAATAAAGCATTCCAATTTCTTACTGTATTTATGTATATGAGATGAAAAGGAAAGAGGGAAGAATAGAAGAAGACAGAGATTATTAGGGAGAGGATAGGAGGAGATAAAAGAAAAGACAATACGTTAGAAAGTGAGAGAGCCAAGCTGTATCAATTAAATCTGAATTTTTTATTCTTCTTTGGAAGGATAGTTCTCATTTTACTGCAATAAAGTCTATTATAGGATAGGATGACTCTAAAAACTCATATATTTCTTCTAGAACAGATCCTAACCATCGTAGTAACCTAAAATAACTGATATTCTATCACTAGATCACCAAAAGTCCTTATAAAATAAGAATATGACAACATTATTTCATAGATTCCTAATAAGATTTGTCATATAAACATTACTCCTGGGGATTAGTCAGGCTTTGATCCGAACACCCCAGTGCCAATCAAAAAAATAAAAAATAACTAACATATAGTAATTAAGTTAGTCTTATTATGGGGTCTTTCATCAACTACCTTCAGGGCAAAATTTAGTACTTCATTTTATCTTTCATCTGTACTTGTGTTCTATAAGAGTGGTTGAATTGACTAGGGAAATGGCAACAGACCTAAAGTTGCTTGAGAAAGGTCAACTAATAGTGAGCACTCCTGAGAAGTGGGATGCTTTATCCTGCCGCTGGAAACAGCGGAAGCACGTTCAACAGATTAGTCTTTTCATCATTGATGAACTCCATTTGATTGGTGGTCCAGGTGGTCCTGTGTTGGAGGTCATTGTGTCTAGGATGAGGTATATTGCAAGCCAGGTTGAGAACAAAATTCGTATTGTAGCTCTTTCTACTTCCCTTGCAAATGCCGAGGATCTGGGTGAATGGATTGGGGCTACCTCTCATGGCCTCTTTAATTTTCCTCTGGGTGTTCTCCGTTTTCCTCTGGAAATACACATTCAGGGCATTGACATAGCTAATTTTGAAGCAAGGATGCAAGCGATGACAAAGCCAACTTATACTGCAATTGTCCAACATACCAAGATTGGGAAACCTGCCATTGTGTTTGTTCCTACAAGGAAGCATGCACGACTCACTGTTGTTGATCTGATGACATACTCTAGTGTTGACAGTGGAGAGAAGCCAATGCTCTTACCACATTCTGCAGAAAAGTTGGAGCCTTATATTTCCAGGATAAAGGAACCAATGTTGAGAGAGACATCACAATATGGTGTGGGCTATTTGCACGAGGGTCTAACTAGTACAGATCAAGATATTGTGAAGACGCTGTTTGAAACTGGATGGATCCAAGTTTGTGTAATGAGCAGTTCAATGTGTTGGGGAGTGCCATTGTCAGCACACTTGGTGGTAGTTATGGGAACACAGTATTATGATGGACGGGAAAATGCTCACACTGATTACCCAGTCACTGATCTGTTGCAGATGATGGGCCATGCCAGCCGACCTCTTGTTGATAACTCTGGGAAATGTGTCATTCTTTGCCATGCACTGCGTAAAGAATACTATAAGAAGTTCTTGTATGATGCATTCCTGGTTGAAAGCCATTTGCACCGTTTCCTGCTTGACAATTTGAATGCTGAGATTGCTGAGATTGTTGTTGGAGTCATTGAGAACAAGCAAGATGCTGTGGACCATCTCACCTGGACATTCATGTATAGGAGGTTTACTCAGAATCCAAACTACTACAATCTTCAAGGTGTTAGCCACAGGCATCTCTCTGATCACATTTCAGAGCTTGTTGAAAACACACTTAACAATTTGGAAGCAAGCAAGTGTGTTGCTATTGAGGATGATGTTGACCTCTCTCCTTTGGACCTTGGCATGATAGCATCATACTACTATATCAGTTACAAAACAATAGAACGTTTTAGTTCAGCTTTGACCTCCAAAGCAAAAATGAAGGGTCTTTTGGAGATTTTAGCTTCGGCTTCAGAGTATGCACAACTGCCAATACGACCAGGAGAAAAAGAGTTTATTAAAAAATTGATTAATCACCAGAGGTTCTCCTTCCAGAATCCAAAATGCACAGATCCACATGTGAAGGCTAATGCACTGTTACAAGCCCACTTCTCAAGGCATGTGGTTGGTGGGAATCTAGCTTCTGATCAGCGAGAGGTGCTCCTTTCTGCTAGTAGACTGCTTCAAGCAATGGTTGATGTTATTTCCAGCAACGGGTGGCTTAGTTTAGCACTTCTTGCGATGGAAGTGAGCCATATGGTAGCCCAGGGCATGTGGGAACGGGATTCCATGCTTTTACAACTTCCGCATTTCACAAAAGATTTGGCTAAGAAATGCCAAGAGAACCCTGGAAAGAGTATGGAGACTGTTTGATTTGGTGGAGATGGAGGATGATGAAAGGCGAGAGCTATTGTAGATGTCAGATTCACAGTTGATGGATATTGCGCGGGTTTGCAACCGTTCCTGAATATTGATCTGACCTATGATGTGGTTGATGGCGACAATGTGAGGGCTGGGGATGATGTCAGTTTGCAGGTGACCCTTGAACGAGATCTTGAGGGCACCTGTTGATGCCCCTAGGTATCCTAAAGCCAAAGAAGAAGGATGGTGGCTTGTGGTTGGTGATACCAAAAGTAACCAGTTGCTTGTCATCAAAAGAGTTTCCTTGCAGAGGAAAGCCAAGGTCAAGCTTGATTTTGCTGCCCCCGGAGAAGCAGGACAGAAGACCTATACCCTCTATTTCATGTGTGATTCTTATATGGGTTGTGACCAAGAATATAGCTTTGCTCTTGATGTCAGAGAAGCAGGCGCTATTGAAGACGACAGTTGAAGAGAATGAGTGTCATGCTTAGAAGATTGAACTCCTTTTGCTTTTGTACCGTTGTAAGTTTCCTAGTGTGTTATTCCTGTTGTTGCTAGACCCGGAATATGTTGGCTGGTGATGCATCATTTGAGTCGACTCTCGTACTTAAAAATGGTTGAGATTGTCTGAAAATTGTTGCTGTCGAAGCCTAATTTGTAGCCTTGCATATTTTCCCATTTATATTAGCTCTTCAATTTGTGATGCTCAGCTTAGGGGGTAAACAGAAAAGAACTGCAATATGCAACAGTTTGCATTATTGTTTGACTCAGTCACTTGTGTTGCTCTTTTTCTATGTTTCTCTTTTGCTTTGTGTTTCAACAGCTGTTATAGTTTTCCTGTCATCCGAAATGGGAAAATTGTGAAAGACTCAGGTTTCTTGTTTTGTTATTGGTTTCAGGTTCATGCTTTGAAAATTTGATTTTACAAATATCTGAATCCGAATGGTAGGTTTTTGGTAATAGTTATGTGTGATCTTTTGTTGATGATCACGATATGACAAAACTGTTTAGTTTTATTGTGATTGTTTTGTTGTACTTAGAATACGATATGACAAAACTGTTTAGTTTTATTGTGATTGTTTTGTTGTACTTGGAATCCTCTTTATCTATACTATATATTAAGCAAAAGGGGGTTTTTAACCCCCAAGGCCTGTGAGAGTTCTAATATGCCAATCCGAATTTTCTAATTTTTTGTTTTTAAAAAAAAAAAATTAACCTCAACATTTATTAACTTCTTTCAACCCATAAGACTTTTTGACTTCTCTCATAATTACTGCAGTACCTTTTCCAAAACAAATAATTTGTATATTAAAAAAAATTTAAAACAAATATAAATATCTATATCTATATCTATCTATTTATTAATATCTATCTCTAACCCACAAGTTTTGTGGGAGTTCCAATATGTGAACCTTAATTTCTTAATTTTTTTGATTTTTTTTGAAAAAAAAAAACTTTGCACTTATTAAATTCTTCCAAGTCTTTTTAACTTCTCTAATACACACTCTTTTTAACTTTTCACATACCTATTGCAAACAGTGAGTCTTCTTTTTGTTTTCTCCTTCTTGACTTCTCACTTTTACACTTTCAATTTCAGTGATCACGTATGCAAACAGTAAGTCTTTTTTTTGTTTTCTCTTTCTTGACTTTTCTTTTTGTTTACTATTTTAATATTGTAGTTAGATAGCGCATAAAAATATTTGTGATTTGTCTAGCGAATAAAAAATTATAACTTGATTTTTTAATATGATTAAAGTTAGATAAATATAAACCCTCACAAAGAGAAAATGTGATTATAATTAGTTGAATGATTCTTTTTTTTAATGTGATTGTAATTAGTTTAATAGTTCTTTTTTTTCATTTATTTATTTTATTATGGGAAAAATGTGATGTGATTGTAGTTTGTTCAATGGCTCTTTTTTTTAATATGATTGTTGTAATTAGTTCAATGATTTTTTTTTAATATTATTTAATCTTTTTATTTACTATTTTAATTTTATTTTTAAAATGATTGAAGTTAAATAAACATAAACACTCACAAAGAAAAAAATGTGATTATAATGTGATGTGATTGTAGTTTGTTCAATGACTCTTTTTTTTAATATGATTGTTGTAGTTAGTTCAATGGTTTTTTTTTTTAATGTTATTTAATTTTTTTATTTACTATTTTAATTTTATTTTTAATATGATTGAAATTAGATAAACATAAACACTCACAAAGAACAAAAATGTGATTGTAGTTAGTTCAATGGCTCTTTTTTTTTAATGTGATTGTAGTTAGTCAATGGTTCTTTTTTTCATTTATTTATTTTTTTATTATGGGAAAAATGTGATGTGATTGTAATTTGTTCAATGGTTCTTTTTTTTAATGTGATTTAATATTTTATTTACTATTTTAATGGTTTTTCTTTACAATTATTTATGAAAAAAATATGATTGTAGTTAAATAACATAAAAATATTTGTGATTTCAGTTGATTTTTTTCTGATTTGATTTTTAAAGTACCAATTATTGATAATGATTAGATTGTATTTTGAAAAAAAAAATTGTAATTGATTTTTTTAACTCACTGTGTTTTTTGAAAAAAATTTATTATTTTTTTTAACTATTAATTCACTTAATTTGTGATTTGATTTTTAACTCACTGTGTTTTTTGAAAAACAAAATGGATTGTACTCATTAGGGTCACATAATGTACTAATTATTGATGATGATTAGATTGTATTTTGACCCAAAAAAATTGCAATTGATCTTTTTAACTCACTATGTTTTTTGGAAAATAAATTATTGTGTTTTTTAATTATCAATTGACTTAATTTATGATTGATTTTTTTAATTATTGATGATGATTAGATAGCATTAAAAAAATTGTGATTTGTATGATTGAAGTTATCTTCTATTGTTTATAATTTTATTTTTTAATATGATTGAAGTTAGATAAACATAAACACTCAAAAAAAGAAAAATGTGATTGTAGTTTGTTTAATGGTTCTAAATAATCTTTTTTATTTACTATTTTAATGGTTATTTTTTTAAATTATTTTTTTATTATGAGAAAAATGTGATTGTAGTTAGATAGCATTAAAAAAATTGTGATTTGTTTAATTGAAGTTATCTCCTTTTGTTTGTAATTTGATTTTTTTAATATGGTTGAAGTTAGAAAAACATAAACACTCACAAAAAGAAAAATGTGATTGTCGTTTGTTCAATGCTTCTAAATAGTCTTTTTATTTACTATTTTAATGGTCCTTTTTTTGAATTATTTTTTTTATTATGAGCAAAATGTGATTGTAATTAGATAGCATTAAAAAAAATGTGATTTGTATGATTGAAGTTATCTCCTTTTGTTTATAATTTTAATTTTTTTAATATGATTGAAGTTAGATAAACATAAACACTCAAAAAAAGAAAAATGTGATTGTCGTTTGTTTAATACTTCTAAATAATCTTTTTATTTACTATTTTAATGGTCTTTTTTTTGAATTATTTTTTTTATTATGAGAAAAATATGATTGTACTTAGATAGCATTAAAAAAAATGTGATTTGTATGATTGAAGTTATCTCTTTTTGTTTATAATTTGATTTTTTAATATGATTGAAGTTAGATAAATATAAACACTTAATGGGGTTTTTAAGGAAAAAGGGTTTTTAACCCCAAAGCCTGTGGGAGCTTCAATATCCCAATCTGAATTTTTTAAATTTTTTATTAAAAAAAAAACTCAGCATTTATTGATTTGGTCAAAATCTCGTAATCAGCATTTATTAACTTTTTTCAATCCACATGCCTGTATTTATTGATTTGGTCAAAATCTCCTGATCAATATTTAAAATCCCCTCATACAAATAATTATAAATACAATCTGTGTATAGTTAATGCAGTACCCTTTTCAACTTTTTTCATACACTATGGTTAGTGATAAGATTGTTAAATTATTTTTATAAAACATTTTAAAAAACATAATTTATATATTAAAAAAAATCTAAAACAAATATACATATCTATAATTATCCCGTGCATAGCACGGTGATAGGTTAGTTATGATAATTTGGATGTGGACACATAAAAGCTGAGATGTCGAGATTTCACTGTGGATCTTCTTTGTAATGAGAATTTGGAATTGGATACAGAAAAGCTCAATGGCCCACCCTCATCCTAAACTACCATTCCCACACCTTCTCTCACCAATGGTTGTCTATCTAATTACATTTGGTGCTTTTTATTAACCAATAACATTACATCATATAAGATGGTATTATTTTATTCATGGTGTCTAAATTATTTTATTTTATTTTTGGTTATAGTGATTGGCTTGCCCACTCAACCTAACGGCTCAAATTCTGATTTGAAATTTTGAAAAGTCAGACTTATAAAGTCCGAAACCACAATGTGAGAGAAGTCAAACCCTAGTATTTATCACCAAATTCTATTTCCTCCATCACTGATTTCTTGATCACTTGACCTGACCCCCTTCATTGGGTGTTCTTCAACTTATGTGAAACATGCAATCAATTTTTGAATGTTTGAATGTTAATAATATTTCAGGTAGAACATTTTTTCCCCTCTTTTTGTACTTTCCTTTTACCTTCCAATGTTAATACTTCTTTTTGGGGGTTGGTTGTTGTTGGTGGTGGTGTTCTTGTTGTTGTTGTTTATTTATTTATTTATTTATTTTTCATTTCAATTAAGGTCGGTTTATTCTCATCTTTGGTGATTTTTTTTTAATTGATTCAAATTTATTTTTTTTAACTTTTTGGATCGTCTATTAAATTTTTTGATTTTTTTTAAATGTTTAGAAAAGTAAAAAATAATTTAATTTTTGTAAGCTTTTTTTATTTATAGAATTTGGTTTGTTTTCATTTTTAGTGATTTTTTACTCAATTTTTTAATTTTAAAAATTATATAGTCAAAAAATGGAGCTAAAAAGTAACCAAACAAAAGACTAAAAAAGGAAGTTATTTTAGTCTCATTAAAAAAAAATAATAATTCTTTCCAAACAAACATTAATAATTTTTTCTTGAATAAATTACACTTTTTCCCTTTTATGTTTGGTTGTTTTCTCACTTTGGCCTTTGAAGTTTTTTCATTTTTTGTTTCACTTTGACCCTTTACATTTCTATTTTTTTCGAGTTTACTCTTAAAGCTAATTTTTGTTCAAAACTGGACAAGAAATATCACATTAACCCCACACAACATAAAATATATATATATATATATTATTATATTAAAATTTGGGTTTGTGTCAGAGGTGTGACTTATATATAATAAAATATTTTTATGTTACGTGGTTGTCAATGTATCATTTTGTGCCTAATTTTGAACATAAGTTAAGTCTTGGAGTAAATTGAAAAAAACTTAAAACATGAGAATTCAAAATATGAAAATATAGACTTTAAGTGTGAAAGTAGGAAAATGTCCAAATAAAAAGGGAAAAGTGTAATTTACTCTTCTTTCTTATTTTTATACTATACTGGTAGAAGTAAT
This sequence comes from Camellia granthamiana, assembly GCA_036172215.1. Classification (NCBI taxonomy): domain Eukaryota; kingdom Viridiplantae; phylum Streptophyta; class Magnoliopsida; order Ericales; family Theaceae; genus Camellia; species Camellia granthamiana. The sequence goes on from CM069904.1 coordinate 29,744,178, forward strand.
TGAGTTCATTTAATACGTCAATAGTATTATAAACTCACCCTTATCAACCCAAAATTTATCAAGAAAAGAAATCAATAGCTCAGACTCATTTCATATGTAGACCCCACACTTGGTCAATTCAATCTCCAGCACACAAACACATTGAAGGTAAATTCTTGGTCCATAAGGTGGGTTTTAGCATTTTTCTTAACACATTCTTAACTAGTGACTTTAGGCCACTTGTTAATTAATAAAATTCTATTTGATATTATATGGTAATAATTATAGGGTTGATTGCTGGAAAAGTCCACACCAATGGGATCATATGTTATTTAATCCAATGTTTAATTATTATTATTATTATTATTATTATTATTATTATTATTATTATATTTTTTTGGTAATAAGGAGACTCGTTAAAAAGTCAATGGCACCAAAAAAAGTAGTCAATAGTTGGTGAATGACAATTCGTGGTGGCTAGTAGCAATGGGTGGTGGGGGTGAGGTGGACAAATAGGTGACATTAAACAGATAGGTGGATAAGATAAGTGCCATTGGAGTAGATAGTTGGACAAATAGATAACGCATGTACAAATAGGTAACATTTATTTGAACAGATAAGTGATATTTGAACAGTGGTTGGTGGCGGTGAGGTGGATAGATATGTAAATAGATAAGTGACATTTGAATGGATAGTTGGACAGATAAGTGATGTGTATACAGATAGGTAATATTTATTTAAACAGATAAGCGATATTTACATAGATAGACAAACATGATAAGTGTCTTTGACATAGATCAATATTCTTTTAACCTAAAAATATTTAAGTATATGTGTAGCTCGGCTTTTCGCGCCCCCTTTCGGAAGAATGAAATAGCCCTTACAGTTCGGACTCCACTTGTGTGTTGGTTCTGAATCTGATTTCACAAGTGCAATGTGAAATAGTGGAAACACAAAAAGAGTCCAAATCCGACAATTGTTTTTGGAAAATCGATGTTTGAATCAAATGCCAAAAATGGACTGCTTTGCCAGATTTCAGAGTCGCCATCTAAATATTTATTTTGGGAAATTTAGGAAACCCATGACTCGTGCCAAAGGCCATTAGTCCGTCGTTACCAAAGTGTCTTGGTTCGGGAACTTAGGTATGAGAGGGGAAGGTCAATAATTGAACACCCCACTCACCCGATCAAAGATCGGCCTCTACTAATCATGATGTGATTTTTATGTACAATATATGTTCTTATTCTGATTATTTAATAAATCCTAAAATTTATTATGTGAAGCATACAAGGTATAGACTAGTTTGCTCAAATTGAAACAATTCAATTTCATGTTTGTTTCTCGAAAAGGGTTTGAATTTGCCACCCTTAGGTGGGCTTAGGTTTGTGAATCTTAAAACGTACATTCGTTGAATCATTCCAATTTAAGCAACAAGCCTTCATCCACAGGCATTCAAACATTTTATCATTTAAGCAATTAGCCTCATGGTAGGATGCTAAACATAATAAGAAAATTATGTACAAGCGGGATGCTAAAGCATAACAACTCACATATTTACCGACGTCCCGCGAACAACTACAAAACAAAGTTAGAAAATATGCATGATTCCTAACTATACAACATATGTGATATGCAATTTACTAGGCTCGGCTATTAATATGGCATATGAGATGATTTGATCGCATGTGGTCTAAGCATGTATTCAGAGAAGTATTGAAACGACAATGCGAATTGAAATGATGGACCGAGCCTCGGTGCATGCAATACAAGTGGATGCAAACATGAGTATGCTAAATTAAACATGCTGCCTCTAAACTAACCATCATAAGCTGGTAAATAAAAGGGAGAAAGACGTGGGGTTGGAAGACATACACACACACGCACACTTATTACAAGTTTGTTTACCCTCGTGCAGGAGGGTCCGAATGAAGTAATACGCCCTCACGCAGGAGGGTCCGAATGAACTAATATGCCCTCACACAGAAGGGTCCGAATGAACTAACTAGCTAACTAACTAACTAAATTACTTAACTAATTATTACAAAATTTGAATAAATAAGCTAGTTATCAAAGCGAATTAATTATTACAACAACAAGGAAATAACTAATTATGCTAAGTTAGTGAATATGAATTAATTAATTAAATAGCTAATCAAATTAAATAACTTACCTAATGGAATAATTAATTAAATAATTACTCTAATTAAATTGTCTAATTAAATAAGTAGGACATTAATAATTAAACTAATTAATTATTCTAGCTAATTATTACAAATTGGAACTAACTAATTGATTACACTAATCAATTAATTATAAAATCCTAATTAAATTAACTAATTAATTACATTAATTAATTAAATATAAATTTATAATGAACCAACTAATTAACTACACTGATTAATTAATTTATACAATTCTAATTTATAAAATTCGAATTAAATAATTACACTAAGTAATTGATACATTTATAAAACTCAAATTAACTAATTAAATGAATTACACTAATTAATTAATTTATACAAGTTTAATTAACTAATTCATTAATTACACTAATTAATTAAGTGATACAATTCTAATTACCTAAGTAATTAATTACACTAATTAATTTATTTATAAAATTCGAATTCACTAATTAATTCAGTACACTAAATTATACTTAACTAACTTAATTAATTGCCACTAGTTAAATTTTAATGAACTAACCAACTAAACTAATTAGTTAATTATAAAAGTCTAATTCACTAAAATAATTAATTACACTCATTAATTAATTATCAAATTACAATTCTAATGAATTAACTAATTAACTTTCTAATTAATTAATTAATTATAAAATTTTAATGAATTAACTAATTAACTACACTGATTAAGTAATTCTAAAATTATACTGAATTAACTAATTAACCACACTAATGAATTAATTAAATGCTAATTAACTATGCTAATTAATGACAAAACTACATTAATTAATTAACACTAATTAATTAATTAAATTCTAAGTAACTAAATTGAGAGAGAGAGAGAGAGAGAGAGAGAGAGAGGTGTGTGCTGGGTCTTCTAGAGAGAGAGAGAGTGCCGAGGGTGTATGGGTGCCGTGTGAGAGGTGTGTGTGTGTTGTGTATGTGGGTTTGGTGTATCATCGGGGAGAGAGAGAGAGAGGTGCCGAGAGGGTGTGTGTTAGTGTGTGCCGTGTGTGAAAGAGTGAGTGAGGGTGAAGTGTGTGCAGTGGTTGTATGGGTCTGTGTTAGAGAGAGAAGAGAGGTGGATGGGTTGGTGCTGTCAATGGTGATGGTGTGGAGTGGTGGCTGGGTGTATGCCGAGAGAGGGGGGAGAGAGAGATGGAGTGTGTGGCGTGTGGGAGGTTGGCTGAGGGTGTGTGAGAGTGAGGTGCTGTGTGCATGGGTTTGGGGTGGTGGTGAGAGTGTGTGTGTGCGGCAGTGTGCATGGTTGGTGGTGGTGGGTATGCTGCTGTGAGGGAGGGAGAGGGCTGAAGTTGAGTTGGTTTTGTGCCAACCAAAGAGAGGTGAGAGAGAGAGCTTGGATGGAGTGTATGCTTTGTGTATGTGCATGGTGTGTGTGTGTACTATGTGTGTTGGGATGCTGCTGCCGTGTGTGTTGGGATGCATGCTGCCGTGTGTGTGTGCTGGGTGAGCATGGTGATGGCCACGGTGGTGGTGCTGCTGTGTAGCAGTGCCGTGGTCTGTGTGTGGTGTGGTGAGCATGGTGATGGCCACGGTGGTGGTGCTGCTGTGTAGCAGTGCCGTGGTCTGTGTGTGGTGTGGTGTATGAGGTAGCTTGTGTGTGTGTATCTGGGTTGCATGTGTGTTGGCCACGGTGGTGGTGGTGTGGTGTGTGTCATGGCAGTGGTGGTGTGTGCTGGGTGGCCACGGTGGTGGTGGTGTTGTGTGCTTGGTGAAGATGGTTGGTGGTGGTGGGTGCCGTGCATGGATGGTGAGGGAGTGGGTGAGATGCCGAGAGGGAGAAGAGAGTCCTCTACATATGTGTCTATGTCTTCTCCCCCCTCTCCTCAAGCCGAGAGAGAGAGCTGAGTGGGATCTCCTCCTTTTTGATCTCTAAAAATGGGTCTGTGTTATCTCAAAAAAATAAATCTGTTCTGTTTTTGGATCTCTCCTCCCCTCCCTCTGGGTGTGTGTTCCGAAAAAGAGAGAGGTGCCTGTGTAGCGTGCTGTCATGGGGGTGTGTTATGAGTGCATGTGGGTCTTGAACCCCAGAACATATTCTCCTTTTTCTTTTTTATTGCCCACCCATGACCATACATTCTCATCTTTTATGATTACATGCTCCATCCACTCAAAACAACACATGATCATTCCACCCTTCCTCTCTTTCTTTCTGTAAAGATATTCTCTATCACCGCCCCATTTCTTTTCTTCATTTTTTTATGTTATCATCATCCCATCCACAAAACAAACAAAAAAAACATTCTGACCATATTTTCTTTTTTTTTTTTATTTTCTTTTTTTCTATTTTTTTTGTTTTTATCATTTTTTATTTATAAAATATCACATGCCAATTTATATAAACACACCTAAAAATTTGTACAAACACACAAAATTATATAAAATTATACAAAATTATAAATTTAAATAAAAATATTTTAATTTGACCAAAATGGATGAGTTTTGGGATTAAAATTTAAATTTGATTTTTCTGGTGAGAGGGGTCAAAATAAAGTGCCCAAGTCTTAGGGGCGGTCAAAAATGGGGTGTCTACAATATGTCTATTTAATTTTTTTTTTTAAATTAGACCTCTAACCGAATAGGTTCATAATTACATGTTGTAATAGGCTTACAAAATATTAACATTAATACTTTTTAGATAAAAATTATAAAATCAAGTAAGAATTACATGCCCTTAAAATAGACGAAAAGAAATTATATAGACACAAAAGTTGTCTGTGTAATGTTTTGGGGATTTTTTTTTTTTAAAGTCCCTGCTATTAAGATTTTATAGCATAAATGATATTCAATATTTTCATAATGTCTAAGCTCCCTCAAATCAAATCCGAGAAAATTCAATCTAGAGAAATTCTCTGGTCCAAACCAAAGAAAATTCAATTCAAAGAAATTCTCTGGTTCAAACCAGAGAAAATTAATAGAAGATAATTAATTTCAGATGTTGATGATATGCCTCCGCCAAGGCAATAGCTTGGGAGGACTTGGAGCAAGAGCTTTATTTTGTTGATTTTTTGTATATGTTTTGTACAGGCCAAGGGCCTTTAGCTGTATTGGACCTAAATGCACTTTTGTTGTAATCAAACATCGTCTTGAAAAGTTGTAAGCCTTTAGAGCATTTCTTATTTGTTTAACTTTGATCCTATTCCTTATTACGTAACATATGCTATAGATTCAAGCTTAAGCTTGTGAATGTATATCTACATATGTTACTCTTTTGTAAACTTAATTAGAAAACTAAGGAAGATAATTACTTTGTCATTGTTGTCACTTATTGATATTGTGGATGGGTCATTGTATTTATTTCGGGGTGTTACAACTTTGTATTAGAGTGTACCAAGTTTGAATACTTTGGATACGTGAGAAATGATTCTTACCACAATGGGTTTATTTCGCTTGATAGAGATGTTTGTATGTTTGGTATGCTATGTGATAACATGCTTATGAGATTATATGGGTATGAGATTTAATTTCTAAGATATTGATTGAGTCTACGAGTTTCTGAAAGTCTTATTAGAAGAGCAATTGATCACTGCTATTTCTAATTGGAACTCTGGCAATGTTGCGGGACAATCATTATCTAGGAAGGAAATTCGTATATGTTTATGTGACTACGTGCTTATATGGAGTGAATTACCTGTTTTCCATCGCATTAGGACGCGAGTGAGTTAATTTCGGCACATTGTGAATGTATTAATCTCTGTTGTTACCTTCATTAGGATATCAGAACGCGGATGTGGTAGTGGTAGGCATGGTAGGCCTAGACGGCAAGAAATGACATTACTGGATGAAATTTCGAAGTAGGAGGAAGGGATTGGTCAGGCCAATATGGCCGAACCAGTAGATTGTCAAGCCATGGGCACTTTGGCCTGTGAAATAGTTGGAGCCTTACGAAAATCCATGGACATTCTCAGAGCTAAAAATCAAGTCCAAGGCCATGTTGTTGAGACAGGGTCGTCGTTCTTGAAGAGGGAGTTTTTCTGGTTTAATCCGAATGAGTTTTTGGGTGAGCAAAAAGAGCCTTTGAAAGCAGATGAATGGCTCGAGTAGATGGTAAAGACGTTCGAGATGCTTGGCATCGAGGACAATGGTTTGAGAGTGACCTTGACATATTTCTAGCTGAAGGGAGATGCGGGTCAATGGTAGAAGTATGAGCGTTGGTGCATTGGAGTGACTTAGGAGGCCTTTGTCAACACTTTCTAGGACAAGTATTTGTGTCCCATTGCTAGGGAGAAGTTGAGAGATCAGTTTCTGAAGCTCAAGTAGCTTAGCTTACTTGTAGCCAAGTTTGAGGCAGCTTTCATTTGCCTCTCTAGATTTGCACAGGAGTTGGTGGTGACGGAGAAACGTCGTTGTATCGAGTTTGAGAAGAGGTTGTGGACAGGGCTTCTTTTCAAAGTAGTTGAGTCAATGATTATGGACTACAGGCGCCTTGTAGAGGCAGTGGCTCATCTAGAGATTGTGGTTTAGGAAGAAGAAGAGCGGATGAGGGGCTTTAGGTGGAGTCAGGAGGTTCAGGGAGAGAATCGAGACAGTAAGAGGCAGAGAGGTTCCACCCCACAGCAGTCCCAAGTTGTATAACCTAGGTCCACCTTTTCTATGCCGAGTTCGAGTTCAGAGAAAGGTAATCAGGGAGGTTTCTCTTGTTTTAAGTGTGGCCAGTTGAGTCACAAGTCTCCAACTTGCCCGCAGAGAGAATGAGGGCATCAGTCTGCACCATCTGCGGCATGTTCTCAGAGCTAGAGTCAGAGGAGAGGGCAGTTGCCTACCTGTTATCAATGTACCTCAGTCAGGTGGCATATCTAGTGCGTCTGGTTCGAGGCAGACACAGAGCCACCAACCTGCATAGTCAGCACAGGCCTCGAGGACCAATCAGAGAGCCTTTTTGGCCTAGTCAATGTATCAGACTTATGCTCTAAGAGATGAGCAGGTGGACCAGAGACCTATGAGGCGTATGTATGCTATTACCACGCCAGACTTGGTACCAATGCCTTCAGTTGTGAGATGTACTTTCTTGTTATACAATTCTATTGCTAATGTGTTGATTGATACGAATGCATCCTATTCTTTTATCTCATCTGCATTTGCATCGGCATTGGGGTTAGAAGTGGCTCGGTTAGCATCTCCACTCAGGATAGAGTCACTTGTTGGTGGTAGAGTTGTTTTAAACCAGGGGTGTCAGGGTTGTGATATAAAGGTTACCGGTCGCTGACTTCCTTTTTCATTTGTATTGATTGATATGTAGAGTTTTGATGCCATCTTGGGCATGGCTTGGTTGTCCTTGTACTAGGCCATTATAGACTATTACCATTAGAGAGTCACTATATGTACCCTGAGGGGCAATTGTTTTTATTTTCTAGGGGATTGAGCAGATAGAGTTTTGTCGCCAGTGTATGATCTACAAGGTCGGAGTGAGTTTAGTGGTCTTATTACAGCCTTCTCGAGTAGTGGGTGTGATGAAGTCCGAGTTGATTTGCCAATGATAGTTTGTGAATGCGCAGATGTTTTTCCTGAGGATCTCACTGGTTTGCCATCTCACCGTGAGATTGAATTCTCTATTGACTTGATGCATGGCACGACACTGATTTGTATGGCACCATATAAATTTGCACTCACCGAGTTGAGTCAGTTGAAGATTCAACTCCTAGAATTGTTAGATAAGGGTTTTATCCACCCTAGTACTCTGCCTTGGGGAGCATCGGCTCTTTTTGCCAAGAAAAAAGATGGTGCATTACGACTTTGTATTGATTACCAGAAGTTCAACCGGGTAACTGTTAAGAATAAGTACCTATTGCCTCATATAGATGATTTGTTTGATCAGTTGAAGGAATCTTGTTGTTTCTTTAAGATAGAGTTGAGATCGAGCTATCATCAGTTAAGAGTGAGAGAGGAAGATATCTAGAAAACGGCATTCTGTATGTAGTATGGCCATTATGAGTTCCTAGTGATGCCTTTTGGATTAACCAACACACCAGCCATATTTATGGATTTAATGAATTGGATTTTTCGTGAGTTCCTAAACCGTTTCGTAGTTGTCTTCGTTAATGATATCTTGATTTACTCACCCTCTGAGGAGGAACATGAGGAACACTTATGAGTGGTGCTTAAGTTGCTTAGAACCCACAAATTGTATGCTAAGTTCGGAAAGTGTGAATTCTGGTTGAAAGAAGTTAAGTTCCTAGGTCATGTAGTATTCGGGAAAGGAGTGACTGTAGACCCCTCTAAGATCGAAGCAGTACAAGATTTGGAACAACCTAAGAACACCTTTGAGATTCGTAATTTCTTGGGATTAGCTTTGTATTACTGTCGGTTTGTGAAGGATTTCTCTAGCTTAGCCTTACCATTGACTAGACTGACGAGGAAGAGAATCAAATTTGTGTAGAGTGAGACTTGTGAGAAGTCATTTCGAGAGCTTAAGGTTAGACTTACCACAACTCCAGTGTTAATTATTTCGGAGAGGGGATTGGGCTATTTTGTATATTGTAATGCGTCACGAGAAGGTTTGGGTTGGGTTGTGTTTTGATGCAGGAGGGAAAGGTAATAGCTTATGGCTTACGTCAGTTGAAAACACATGAGAGGAATTATCCTACCCATGACTTAGAATTGGCAGCTACGATTTTTTCTTTGAAAATTTAGAGGCATTACCTTTATGATGAGAAGTTTGAGGTGTTTTTTTATCACAAGAGTCTGAAGTACTTGTTTTCATAAAAAGATTTGAATTTGAGGCAAAAGAGATGGATGGAGTTTATGGAAGATTACGACTTTGAGTTACACCATCATCCGGAGAAAGCCAATATAGTTGCGCAACCTACACTTGTGAGCCGAGTTGTAGAAGTACAGAAGGGTGACCTTGAGGTAGAAACCCTCCGGGAGAAGATATCTAGTGAGAATGTAAAAAAGGGCTTGAACGTGTATTCTGACTCAAGTGTTATCTTGACCATCTTTTCGTGCTGGAGTCTTGTAGAGAGGAGGTACTCTGAGAGTTTCACCATTCACACCTTGCGGTGCACCCAGGAGGCACAAAAATGTACCAGGACCTTAGTCGCTAGTTTTGGTGGAAGGGGATGAAGAAGGATGTAGCCGTGTTTGTGTCGAGGTGCCTTACTTGTCAACAAGTGAAGATCAAGCATCAGAGGCCAGCGGATTTGTTGCAACCCTTGCCTATAGCCGAGTGGAAGTGGGAGCACATCACGATGGATTTTGTTGTAGGTCTTCCAAGGACTTAACAGGATAATGATGCCATTTAGGTGATAGTTGATCGATTGACTAAGTCAGCCCACTTTGTACCTTTGCGCACGAGTGACTCGGTAGCTTATCTTGCCGACCTATATATTGGGGACATAGTTCGACTTTATGGGATCCCTGTGACTATCGTCTTAGATAGAGATCTGCGTTTTACGGCTCGGTTATGGCAGAGCCTGTAGAATGCTTTGGGTACTAGACTGACTTTTAGTACTGCTTATCATCCTCAGACTGACGGACAGTCAGAGCGTACCATTTAGATCCTAGAGGATATGCTTCGTGGAAGAGGCACTTGCCCTCAGTGGAGTTTGCCTGTAACAATAGCTTTCAGTCGAGTATTGGCATGGCACCTTTTAAGGCCTTGTATGGTTAGCCTTGTAGATCTCCTCTGTGTTGAGCCGAGGTGGGTAATACACCTATGATAGGTCCAAAGTTAGTCTGAGAAACGACGGAAAAAGTTACACTTATCCGTAAGAGGTTGGTTACGGCTCAGAGTCGTCAAAAGAGCTATTCCGACCATAGGAGAAGACCGTTATCCTTTGAGGTGGGAGATCATGTCTTCTTGAAGATATCACCTAAGCCTGGTTTAATGAGGTTTGGGAAGAGTGAGAAGTTGTCTCCTAGATTTATTAGACCTTTTGAGATCCTAGAACAGATTGGGGAGGTAACTTACCATTTGGCCTTGCCGCCATAGCTTTCAGGAGTTCAGAACGTGTTGCATATCTATATGCTTCGGAAGTATAAGCCGGATCCTTCACACGTGTTGGATTGGACTGAGTTAAAGGTGACGAGAATGCCGCGTATGATCAGAGACTGGTTAGAGTTTTAGACACTCGAGACCAAGTCTTGCGAGGTAAGACGATTCCTTTGGTAAAAGTATTGTGGCAACACCATGGGGTTGATAAAGCCACTTGGGAGCATGAGGCGAAAGTCTATGAGAAGTATTCGGACCTATTCATTGATGCTTGAACAAGTATTGAAAACTTTGTTATGTTAATATAATATAAATATTGTATATGTTTTAGAAATGTGAATTGCATATTCAGTAATAAGCTTATGTTTATCTTGGTGAGGATAATTTATGACCGATGGATGCGTCATGGTAATGAATTCAATTTACTATCATTGTGGTGATTGGTTTCAACATGGTTTTAATGTTTGGTTTAAAATTTCTAAGACCAAATTCCTTAAGGGGGGAGGTTATAGCGATTCAGGTTTAGACTCGACCCATCTGATGTTTTGGATCCGGATTTCATTGTCTTATATAGTTATTAATGCCTTGTTTCCCCTTATTTCTTCTTGAGTTTGGCTATTGGGATGTGTTGGTTGCGTTTAGAATAGGTTGGTAGCTTGTCCTTCAAACTGTTGTTGCTCAGAATTTTGCTCCTTCGTTCGAGCGACACTTCTTGCGCTCGAGCGGTCTTTGTAAACTCTTAGTACTTTTGTAGGTTTGTAAAATTACTAGGAGGTGGTATTCTTCGCTCAAGCGATGTTGGCTCGAGTGACCCTTCTTGAGCTCAAGCAGTAGCCTTTTGTCTGTAAAACTTATAGGAGTTGATATTCTTTGCTCAAACGAAACTTCTTGCGCTCGAGCTGTGCAACTTGTTGTGTTTGGTCGCTCGAGCGACACTTCTTGCGCTTGAGCGATCTGTGTGTATATTATTTCATAAAAACCACTTTTGAATCACTTTTTCATTTCTCTCTCTCTGTAAACATCCTAAAAACCCTAGATCTACACCCTCTCTCTCTAAACCTCTACTCTCTACAAATACACCTAGATCCGTCGAGTTCCTTACCCGTGTCCCTTTGTTAAAAAGTTATAGCACACCGTGGGCTTCCTTTTGACCCAAACAAAGTTGGGTTTCGACGTTTTTAAAGTATCTCCATTCTTTCTCTCATCTTCTAAACTTGAGGTAAGGATTCTTTGCACTTTCTATGAGTTTTAACTTAGTTATTTGTTATTTCTAAACAATGTTGTGATTTTGGGAATTTTTGAAACAAACCTAGGGTTTTGGGTTAAAGATCAAAAGAGGGATTTTCAAAAGGATTTGTGGAAATAATGGTGGTGTTGGAAATAAAGTTGAGTTGTAATGAAGTTGATTTTGATACTTGGGATTGGTTTTGGAAGAAATAGGTTTTGCCCTAAATGTCTCAAATGTTGATTTTATATAAATAATGAATTGATGTTCTAAATACGGAATTGGATTGATATTGATGATGATGGTGGAGTTGGAGTTGGATATGTATTATCACTCACATCTTGAAATTTGGAAAGTTTATCTTTATTGAAAATTGTTCATTTGTTTAGAAATATCTGTTTTGGGCTATCGGTGGAGGATAAACATGATTGTTGTAGAAACTACATGAGAATTAGGAGAATTGAAACTATTTCCTCATTCATTTGCATTGAGCATTATCCCACACTCATACATTGGAAATGTTTATCGTTTTGAGAAAAATGGGTGAATTAGGGAAATATGTATTGTCTCATTGAAATAAGTTGGCCTAAGTGTCCATGGTGAAAGTCTTAAAAACCGCATGTATACATGAGTGTCAATTCCGCGGACGAAATTTCTGTGAAATGATAATAGTAGTATTTGTATAGCTTACGTTTACATGGGTGCCAGTTTACAATTTTCCGCGAACGAAATTTCCGTGAAAGGTTGTATTTGTTTTGAAATCCCTAGAGCGTGATTCATTGCCCTGTTTTCTATTATAAAAGAAATGATTTATGAATTTCGATATTAACCTGACATTGCATGATTTTGGAAAGAGATATAATATGTTTTGGCACGAACATTGCATATGTGTTCTCCTGATATCTTTGTTAAGATTCATATACTGTGTTGGATTATTTCTACTGGGCTTTGACTCACCCTATGTGAGAAAAACATTTCAGGTGCTAATGATATGTCTCCACCAAGGCAATAGCTTGGAAGGATTTGGAGCAAGAGTTTCATTTTGTTGATTTTTGTATATGTTTTGTACAGGCCAAGGGCCTTTAACTGTATTGGACCTAAATCCACTTTTATTGTAACCAAATATTGTCTTGGAAAGTTGTAAGCCTTTAGAGCATTTCTTATTTGTTTCATTTCCATCATATTCCTTATTACATAACATAGGCTATAGATTCAGGGTTAGGCTTGTAAATGTATATCTACATATGTTACTCTTTTGTAAACTTAATTGGAAAAATAATGAAAGATAATTACTTTATCATTGTTGTCACTTATTGATATTGTAGATGAGTTATTGTATTTATTTCGGGGCGTTACATCTTAATAGGTTGGTGTAGACGTCCCCGAACGCATCCCAGGGAAAGGGTGCGAATCCCTCCCCGTTCTGGTTCGATATGCGGGTCTACTACAGTTCGAAGGACTCAAATGTCACGGTTCTTAATCTTGAACCAAAGAGTCCAAATCCGGCAAATCGTTTTGAAAACAGATTTTTTGAAAGAAGTGCCAAACATGGTATACAGAGTCGCCACCTAAATATTTTATTGGGAAATTTAGGAAACCCTGACTCGGTGCCAAAGGCCACGTGTCCGTCATCACCAAAGTTGCCTCGGCTCGGGAACTTGGGTACGATTGGGGAAGGTCACTTCGTGAGCACCCCCGCTCGCCCGGTCAAAGACCAGCCTCTACTAACCATGATATCTGATTTTGAAAACATTGTGAGTTCTTATCCGGTTATTAGCCTAGGTTACTATGTGATGCGCACAGCATACAAGTATAGACTGAATCGTCTGATTTGGAACAAAACACTTCATGTTTGTTTGAAAATGGTTTGATGGTGCTACCCGCAGGTAGGCTAAGACGCGGATTTGCCACCCTCGGGTGGGCTTAGAAAAACGTGATTTTGCCACTATCTAGTGGGCTTAAAACAAACACTTGATGAATTGTTCCAATTCAGATAACTCAACCTCCACCCACAGGCATTCAAGGCAGTTATATCACATAAGCATTTAGCCTCATGGTAAGCATGCTTTTCATGGCAGTCACTCACACACATGCAAGGATGCTAAAGCATAAAACTTACCAAGTACTCCAAGCCAAAATAGAAAACTTATTAGAAATCATGCATGATCCTAATTTATACAGAAATGCCTAATGCAACACACGCAAAAATGCAACTATAGCAGGCTCGGCTATTCTAAACATGGCATATGGAATGCTACAGCTAACAAGTATTCAATTTGGAATTGAAATACAAATGCAGTTTGTATGATGTGCCGAGTCCGGTGCGTGCAAAACAGATGAATGATGCAAACATGCTGTCATACTGTATGCTAATTGAAATATGCCCTATATCTAACCATCGTAAGCGGGTAAATAATAGGGAGAAAGACGTGGGGTTGGAAGACATACATCACACACACGCACACTTATTACAATTATGCCCTCGCGCAGAGGGTCCAAATAAATAATACAGTCCGAAATAAAAGAATATTACAGTCCAAAATATACAGTCCGAATAATACAGAAAAATCCTAATTAATTAACAGATTAACTACGAAAAACTGTAAACTGGCATGTAAGCCAGGGACCGCCTTGCTTCTGATGAATGATGTATGCTGGGCTGCTTGGCGCGAAAATCCACTGGGATGCCCCAATTTGCCTCTGTTTGCAATGTTTCTCGAAATGCGTGCCAAACTCCGGAAAGTCGCCGATTCTTGATTTTGCTGCAACAGAGAGCAGGAAAGGGGCACAGCAATGTATTTCACAAATATATGCATGCCTCGATCCTCGTGTCACCAATCACGCATCTCAATGCATGATGGCCGAGGAGCCGAATTACACAATTCAATATAGGATGAATGCAGATGAATGCTACAACAAAACCTAACTCCATCATGGATGATCCGGAGTGTCGGTGACTTGGGAATTGAGACACATTCCGTTACTCAGAGTACGAAACGCGCCTCGTTTCCCGTGCAATATGCATGATATGCATGAAATGCAATCCTAACATGTACAATGTTATGAAAATAAGATGCCTCGAAATGCGTGCATGCGGGCACGCAAATCGAGGCGATGACATACAAGCATGAGATGACATGAAATATGATACACAATGAGACTAAAAAAAGAGATGTCTCGAAATGCGTGTCCATGGGCACGCAAGCCGAGGAATGCGTAAAATGGCATACGGAATGCAACAGAACTAAAAATGACATACAGAATGCAAATTGGGCTTACACTAACATGGGAGGACCTCAGCCGCACCCACATAAGAGGCCGTCGGATAAAAAAAAAAGAAATGCCTCGAAATGCGTGCCCACGGGCACGTAAACCGAGGCGGTGACATACAGGCATGAAAAATGCAGATTGGGCTTACACTATCATGAGAGGGCCTCAGCCACACTCACATAAGCTGCCGGCGGATAAAAATGAAGCGCCTCGAAATGCGTGCCCACGGGCACGCAAACCGAGGCATGGCATGAAATGGCATACGGAATGCAATGATGGGCTTACGCCAACATGAGAGAGCCTCAGCCGCACTCACATAGGCTGCCGAGAGATGAAAATTAGGCGCCTCGAAATGCGTGCCCACGGGTACGCAAACCGAGGCATGGCATACAGGCATGAAAAATGCAGATTGAGCTTACACTATCATGAGAGGGCCTCAGCCACACTCACATAAGCTGCCGGCGGATAAAAACGAAGCACCTCGAAATGCGTGCCCACGGGCACGCAAATCGAGGCATGGCATGAAATGGCATACGGAATGCAATGATGGGCTTACGCCAACATGAGAGAGCCTCAGCCGCACTCACATAGGCTGCCGAGAGATGAAAATTAGGCGCCTCGAAATGCGTGCCCACGTGTACGCAAACCGAGGCATGGCATACAGGCATGAAAAATGAGATGCGATATATGGCATATGGAAAATGCAAACTTCAGCAGCTAAAATGATGCACAAATAGCCCCCGAATTATGACAAAATTACACCCGATGCCCGAAATGCAATGTTATGTACCCGAAACGGCTTACAGCCCTACTAAACATGCACAATATGGACATAACATGTATAACAGTAGCAAGGCAGCCCCTAAACTAACATTTTTTCAGTATAAAGTAAGACCAAACAATGATCACAAGTATGGTAAAAATAGCTTGCAAAAATGGGGGAAAAGAGGAGAATTACAAAGCAAGTGGTATCTACAATGCTCAAACTGAAAAACACAGTTCTACAACATTAAAGAGGGGCCAAAAATATGCACATTTACAAGAGATGACATCCCCCAAAACAGCATGTAGATAGGCTAAACATAGCATGCAAAATAATGAGCCAACAAAGGCTATAACATGAGGTACCAAAAACATGCACCAAACAACTTTGGACCTTTAACAAAACATGAATAATGGGTCATTTTAAGACACTTTCTAAGCCTGATGAAGGCTCAAAACAGAAGCTAAGAAAGCCTAACAAAGCATGCAAAATAATGAACCAAATAGGGGGTATAACATGAAGTACCAAAATCAATTACCAAATGGCCTAAGACCCTTAACAAAACATGACAAGAAGGAAAAAATAAGGCTCTTTCTAAGCCTGATGAAGGCTCAAAACAGAAGCTAAATAAGCTCAAAGGGGCATGCCAAATAGGAGTAGAACATGAATTCAAAGCAAGTGGCATGTAGAGCATGAAAACTAGGTTGAGCCCTTCTTCGATGTTGAAGAGGGGCTCAAAATAAGCATAATATCAGTTCATGAGATGCTCCAAATCAAATCACAAATAGGCCAAATAAACCATGCAATTTTACGGAAAATATGGAGGATTACAAAGCAAGTGCATGATAGAGCCATAAAACATGATGGAGCCCTTCTTCAATGTTGAAGAGGGGATCAAAATAGGCCCACTCACAGTTTATAACAGGCTCGAAATCAGATCACTCATAAGTCAAATAAAGCATGCAAAATAATGGCATAAAGAGTGATATTGAAAGAGGTGTGTCATGGAGACACCAAACAGAGTTGAGCCCTTCTACAAAGTTGTAGAGGGGCTCAAAATAAGCCTAAAACTAGTAGGGGTCGGAGCCCAAAACAGAGAGTAAATAGGGTAAAGAATTGACTCAAAATTGTGCTAGAAAAAGGGAATTAGTGGCTTACCCTTGAAGACAAGTCTTTTGTTGCTTCTTGGCTTGAATTTGCTGGTCCTTAGCCTTTGAAAATCACTTCTTTGCTGCTGGAATGGAGGTGGTGATGGTGGTGCTTAGGGTTGATGAAGGAATGAGCAAGACTTGAAGCTTGGTTTTAGGGTTTTGGAGATGAAGATGGAAGCTATGGGAGAGAGGCTCTTGAGAAGAATTTTTGTAACCCTAGGGAAGGAGCTGTCCAGCCCCTTAAATGGACCAAAGGGGGTGTAAAAGGGGAGGGAAATGCACCCAAGCTTTCCCTCCCAAAATATCCCCCGGAGGGCTGAGATATTTTGAAAAACAGCTGGACAGCTGTAAAGAGGTGAAAAGCAGAAAGCTGGCCGGCCAGGTGGCTTTCTGGAAGGTGGCCGGCCGGCCACCCCAACTGGTCGGCCAGCCACTCCCCCTGGCCGGCCGGCCATGGCCAAAAATGGCACAAAAAAATTGCTGGGCGACCACCATGTTTTGGTGTCCTCCCAGGTGTGTAGAACAAGGTTCCAAGGTTGGAAATTGGCAACTCTGAAACAAGAGTCACAACATTGCACTTGAAGAAGAGGCTCAAAAATGAAAATCTGAATTACTGGCCGACCACCACTTTTTAGTGTCCTCCCATGTGCCCTCATCACAAATATGTAGTCCCGGCTCGAAGAAAATATCCCCAGGGTGTTCAACATTGGCCCGAAAGTGAGCAAAACGGACGCCGGAGGAGCGAAACTGGTTTTCTGAGACAATTGCTGTCCTCCCACCCTCCAGTGATCTTCCTGGTGCTAAAACAGAGGCACCTGCCAAAATTGAGCAAAAACTAATGCAAAATGAAAGCTCGGGGCCAAAACCGGGCAGTTCGGGGTCCCGAAAACCGGCTGTAAGCACCGAAAGTGGCGTACGGCCGCGAAGTGGGTACCAGAGGCCCTAGTGTCCCTCGGTATGACAAAACAGAGGCACTTGCCAAAAACCGGAGAAATCGGAGATGGTTGGGCGGTCCCGAACCGAGGCACACGGCCTGACGGTCCCGAAAACCGGGAACCGGGCTCCGAAATGGGCAAAATGGCCTACGGCCACGAAAATTAGCTCACGGCCACTGGGAGATAGTCTACGGGACCATTCCCTCCCCTCAGGAAAGAAAACAGAGAAAACCGAGTCTGGTTCGCAAACCGAGACAAGGCACAGAAGAGAGTTCGGAAACCCAGAGGCAGGGCGCACGGCCGCAACTCTAAGACTTCTGAACGAGCACAACATGCAACACCACCGAGCCCTCAATCGGTGACGTCTGAGTCTTAAGGTCGGTCAAAAATGGGGTGTCTACAGTTGGTTTTTTGTCTAACAAGTTTTGTAATAATTAATGATATTTTTCATCAAATACTATTAAAAAAACATCACTATTTGTTAATTTTCAGCGACAATTTGAAAATTTTGTCACAAAAAATGTCACTAATTATAAGTTTTAGTGAAAGTTTAAAAAAATTGTCACAAAAGTCACTAATTTTTAGTTTTCAGTGACAGTTTAAAAAAAATCATCACAGAAAAACATCACTAATTGTAAGTTTTAGAGACAATTTATAAAAATCGTGACAAAAAAGTCACTAATTGTCAATTTTTTGCAACATATGCAAAAAATCTTTACAAAATTATTTTTAGTAGCGATTTTACTCTAACTAACTTTCAATAGGACTAAATAGAAATAAGTCCAACTATTAGGATCTATTGGTAATTTACCTTTTTAAAAATGCCTAAAATATATTGTGAATTTGATAAAAAATAAAATTAAAAATTCTTACTTTCTCATAAATCTTAAATCAACATCTTCTCCCTGTCATTCTTTAAAAATTTTCCTAAAGTAAAATATATGACTTTAAATTTAAAATTGTATTTTTAAAACTATGATTTTACAAAACAGCATACATATAAAAAATAAATTCAAAATGACTTTAAGTTGAAAATTTTTGTAATACATACATCTTTTTAAAAATTCTATAATACGTGCGCCTTTTTTTTTTTTCTGATAAAATACAATATGTGCACATTAAAAAAAGCGACATACCATATGTCGAATTATAATTTTTGTATTTTTTGTTTTGATAAATTATTGTGTTTGTTATGACTTTATCCAATAATTGTTATAATTTAGTTATGACCAATTGTGATTATTATTTTGGTTATAATCGAACACGTCTTTGGTTATAGGTTAAGTAGTGCTAAGTTATGATATTGGTTATGACTCATTATGATTTTGATTATGATATAATGGGATCATTATTTTAATTATGACTGATTTTTTTTTTTTTGTTATGTCTCAAGTAACGTTTAGTTATGATTCATTGTAATTTTTTTAATTGTATTTTAAAATGATTTACTTATGACATTTGTGATATCAATACCACAAATTGTCGTAATTTATATATAGTACACACCTAAAAAAATGTATATTGTAAAATGACCCAATTAAATTTTAGAAATACATAAAATATTGTGAATTTAGTTAAAAAATAAAAATAAAAATAAAAAACTCCGCTTTCCAGGCATCTTCGTCCCCATGCCCATCCCACGACTTTTCCCTCACTTTTCTACTCCCTTTCATTTATTTATTTTATTTTTTAAAATTACCCCAACTTCCTAGCAGCTTCTACCATGTCCAAATGTCTAGCCATGGAGTCTCATTCACAGTTGTTGCAAAAGATAATTTTATGTACAAACAAGTGTTGAAGCTTCCCGGATAAATCATAAATCAACAGGTAAATTATAGTAGCATTTCCTCACCTTTTGTTTTTAATTTTACTTTTAATTTTAAATCATAACAAATAGGTTCAGATACGATGATAGATAAGTTACAAAGATGGGAATAGATAGGTCAGGATATGGTGATAAATAAATTTAAAATATGGGGATTGAGTTTTTTCGAGTTTTGTGCGTAAATCCTTAATTTTAAACTCAATTATTTTAATGATACAATTTCATACATTTTCATCTTCATACCCCTATAATTTACCCTACTCTATCAATGTTCTCCCAAATCTTTTTATATTAAGATTAGATTGAGAGAAATACAATTAGGCCAGATAATTTTCTCATTCCTACATGTATGTTTACAAGGAGTATATTGCTGGTGTGGCGCAAAGCAATGATACTTTCATGCTTGAGGTGTCAACTTTGATCCTAGCAGACTACCTTTTTCAGCATCTAACTATACGTGTCTAAATTCAACAGATTCAACTGTGTATTTTACCAATTTTATACAACAGGGAAAATTACTTGTAGAGTAAGGGTAAATTTTTAACAAATCATTGAAAAATATAACATTTTAATTATTAAAGTATAAATTTGAATACTAAATTATAATATAATTTTTTTGACACAACTGTGCCATTATTTCGGCTATACAAAAAGGCTAATTTTTGAAGTAGAACAGGCTCGAGAGTGTACCCAATTCGGAACCTAAACGGTCCGATCCAATATTCTAAATATTAGTAAAATTTATAAATCAACGGTTAAAAATTATTGGAGACTAGTTTGGTTGTGTTTTGAATGGATTAATTATTAAAATAAACTTATAGGAGACTAGTCTCTCAACTTAAACATAATACTACTTCCATGTAATTATTTGAATGTTACTGAATGTTGGGCTCATAAACTTTACATGTGTTAGGGTAAAAATGAGTTGAGCCAAGTTGAGTTGAACTTTAATATATTTAGACTTATTTATTAAAATTTTAACGAGTTTGAACTCAATATAAATTTAACGAACCGAGTTTGAGCCAAGTTGGCTTAGACTTGACTCGAACTCGAATCTGTTCACAAACCTTATGAGTCAAAGAAATTACAAAATTATACTTGTATATGAGATTAAAGTTACACTTAATTATATATATAATATATATACATACTAAAAGAAAAGTCAATATTTTACCAAAATAATAATATCTACCACCACCATATTTATCCTAGAGTAAACTGGTAATAAATCCAATTTAGAAAATGTCTAAGGCATTAGGTCTAGTGAATTTATTTGTTAGTGAAAGGTCCACCATTTATGAAATAGTTTGGTGAAAAGTCATTTGGTTAGTTTTGGAGGATATTTTGTTTTCAATTTACCCCTTAATGTATCTATTGACTTTCGTTCACTTTCTGTTCAAAATGTTTCCTATCTATTCAAAAAAAAATAATATTTGTTCAAAAAATTTCCTATCTGTTCAAAATTTTCCCCCTTATCTATTCAAATATCTGTCCAAATTTTATTATCTGTTCAATTTTTTCACTTATCTATTTAAAACTATATGTTCAATTTTTTATGTATTTAAATTTGTTTTATCTATTTAATTTTTCTATCTGTTCAAATTTTAAACATATTTTATTATCTATTCAAATCTCTCTTCTCTCTTTCTCTCCATCATCCTTATCTGTTTAGCATAAAAACAAAAACAAAAATTTATCTATTTGATCATCAACATCGACAACAACACCAACACCACACAAATTATCCAAAATGAAGCTACCTTAGGTAGATTTGGATAGATATCCAAAAAAAAAAAATACAAAAAAAAAAAAAAAAACATATCAAAAAAAATTAATAGATCCAAACCTACTAAAAACATATTCAAAGCTACTTTGGGAAGATTTGGGCAAATACAAAAACAAAAAACAAAAAAAAAACAGATCAAAAAAAAAAAAAAAGGATTGATCCAAAGTAACCAAAAACAAATCTCAACAACACTCTATTGTTCAAGATTGAATACAAAATACAAAAAAAGAACACTCTGCTGTCCACATTTATCCCTGTAATCGTCATCATTTCATCAAAACAAAATAAACAAATCTCAACAACACTCTACTATTCAAGATTGAAAATTTACCTAAAAATATGTTTTTTCCCAGAGAGAAACTAATCGAGGGACTTGAGTCCTGATTCGGTGTGCAGATCCGAAAATTTAACATCCATTTTTTTGCTTAATATGAAGCCTCCTCCAGCTACACATATCTACTCAAATTGGCGGCAACGAAGGTGAAGAAAAGAGGAGAAGAGAGAGGGAGAGAGAGATAGTTCTCAGATCTGTTCTACACTCTCTCTTATACAAATAGCGAGGCTCAAGTTTGAGAGAGAAAATGAGTGGCGAGGGCACGACCGGAGGAGGGTGGCGATCTTGGATCTAGTGGCACAATGGAATACGCGTGACAAAGTACATGTCTTCGAGTGATGGAACACATGGTTAAAGCTTTGCTGGCGTTGTTCTCGGTGGCAGAGCAATGCCAGAGAGAGGCTGAAGTGGGTGGTGACAACGATGGAGGAAATTGAGACGATAGTGGTTGTGTCGGCTATGAAGAGGGAGAGCAATGTTTTGAAAACCAGATCGGATCGGCTAGTTCGACCTATTGAACGCTCTGTAGTCCGATCCAAATATACCGCCTAACCCGTTCTCTCTTGAAAACCGGTCATTTTAAGCTAAATCGGTGTGAACCGTGATTAAAACGCTAAACTGGACGAACCGGCCTGGGTTGAAGCAAATCGAATGTTTGGTCCAATATTGAAAAAGTTTACAAGTTAATGTTAAAGGGACTTGAACCCAACACCTTAAACTCTAAAGAGCATGAATTTCCACTCTACCACCAATGGTTCCTTATTAATATGTTGGAAAAATATAATATTAATTGTATTCAAACTAATTTCCTTCAAACACATATATAATTAATATTTTTTTCAAATAATATTAATATAAAAATATATATAAACATATATGTTTAATGAATATATATACATATTAAATTATAAAAATATTTTAATGGAATGTATTTTATTTATTTTTAAATTATTAAAATATTCATAAATTAATTATGACATCACGGTTCAATTCTGGTTTAACTCGACGGTTGAACCAGTGACCCGTCCACTCGATCTCTTTTCCTGATCGCTTACCAGTCCCGTTTTTAAAACATTGAGAGAGAGTGAAAATGGTTCGGTTTGAGAGTGTTCTATATATCATATAGAATATATATATATGTGTGTGTGTGTGTGTGTGTGTGTGGATAGTGTGGTTAATTTACCTAAGCTTGTCCTTATGGACATACTAGTTCAACGCCTGGATCTTGGGAAATTTTTATCTTCACACACTTACTTACCTCTGTGCACACACTTAATGAAATTTTATTTTAATGACAATTGTGCCCTAAAACAAAATTACTACAGTGGACATCAAAACACGCCCAAAATATTATATCAAAAGTTTCTCTGTATACATATTTTTAAAATAAAAAAAATCTCAATGCAGTGTGAATGGACAAACAGAGAGATGAAGTCGACGCTAAAGATCGGATAGCAAGACGATGGCAACAATGAGGCGACAATCACGGTTCTCTCTCTCTCTAAACTAAATAAGGAAGCTGAAGGAGAAGGAGAAGAACAGAGAGCAATGATTTACATCATGAAATGCTACATCACGATGTTCGTCTGCTGGTACAAAAAAGGCGATTGTTGAAAATATTTGCACATTGCACAAATAATGCCTTCTTCATGCAAGATGGATTGATCCTGGGTTTGCTTTCAAACCCAGATTTTTTATTTTTTATTTTTCCCATCCCATTAAGAAGATATTGGAAATCGTAACAAAGATTTTTTTTTTTTTTTTTCAATCTATATTAATGTAGATTCAATTGCATGTTCAAATGAAGATAAAAGAGTGGGCTACAATTGTTATATATACATTGTGAGAAGAAGATTCAATCAGAGTATTCAGAACTTTCAATTCTTGAAAACAATTCTATTCCCCTCCCCCCCTCCCCTTCTCTTTTTCCTCTGTTGTTGCTCTTGAGAAAATAAAAGATAGAAGAAAAACAAAATCTAAAATGACGTCGTTTTGGCATTATGGCAAGGAGGAAACCATGGTAGAGGATCCAAACTTAGGTTTAGGTGGTTTGTGTATAAAGGATATGAGTTAGGATATAATTAGAACAAGTGTGTGAAAAGAGAAAAATAATTAAAAACCAAATTAATAACTGTTTATACTAAGAAATAATGTGCACTGAGGTAAGTAGGTGTGTGGAAATAGAATTTTTTCTGGATCTTTGGACAAAGGAAATTCAATTTTGGACTTTTGGCCTGAGTGCCCTTTATCCTATTGTTTATACATATTTTTACATTATTTGATATATAAATAATATATTTATTCTATAATTTAAATAAATATTAAAGGAGCCAACTAACGAGCCAAGCTAACGAGCTAAGTTTTAGTATGTTTGGACTTATTTATTAAGATTTTAACGAGTTTGAACTCGAATACAATAAAAATTTAACGAACCGAGTTTAAACGAGTCCTTACCGAGCTGAGCTCGAGTCTGTTTACGAACGACTCTGTTCATTTACAGCCTTACATCGTCCAATTAAAAAATAAAAATAAAAAGGAAACAAATAAGATATCAATCTCTATTTTTTTATTTAATAAAACTTAATAGCTTTTAAAAAAAAATAATATATATATGATTCACACCAATGGCGTAGACGTAGGAGTGTAAAAATGGCCCGCGGCCCGAAGCCCGCCCGAGGTAGGCCCGGCTCGTTTGGGCCGGTCCCGGGCCTAGCCTGAGCCCTTGGGCCTGGGCCATCATTTTGAAGCCCTGTCCGTGGCCCAGCACATCGGCCCGCTTAAGGCTCGGCCCGAGGCCCAGTGTCTTTTTAGTGGAAAATAATAAAATTTTGGTAGAGAAAATTTTAAAAAACAAAAAAAAATGGTTAGGCCAGCCCAAGCCGAGGCCCAAATACCCCTGGGCCTAGGCCTAATTTTTTGGCCCGTGGGGCGGCCCGACCTGGCCCAAAATTTGGCAGGAGCCCGCAAGGCCCGACATAGGCCGGCCTGGGCCCGGGCTAGGGTGGGCCGGGCTAGATTTACACCCCTACATAGACTATATTTTTAATTGCCGAAAATGTTTAATATGATTCCATTCCATTCATTTTGTCCATTGTTTCTTCACTCAACCTTCGTAGCAGCTTCTTCCATTCGTATGCCCCCAAAAGATCTCTTTCACATTTGGTACAAAAGAATTTATTGTCAAGACACATACAAGTTGAGAAATGTCCTATTCTTCGATTTCATTTTGTCCATTGCTTCTTCAGCCTATCTTCATAGCAGCTTCCTCCATTCCATGCCCTCAAAAGATCTCTTTCACATTTGGTACAAAAGAATTTATTGTCAAGACACATACAAGTTGAGAAATGTCCTATTCTTTGATTTCATTTTGTCCATTGCTTCTTCAGCGCATCTTCATAGCAGCTTTCTCCATTTGCATGCCCTCAAAAGATCTCTTTCACATTTTGTACAAAAGAATTTATTGTCAAGACACATACAAGTTGAGAAATATCCTATTCTTCAATTTTGTCATCTCTAATTGCACCTCTAATAAATTGGCAAATAATATCAACCAATCAACTCTCTTAAAATTTTTCTCTCTTTTTTCAAAATTATTTGTCACCTCATTAAAAGTGTGATTGGGAGTGATAAAATAGGAGATGTTAGCAAAACTCCATACAAGCTTTGGTAATTAATTAGCTATGTTGTGCTATTGCTCCTTAAATCTCCTTTCACTTGCTTCCAAGGAAAAATCATAAATCAATAGGTCAAAAAGAAATCTACTATAATATGTGTGATTATAAACATATGAGATATAAAAAATATTCAAACCCAAAGGCCTTATATTTTTTCTTCTCACTATTACTAGAGGTGTTGTTGGCCTATATAGGCTCACCAATGATTCAAATCACTCATATTCAAAGGCCATCGAGAAAATCATTCTTACAAAGAAATTAAATTGATTGGAATATTATAAATATATTATTAGATTACATTTGTCTCCAAAATAATAAATGGTTCATATTCAAAACTATAATTGGCATTTATTTTTTAATGACAAATGTGATCTAAGCATTTGGTCAAGGTTATTTAAATAATTTAATTTTTACAAGAATGATCTTTTTTATAAGCTCTGTAATATAAACAATTTCAATTATCGAAGTGATCCTTGTGATGAGCCCACAAAGACCCAACAACGGCCCTGTTTGGTAGAGCTGTGGGAAAGTGCTTATAGCTTATGCCTAAACAGCTTATAGCTTATAACTATGAACATAAGCTGATTTCTGACTTATAAATTAAGCATCTCCTGCCCCACTCAAAGAATAAGCTGATTTCTGACTTCCAAAATGCTATAGGCTATAAGCTATAAGCTATAAACTAAACCAAACATATCAAAAGCCCTGTTTGGTGCAGCTTTAAAGCTGCTTATTTCAGCTTTCAGCTTAATTTAAGCTATTTTGATGTGTTTGGTTTAGTTTATAACTTATAGCTTATAGCTTTTTAGAAGTCAAAAATCAGCTTATTCTTTGAGTGGGGCAGGAGATGCTTAATTTATAAGTCAGAAATCAGCTTATGTTCATAGTTATAAGCTATAAGCTGTTTAGGCATAAGCTATAAGCATTTTCCCATAACTCTACCAAACAGGGCCAAAATAGCTTAAATTAAGTTGAAAACTGAAATAAGCAGCTTTTAAGCTGCACCAAACAGGCACAACATCTCTAACTCCTAACCATTGTTTATAATCTCTCCACGCTCATAGTGGTTGAACTATCAAAGTGAGTATCGTTCTAAGTGAGTAATTATGTCTTGTGAATATTTTCTTACAATAGTCTGCCTATACACATATCTATTTTTATACTCAAAAAATAAAAAATAAAAAATAAAAAATCATTTTTATATGTGAACTAAGATGGTTTTTGATAAAGTTGAAAATTGAAACTAAAAAATAAGTATTGAAAATTGAATACTGAATTTTTAAGCTAAAAAATTGTTTGATAAAAATTTAAGTGATAAATTAAAAATAAGTTGTTTGATATGTATAAAATCAAATTTAAAATTTATTGTTTTATATTGTACTAGTGGTGGTGGTGGTAGCTGTAACAATAATAGTGATAGTAAAATAATGGTGACACTTATGGCAACAATAACAATGATAATAAATGTAGTAGTAGTGGTGGTGGTGGTGGTGGTGGTGGTAATAGTAGCAGTAGCGATGGTAGTAGTAGTGCTGGCATGATGGTGGCGGTGGCGGTGGCAATGGCATGGTGGTGGACTGGTGGTAGCAATAGCAGTAGTGGTGGTGGTGGTTGTATTGGTGGTAGTGGTAGTGGTAGCGATGGTGGCGGTGGCGTGGCGGCGGTGGTGGTAGTGGTGATGAGTTTATAATAGTGTATATCGATACTTATATTTAATATTTATAAATTCAGTTAGAATTAAGTAAGTTTTAAATAACCTAATTTTTTTTTTAAAAAAGTTTTAGCTAATATTTTAAAAGGCACTTAAAATTTTGGGCAAACTACCAATAGGTCCTAATAGTTTGACTTAAATCTCAATAAGTCTTATTGAAAATAAGTCTTGGTAAAATCGTCGCTAAAAATAATTTTTTTGTGACAATTTTTTATATACGTCACTAAAAATTGACAATTAGTGACTTTTTTTTCATAATTTTTATAAATTGTCGTCGAAACTTACAATTAGTGATTTTTTTTATGACAAATTTTTCTCATAGGACCTATTAGACAATAAGTCCACTTATTAGGACACGTAAGTATTCGTTAAATTTTTAAGTGATATCAATTGTGGTTGTCAAACGGACTTAATTAATTATTATTTAATATATTCAGTTTTAAGTATTGAATCATATTATCAAACACTTCATCTTCTTTTCCCTATTTTTTGTTGGCCTTACCATGCCATGGTGTATCCAAATGAATAATTCTATCCCATACTAACAATTTTACTAAAAATCTTACCAAAAATACATATGGTCAAATATGATTGATTGTGAAAATAACAATAATATTTAAACGTCAAATGATATGTGGACATAGATACTTTTAATAGAATTGTTAGTGAAATTTTAAATAAATATAACACTGTTGGTACCCCAATATCCCATATGAGTAAATGAATCGCAATAAAAACAATTTATATTTGAAAATTTTATTTTAAAGGTCTCACTTTCTCACCAGCTTCGTCCATCCATGCCTATCTCACGATACCCCACTTGCACTCTCTCTAATCCACAGTCCCATTCACATTTGGTGCAAAGATAGCAAAAATCACAGATATTTTTTTTTTTTATTTTATTTGTTTTTCATGAACTTTCTTTTTATATTTTATTTTGGTAATTTTAAAAAGAATAAAGTATCTAGATTAAGTACATTTAAAAGTAAGAAAAAAAAAATTTTAAATGTGAAAAAAAATACTGAAAAAAATACTAAAAATTTAAAAATAAAATTTAAAAATCAAACAAAACATAATCCAAATTTTCAAACCCACCTCATACGCTAATGCTTATGCGTGAATAATGAAGTATTTTATTAAGGGTAAATTACATTTAACTCTTAATAGTTGGATTTTATTCCCATCAAATACTATTGAAAATAAGTTCAAGTAAAATAGTTGCTAAACATAATTTTTTGTGGCGATTTTTTACATATATCGCTAAAAATTGACAATTAGTGACTTCTTTTTGTCACAGTTTTTATAAATTGTCGCTAAAACTTACAATTAGTAACATTTTTCTATGATGGATTTTTCAAATGGTTGCTAAAAGTTAAAAATTAGTAACTTATTTGTGATGATTTTTTTAAACTGTCACTATAACTTATAATTAGTAACATTTTTTGTGACAATTTTTAAACTATCGTTGAAAATTAAAATTTAGTGATGTCTTTTAATAGTGTTTGATGAAAAATATCATTAATTATCATAAGATTTTGTCACGACCCAAACCCGCCCCTATGGGTTTAGCACCGTAACCGGCCAGTAATCCGTGATTACTGAAGGCCTACTTAACAGTAATAACAGTAATACACAGTAAAGGGGCTGGCGGAAGCCAAAACAGTAATAAAAGATGTCCAATGAACTATGACAGTCTGTATGCAAAAAGACTTTTCATATATATTCATATTCAGAACAAAAGCAGTATGTACATACATCATTTACAGGTATTCCGGTTATGGACCAAATCCCTACCATAACAGTACAGTACCAGTCTATACAGTATTACAAAACAAAGACAGAAGGGTGAACTGAGACACCCCAAAAAGCCTAAGCTTGAACACACTTGGAACCTCGCGGTGAGGCACGTTGGTTGACTTGACAGAAAAGGAGTTCACTCAACGCTCCTAGCTCCAATCCGGTGCCTGGACACCTACATATATATATAAACAGTGAGCTAAAACCCAGTGAATAACATATGCGTAAAGAGGTTAGGAATAAATGTCCTTTCAGTATTTAAAATAGTTATTTGTACAGTATATCAGTTATTCGATCATAGTAGTTATAAGTGATACATCCAATAGCAAACAGTACAGTAGGTCTTATCAGACCAAACAGTCAGTTGATGGCCATCATATCAGTAAACAGTAGTGGTTCCAAACATGGGAACCGACAGTGATCTCTATGATAGTAGCAGTACAGTACAGTAACAGTAAATCGCTATGGATGCCACGAATACAGTTC
This sequence comes from Camellia granthamiana, assembly GCA_036172215.1. NCBI lineage: Eukaryota > Viridiplantae > Streptophyta > Magnoliopsida > Ericales > Theaceae > Camellia > Camellia granthamiana. The sequence goes on from CM069904.1 coordinate 29,773,245, forward strand.
GCAAATAGGACAAGCATTCATTCGGTAAGAAATATCATTTCAGAAAACAGTACAGTTGATCATTCGGAAACTATTCATGATTGAATATATCTTTACAACATTGTTACTCACAGAGCACTGGGCTACAGTTAGGCTAGAGCGTCCTCGGATGCCAACCCTACAGTTACAGAATGAACACACACTAAGTTATACACTTGGGAATCAATGATTTAGTCCCTATCTTGACTCGGTGTGGTTCTACATCAATATCCTCATTAAGATGCCTTAAACTAGGCCTAAGAATGTCTAGGATGGATTGAGGATGCAAAGATGCACTTAGAAACACTTTTCAAATTTTTGCTAAAACAGGGGTCCCGCTCGAGCGTTGCTTTCCCCGCTCGAGCGGACATGCAAACAAAAGAGCTCCGCTCGAGCGTGACTTCCCTCGCTCGAGCGAACTGTAAAGTACTGGATGCACGAAATTCATGCTCGATGGGCGCTCGACCTCCGCTCAAGCGTGAGACACAAGTCCTCGCTCGAGCGTGCATTCCCCCGCTCGAGCGGACTGTAAAACATATGAAAGTGCTGGAAACACGCATTTCACGCTCAAGCGTCACTTCCCCCGCTCGAGCGTGAGTCCAAAATCTGGAATTTCCAGATTGAACCTTCAAGCTCAAAATCAACTTTTAATGCATCAAAATCGATCCCCTTGGGCTAATTTTCTGGAAAACACTTGCAACCTCATAGTATGACATGTTTCAACAATCAACTTGAGAAATCAAAACCCAAAGGTAGTTCAATTGAACACAAATTTCAAGGAGCTTTTATGAACAAGACTCAAATGTAACATGCACGAGCTTAAATGAATTTAAAGCTTCAAACACAAGATCAAATGAGCCAATCCTTTCAAAAACATGAGGAATTCATGAACTAGAACCATAATATGACCATGCATGTGGGAGTTTTCATGAAAACAACTTCAAAACTCTACAACATGTACATGCATGCATGAATTCCTACTCAATTCAACATATTAAGCTAATTCTTGACTCCACTCTTCAATATGTCATGAACCATGCAAGAACTAACTTAAATACAAGTTCAAGAAAATGGTTCCTCTACCTTATGCCTTGAATTCAAGATGTGAAAGCTCAATTATGCAAATTTCCTCCAACTCTCTTAATCTCCAAGCCAAAACAAGATGAAATAAAGCTTTCCTCCCATCTCTCTCTCTATAGTCGGTTAAGGCTCAAGAAATGGCTGGACAAAGTGCTAGAAATAAAGCTCAAATGTGTTTTATGAAGTGGGCCACTAAGTGGCAAAATGGTGATTAAGGCTAGCTATTGCAACTTAGCTTATTTAATCCAATTTAGTCATTCCAAATCAAATTTCAATTAAATTTATCATAAAATCACATTAATTCTAACTAACACAAAACACTAATCAGTTTCGAATTTGGACGCCGATAAGACCTTCAATTTGCAGTTTAAACATGATACACGAACAGATAATTTAGCAGTCAAATAGATAATCATGCATTTAAACCAATACACTCAATCAATCAGTTCAGAATTTCAGTCAATCAGTCAGTTAACATGCTTAATCATAGATTAGCACTAATCAGTGGTGAGGGTTGTCACAGATTTATTGGATAATAAGTCCACTTATTAGGACTCACACATAAGTCCTCTTTTTATTAAGGCACACCACACTTAGCTCCGTTTGGCAAGAGATTTTTTGGTTAAAAAAAAAATTCAGAAAGTCATAAAAAAGTATAAAAGATTCAAATGTTTCAGTTTGCCAGGTTGTCTCTTGTTTGCCCATGGATTCAACAACAGTTCGAAGTGTTGCACCCATTCCCCGAGTACATGCTTCAACAAGAATCACACAAAGGCATATTAGAAACCTCTAGTAAAATGTCTGCTCGTAACCTAGCATATAAAGTACATTATATAGTCCGTTTTAGGGATTGGCAACTTACCCATTCAATGACTTTGGCGCTAGATGCTTAACTGATTTATGTATCGGATTCCATTCGCCCCGCTGACTCCAACTCATGTACCTGTCCTTTGTAACTCTTCTTTTCAATTATAATCGATGGAATCGACATATTGATTGACTACCTCCATTATGTTGTTGCTAACGATTTAATAACTATATTTGTAGCTCCAGAATATTTTAGTTTATGCTCCTACCTATTATTATATACTAAGAAAGATGTATAGTCTAATGAGGCTACTATGCCTTCGTTTGGAAAGTGGGTTGGCTTTTTGGCTATTTTAGCCTGGGACTAAAAAGCCTAATTTGGGAAGGGCTTTTGACTTTTTTGTCTTTTTTGTGAGAGAAAGAATGTAATGATTATGGGTTGGATGTGATGTTTTGTCTTATTGGACTAAAAAACTTATTTTATTTTTTGTGGTTATTTTAGCCAAAATAGCCTACAAACCAACTTCCCAAACGGAAGAAATATTTACTCATGGGTGGGGCAAGATCGTTTCGAAGACCCAACATGAATTTTTTTTTTTTTTTTTTTCTTTTTGCATTGGGCTCTTTCATTAACTGATATAAATATCCGTTAGTCCGCTATATTTTTTTTTTTGACAAAAAAATAAGGAGATGGCTCCCCATGCTCTAATTCATTATTTGGAATCAAATTCAACTCTATTAGTAAAATGTTAAGTCATACAGATTAATCAATCAATTTTTTCTCACAACTATCTATTCAATTAAAAAAATCATTTCAAATACATTAATTTTTTATCTCATAATTAAAAGTAAAAAAAAAAAAAATCATTAAAAGCCCGCCAACCATTTGTATAGATCAGTGGCAACCTAATTGGTATGGTTAACAATGGAAAACAAAGTTTCAATAAACAATAACTATTCACAAATATAAAAAGTATTACATCAAATTAACTACTAATTTAATAATAATTAAAAAGTCAACACAGTCACCAAGCCCAACTACCTAATCCAAACTTGAGAATAAATAAACAATTATAAACAACCCTCACAATGAGACAAAAATAAACACCACAAATAATTCAAATCCTTCTCTATTGTATATTATTTGTTTTACCACCATTTCATATCATTAAGAAATGAAAAAACATTGTTTAGTTTCATGAATAATTATTTATGAACAAGAATCAATTATGAATATCCACTTAAATAGTTATTCCAAACGATCACAGAAAATGGGTGACATATAGCAATATTTGTCTTTAAATAACAGAGCAATGATTGAATTGGTTTAGGGCATTTTGGTTTAAATTAAACAAATGAAGGTGGGTAGATTGGTTCATGATTTTCCAAAGGATAAGAATTTTTAAATAATTGTAAGGACAACAAAAGGTCCCACAAAAAATAATTTGGGGAAGACTTGGTAGAACATAAAGTCAAGAATTCTTATCAAGACGCATACAAGCTTCCAGGAAAGAACATGTAAATTAAGATAGCATTTCTCTCATCGTTTTCTTACTTGGTACTTCATTTACATATAGTGACATCTATAAATATCCATGGTGCCTAAACAGATATATAATTCATATCTTGGCTCTTCTGTCCTTAATTGGTCTTTCTTTGAGCTTTAATCCAATGGCAATTGTCAAATCCCAAGAAACCTCCTCCCCCAATTCTCATTGTAGTTATGATGTGTTCTTGAGCTTTAGAGGTGAAGATACTCGCAAGACGTTCACTGACCACCTCTACACAGCTTTAGTGCACGCTGGATTTCGTACTTTCAGAGATGACGATGGAATTGAAAGAGGGGAGAATATTAAGTTCGAATTGAACAAAGCAATTCAAGAGTCGAAGATTTCAATAGTTGTCTTCTCGGAGGACTATGCATCTTCAAGTTGGTGTCTCGATGAACTTGTCATGATCCTCGAACGCAGAAGGACTGTTGGACATGTAGTTCTACCTGTTTTCTATCATGTGGATCCATCTCATGTGAGGAAGCAAAAAGAAAGTTTCAAAGAAGCATTTACGAGGCATGAAGAGAAATTTCGCGTAGAAGTGAGTGAAAGAGAAGTTGAATGGATTGGCAAAGTGGAAGAATGGAAGGCAGCACTTAGAGAAGCTGCAGATTTGGCAGGGATGGACTCACAAAAACAAACTGATGGGTAATTTCCTCCCAAGTCCTTTTCTTAGCTAAGCATTACTTATATCACCATTTTTTGAATTTTGTAGATTGAAGTATTTCATACTAGGGCCTTTTGAATGAAGAATTAACTGTTCAAATTTTGGAATGAATTGTTTTGTTAATTATGATAGATTTACATAGTTTAATTTTTGTAAGATAACCTTCAAACACAAAAGCATCCTACAAGTCAGTTTCCCAAAAAAACAACTTGAATTTATTAACTCACGAATTTTTTAAGATGCTCCTTTTCAAGTTATATGAAAAGATCACGAGTTGCGATTCATTTCTAATCATATCATTTTATTGAAATTTGGCTCATTATTTAAAAGTTTCAACAACTTGGCTTACTAATCAAAAATTGAAAAACATAGAAGTTTATATTAGACAAAAGAGTATTGTTTCAAAACCATGATAGTGAAAACCCTTTCTTTTCATCTAAGACTCTTCCAATTGTTTCAACAAAGGCAGCAACATGGTCTTTTGGTTCAGTATTGCATGAGAATTAGCAATTAAATTCTATTGATGGCATTCTTATTGTTCTTTATTTTCCATCTTAATCTAATAATTAGACTCGAGTCAAAGTTTATCCAGAAAATTGTGAAAGTTGTTGGAGACAAACTAAGTCGCACAACCTTGGGTATTGCCCCCCACCTGATTGGAATATATTCTCGAGCCAAAAACATTGGGCTTTGGTTACAAGCTGAGTCTAGTGATGTTGGTATAGTCACAATTTGTGGGATGGGTGGAATGGGGAAGACAACCATCGCCAAAGTACTATATAATTCGAACTTTTCAAGATTTGAAGGTAGCAGTTTTCTTGCAAATATAAGAGAAATTTTAAAACAACAAGATGGTTTACTTCAATTACAACGACAACTTCTTTCAGATATGTTAAAGGGAAGAAAGGAAAATTTGTATAGTGTTGATGAAGGAGTTGTAAAGATTAAAAATGCATTATGTTGCAAAAAAGTTCTTGTAGTCCTTGATGATGTGGATACAGAAGATCAATTGGATGCAATACTTGGAATGAGAGACTGGTTTTCTCAAGGAAGTAAAATCATCATAACCACTAGGCGTGAGCAATTGCTCAAGGCTCATGAAGTTTGTCAAGTGCACCAGGTTGAAAAATTGGATAATGATGAATCTTTAGAGCTCTTTAGTTGGCATGCCTTTGGGAAAAACCGTCCCATTGATGGTTTCATAGAGGACTCGGAAAGGGTGGTGCAGTACTGTGGAGGGCTTCCACTAGCTATCAAAATTTTGGGTGCTTCTTTGTCTGGAAGAAGCTTAAATGTCTGGAAAAGTCAACTACAAAAATTGAAAGCAATTCCCAATTCTGAAGTCATTGAAAGACTCAAAATAAGCTATGACTCTTTACAAGATGACCATGACAAAAATTTATTCCTCCATGTTGCTTGTTTCTTTGTGGGGATGGATGAAGATCAGGTAGTTACAATTCTAGATGGATGTGATTTTTACACAATGGTTGGGATTCAAAATCTCATTGATAGATGTCTGTTAACAATTGATGAACACAAAAAGTTGGTGATGCATCAATTGGTTCAAGAAATGGGAAGAGAAATTGTTCGGCAAGAATCACCTAAGGAGCCAGGAGAACGTAGTAGACTTTGGAATTGCAAGGATTCCTTGAATGTTTTGAGAGAAAATACTGTAAGTATTAACCTTGTTGCTTCTCATGTTCATTTGTATTTATTTCTATAGTTATTATACTTATATCGAAAAAATGATCTAGAAAAATATTTGTATAATATAATAAAAGAAAAATAGGTAAATTATACCAACGGTTCATCTAGTTTGAGTGAAGTTTTACTCTAATTTTTGTATTTTTAATTTGAACAATTTCGTCACTACACTTCTAAAATTTATTTTATTTTATTTTTTTTTTTGGCAATGCGGTCTCTCCATCATGCATTGTTAAGATTTTGAATTGAAAAAAATTATTTGCAAAACTAGATGGACTAAATTGAAATTCAAAACAAATTACAATGACTACCAGTGTAATATATTCATTACACTGGTGGAGTTTGTTTTGAATTCCACTTTGATATATTACACCAGTAGTCACTGTAGTTTGTTTTGAATTTCAATTTGGTCCCTTCAATTTTACATGTAGTCTTTTTTGTTTCAAATTCTAACGATAAGTATCAAGGGAGTATGTTGCAACAAATTTAATAGTGTAGGGATCAAATGATTCAAATTGAAACCACAAAAACTAAATTGACATGTCGCTTAAACTACAAGGACTGATGATGTAATTCAACCCAAAAAAAAAATCATCCAGAATAATGTGACAATTATTGGAATTTTGAAATTATGAGCTTCATTTGTGGTTTTCTATTTGAAAAATGCCACATCATTTTGTATCATTGATCTTTGCAAAAATTATAATTTTGTAGCATTACTCTTATTGATAAATATCGCCCTCCTCTTGTTCATTGTCAGGGGACTAGAAAAATTGAATGCCTCAAGCTTGATATAAATTTGTTAGAGGAAGATAAATATGACAGGACAATATTTGGCGTTAATAGAAAACGTCATTACGATGAATTCCTCGACATGCCATTGTTGTCAAATGTAAGCAACTCATTTAAGAGATGTTGTTTCGGTTTCTCAAAGAATGCAGGCACTGCTCTAGGAAATTCAAATCAAATACCTTTGGAAGTTGATGCATTTGCAAGGATGCACAAACTAAAACTTTTACAGCTCAAATATATACAAATAAGTGGAAGCTTCGAAAATTTTCCTAAAAGATTACGATGGTTATGTTGGCATGGATTTCCTTTCAAATCTATACCCCATGATTTCCCTTTGGAGAACCTAACTATTCTTGACATGAGTTATAGTAGCTTGCAAATAGCTTGGAAAGGAGCCAAGGTATGTTACAGATATGTATATATATTTAATTCCGTTTGAAAACTAAAAGAAGTACTAATAGTAGTTTTTTTTTTCTTGTTTTACAGCTTCTCGAGTCATTAAAAATCCTTGATCTTAGTCATTCCCATTGTCTCACTAAAACTCCTGACTTCTCGAAAGTCCCCAATCTTGAGAGGTTGATATTGAAAAACTGTGCAACGTTGGTTGAGGTTCATGAATCCGTCGGACACCTTCAGAGACTTGTTTTGTTTAATTTAAAAGATTGCAAAAGTCTGAAGAAGCTTCCGAGAAGCATTTGTATGCTAAAGTTTTTGGAAACACTTGACATCTCAGGTTGCTCAAATCTTGAGGGATTGCCAACAGAGTTGGGGACTATGGAGTCTCTAACAGTGTTCCATGCAAACGAAATTGACATAAGTCGATTATTCTCTACCAGTAAGGAGGATAAATCATGGCATTCATTAATCTGGCCTTCTCTATTGAAGCCAAGAAGAAGTATGGAAATTTCATGGTCTTTTTTACCACAGTCCATGGTACACTTAAGTCTTCAGAACTGTAATTTATCAGATGATGATTTTCCTAGAGATCTTAGCAACCTATCCTCATTGCAGATTTTAAATCTGAGTGGTAATGCAATTCGTAGCGTCCCAAATTGCATCAGAGGTCATTTTGGACTCCAATTCCTTTATTTAAATGAGTGCAAAAAGCTCTGGTCAGTTGAAGTGCAGCACAAATTAAAAGAATTACGGATCTATGGATGTACATTGTTGGAGAAAGTAACCTTCCAATCACTTCCATTAACCATAGAATATAATATTAGACGTGGCTGCAATCAATTAACAATGCGCTCGTTGCTACCATTTATGTGCGCGGGCCGCAATGACAAAATAGTTGAGATTCTGGGAATATTCAAGCTTGAACCTTTAGGCAATGTTGACATGGAGATAATTAACAATTTAAGCTTGTCCAACATGGGATTCATGAGATGCTCAAATGTTATGCTTTCATGCTCTGTGCCAGAGAAAGCAAGGAAGTTTCCCCTGCAGGTCTCTCTCTCTCTCTCTCTCTCTCTCTCTCTCAGTATATACATAATCATTAAATTAATTATGCTTTATGTCGCACAGGGATGTCATGAAAGACACATATTCTATGCTTATTGTTTGGGAAGCAAGCTTCCAGACTGGTTTAATCTTAAAAATGAAGGATCTTCAATATCATTTACTGTGCCGTCGCATCTTAATTTCAGAATCCGATGCTTGAGTGTATGTTCTATTTATGCACTTCCCAATAATCGAAAAGAATATTATGGCTTTAATTGCGAAGCACATACTATTATTAGTAATAAGACCAAGAGTTTGATTTGGAGTCATTCCCCATATGTCTTAGGCATTCCAGAAGCTGATGAGGATATGATGATGTTAAGTTATTGGAAGTTTGAAAATCAGTTGGAAAGTGGCGATGAACTGAATATTTCAGTGGTTGGAAATGAATATTTTCAAGTAAAGGAGGTCGGAGTCCATCTTGTGTACAAGGAGCAAGAAGAGAAGAGTAGCCAATCAACTAGTGAAGAAGCATCCCAACAATTCTTTCTCTATGGAAATGTAGTTCCTGGAAATGCATCTACTGTACGTCCGGCACACAAAAAAGTCTACCGTCTAGGTGAACATTGGGACGATTGTAGCATTTGTAATGGTCTATAATCTCAGCCTTCATGCACTACTACCTCGGGAATTGGTTGTTTCGGAGCTGTGAGATTGGGTAAGCAATGATGTTAAGGATTTTGATTAAGTGATATGAATCGGTTGTATATTGCTAGTGGCTCTGCTTTGTGATTTCTGTTATGAAGGAAGAAGTTATTTCAGTGAGAGAGAATATGTTGCTACTTTTCTTTGATTTTGATGATGCTGTGTACTACTGTTTAGGTGAAGCTGCTGCTACTGGGGTTATATTTTACTTTGGACTTAATCAGAGTTATATTTTATTTGGAATTACTCATATGCTTTGCTAACTAACTCTTACAGTGCCTGACAAAATCAAATTCGAAGTCTATTTTAAAATAAGAGCGTTGTTTTGATCATGGGTTCATTATGAGATCTATTTCGATAATTTGACATGTTCATTTTGTCAGGTATCCACTTCGTCTATTCCATCCACATACAAAATTAAGTTGATTTAATAATCATAACCTATTCAATTTATTGCATTTCTCACCAAAAAAAATAAATGGTTTATTTTTAAAAACACAATTGTTGTCCAAATTTTTGGTGTCAAACCTAATAAATTGAATATATTATGACTTAATTTTTTTTTGGATGAAATATACGAAATATTGGACCAAATAAATAATTTGAATCATCGAAACAAAACCTGTGATAAGTCCCAGGAGTACAAATTGTATCCTCCAATTCAGATTATAGATTGAAAAGAATCCTCTGCCAAAATAATAGGAGAGGGTGAATAGTGAATGAATACAAATCACCCACTTAATAACTAAAGACAAATAAATTCAAGTACACAAAAAATTTGCACATTACAAATTCGTGTGTTGTCATTTTAAATCAAAATATTCAGCAAAATGGATTTTTAATTTTAAAACAACACTGCCACCTCAATTTAACTAATTATTCTATATATTTAAATTATGGAATAAAAGGTGTTTTGCCAATCTAATATTTAATTAAGGTTGAAAATTCCATTATGTTAGGGTCTATAAGACGGAGTTGGAGATGCTGCTGCGTGGGATGCGCAGCAAGATCTGCTGTGTGGCCAAATGAGCCTATTTCGGGGCCCATTTTGATAATTCGAACCGTTCACATTTTAGAATACATAAAGTAAAACATGTTTGCAAAAAATCAAGTTAATCGGATATTGTTTACCTATTCATCCACTCACATTTGTATCTACAAAAACAAATAATAATTGTGATTTAAAATATTAAAATGAATATAAATGTGTGGATGAATATGTAAACGATATCCGATTAACTTAATTTTTTGCAGGCATGTTGTACTTGATGTATTCTAAAATGTGAACGGTCCGGATTATCAAAATGGGCCCTGAAATGGACCCATTTGGCTGCACAACAGATGCTGCTGCGCGGGATGCGCAACAACATCCCCAATTCCCTATAAGACTCACCATGGATTCTATTTTGATAATTCGAATAATTTATTTTGTAAAGTTCTCTATTTATATCATCATCCGAGAAAATTAAATCCATCCATTAATTTTAATTTTTTTATTGTATTATGTTTGTCTCCAAAATATGGATGTCATTTATTTTTTAGGAGATAAATACGATAAAATGACAAGATAGGATTAGAGAAAATTTCATTTCCCCCCCTCCCAAACTATACTCTTATGATCAATTTTACACCCGAACTTTTGATATTGTCTACTTCCTAACCTATTTAAATTGTGATCAATTTGCCCACTACCATCACATTTAAATGAAAAAAAGTTTTAAAAAATTACATTTTGACCCCAAATTTTAAATTATAGATCCAAATTCATCCTCTTCTATCCAAATTCACCCTCTCTCCTCTCTGCACCTCTACAACTTTGCCGGCCAACGCCGCCACTTATATTGAGTTTAATGATTAAAATATAATTTTTTTCATCCATTTTATTTAATGAAAATAGACTAATGGTTTAGATTAAAAACAAATCAAAAAATTAAGAAGTCAAGGTTTATTGTGTTACAATGGTCAAATTCTGATTTTTTTTTTTAATTTTAATTTTCCCTTATACTTTTTAATATACAATAAATGGATAGGGGAAAAATTTGACATAAATGTGATATTTTTAGCTCAGTTCTAAACTAATCCTACCAACATAAAAACACAAGTGGAGAGCATGGCCAGAGTAGCGAGTAGTAAGTCGGTAAAATTATTTCTATACACCAGTTCTTCTCAATGAACACATTTAATGAGTACATTCTTAGTACACATATCAAAAAATAAAAATTCTCAGTACACATTTTTTTATTTTAATAATACCATCATATTCAATTTCAAAATCATCTTTCTTTCATCCACCACCCTTTATTCGCTATTGTTGCCGCCATTTTCAGTTCTCCATCATCTCCACTCTCAACTCATCTCCTTTCATTCTATATCTCCACAGTCAACCTCGAAAGTGGGTCGTACACGACTTGAGGCTTGTAGGAGTGTATGGTTCATAGAGGAAGGTGGTCGCAGGCAGAAAGGGAAAGAAACGATGAGAGGGGTGATGGAGGAGAGATATGGCGTTGGTGATGGATGATGGTTGTGATATTTTAGAATTAGGGTTTGTGTGGAAAAAGATAAGGACATTATGGTATTTTCATTTTAGGACAAAATTGTATTAACAAAAAATTTTGTGTAAACTGAAAAGAATTTCCATGTGAAAATAGGAAATTTGGTCAAAGCCTCTTTATAATAAAACTTTTATATATTAAGGATAAATACAAAAAAAAATTCTTCAAAAGTCCACCACACATCACTAGAATTTTAAAATCATATAACTTTTGATTTAGCTATCGCTTTTTAATAAAATTAATATTTTTAGAATCCTTTTGTCAATATCTATCAAATAAGATACATGTTGGCCATGAAATCTTTTTTTTTAAAATAAAAAATTACCATCAAAATTAACGTTAACAGTAAAATTTTACTCTTTATTGTGTCTCAGAGTAAAATTTTATTATAAAATTTTAATTTTTAAATAGTAAAATACTACCATAATCCTAAACACCACAGTCACTATAATTGTTAATAAAGAAGGGAGTTTTGGCCAAAAGAAACTTCAATTGTCATTTATAAATAGATTGTCACCAAACAAAACTCAAATCAGAATAAAATTTTTATCGTGAATCAAATGAATTTTTACTATTGACGTTAGTTTCAACCTAAAAAATGTATATATATTTTTTTATATGAATTTCATAGCCAACATGAATTTTGTTTGGTAAATCTTGACGAGAGGATTTTAGAAATACTAATTTTATTAAAAATCAATATATAAGTAAAAAATTAAATCATTTTAAAGTTTAAAATATAAAATTAGTTACTAAGGGTAAAATTGTTCATTAAAAAATGTAAGCAAATTTGTTTGTCCTTCTTGAAGGATACACATCTTTTGGAAGGAATTTACAAATTAAAAAAGTTTGAATTGTCATTTTCACTAAACGACACAAGGAGGAATTTTTAGTTAAAAAAAAATTTTAAAAAAAATCCCTAAAAATAAAAAGGGGAATTTTTTTTAGGATCCATGTTATTAAGATTTTATAGCATAAAAGAAATTCAATATTTTAATAATGTCTAAGGTCCCTCAAATTGATCTAGAGAAAATTCGACTACAGAAAAAATCTTACCAGAGAAATTCTGGTGGTTTTATAGAGAAATTCACTTCAACCCAGAGTAATTCTCTCAAAATCGGAGAAATTTCCCTCTCCACCCCAAAGAAACTCACAAAAACCCAAAGAAAATTTCCTTCAAACCCAGAGAAATTCACAAAAACCCAGAGAAATTTCCCTCAAACCCAAAGAAATTCACAAAAACCCAAAGAAAATGCCCCTTCAACCCAGAGAAATTCACAAAAACCCAAAAAAAATTCCCTTCCAACCTAGAGAAATTCATAAAAACCGAGAGAGAGAGAGAGAGAGAGAGAGAGAGAGAGAAATGATGATGATGGTTAAAAATAAAGATATAAGAATGTATTTGGGTGATGCCTTTTGTCAAATAGTTTAAATGCATCATTGAGATGAAAGAGCTTGCAATTCCTCCAAAAAACGGCGTCATCAACATATTCTCTCTCACTTTCTGCAAATCAGCAGGGTTTCATTCTCTTTCTCTTTCTCTCTCTCTCTATAGGCACACACACATGCATACCAAGTGAACTAGGGGAATAAGCTTCAAGGTTTTGTAGATCAAGGACATGGCATTGAAGGCATCAGGGGCGTACTAGAAAATCTCAATCTGTGTGTGTGTGTGTGTGTGCGCGCGCGCGCGTAACTAATCGCCATGGCCCTTCTGCTTCGAAACTCGCCTCAAATCGCATCACAGAGGGCTGCGACGATCCACACAACTTTGCCGTCGAATCCCACGTCTCACGTCCTGCTTCGACGATGTCTCCAGTGAGGATGTCAAAGGCACCGGAGTTTGTGATCTCGAAGGTGGACAATCTGATGAACTGAGCACGCTGAGAAAGTTTAAAGTGTGTGTGTGTGTGTGTGTGTGAGAGAGAGAGAGAGAGAGAGAGAGAGAGAGAAATGAGGCTTGATTTCAGTCAAAATTTCTTTGTGATATATGGGTGTGGGAGTTGAGGGACCTTAGACATCATAAAATAATATTGTGGATCTCTTCCATTACTAAAAATGAGGGAGGGACCTTAGACTAATTTTTCCAAATAAAAACCCTAAAACTAAAAGGCGTAAAGAGTTAAGAAGTGTGGTGTAACTAAGGCACTATTTGGCATCTCCTATTTTAGTATATATTTTTTTTATCTTTTTTTAATCATATCACCTCTCTATTTTTTTGCATATTTTTTTCGTAAAAAGTCAAAACATACACTTATTTAGATCATTCCAAACACCCTCTTAAAATTAGCCTTAATCATATATGGTCCCTCTTTAGCAAATCAGGTTCGGACTAAAATAATTAATAAAGATAAAATAGATTAAAATAATTAGTTAGACTTAATTTCTATCAAGTCCTATTAAAAATAAGTCTTAGTAAAATTGTCGCTAAAACTAATTTTTTTGTAACAATTTTTTATATATGTCACTAAAAATTGATAATTAGTGACTTTTTTTAGTTATGATTTTTATAAATTGTCGCTAAAACTTACAATTAGTGACATTTTTTTATGACAAATTTTTTCTATAGGACCTATTAGACAATAAGTCTACTTATTAGAACCTATACGTAAGTACCCCTAAAAAAATATCAAATCCAAACTATAATTATTTCATTTCTTCTCTCACTACTATCAAATCGAACAACAAAAAAAAGCCAACTACCATCTTAAATATAACTTTTTAGTCAGTCTAAAATAGTTAAAAAAAATTAAAAAATCAACTAAAATAACTTATTCTCAAATGAGGCCTATGTCATGTACATATAATGAGAAATTTTAATATACATCTCTTTAAAAAAGACATATAATATGTATTCCTCATTTTTTTAATTACAATTATTTTTTTTATTTAGTTATAATATTAATTTACATTATATTTAGTTATGATACATTTAGTTATAATATTAATTTACATTATATTTAGTTATGATACATATTTTTTTAATTAGAATTAAAAAATTAAATTATGATATATTTTCTTTTTAATGGTAAGGTGCATAGGCACCATAGAGTTTCCCGTGTATAATTCCGAACAAACAAGCGTAGCGTAGGTGTGGTTGCTTTTTTCTTCCCTTTCTTTCTTCTACCGTTTCCTTGAATCAGTGCCAGAAAGCACAGAGTGGGACGCTTCTGTTCTTCTGCAAGTAATAAATAAATTCGCTTCAAACTTTTTCTCTGATACATAATAGATTTGGTTTCACTCATGTTTTTGGTTAACACATCAATTTCTCCTCTGTATTGTGCTGTGCTCTGGTGTTTTCCTGTTTTCCTATTCCTAACATACATCAAACCATGGTGAAACAAAAACCCTAGATTGTTGGTAGTAGTCACTAATCACCATTGCAACTTTCAACTTTCAATTCTTTGTATTTGTTATTTTAATTGTTATTTACCCTAACAAACAAGTAATAATCAATTAGGATTCTTTTTGTGCACTGTTACTGCTAAACCCTAATTTTACTCTCTTTTTTTTTTAATTTTTAATATAGGGTTTCTGAGTGTTTTGATTTGAGATTCAGAGATGGCACATCTGGGTGGTGGTGCCGAGGCACACGCCCGGTTCAAGCAGTATGAATATCGAGCCAACTCGAGTCTTGTCTTGACTACAGACTCTCGCCCCCGTGACACCCATGAGCCCACGGGCGAGCCTGAGACCCTTTTTGGGAAGATAGACCCCAAAACCTTTGGTGATCGTGCTTACAGGGGTAGACCCCCTGAGTTAGATGAAAAACTCAAGAAATCAAAGAAGAAAAAGGAACGGGAACCGCTTACTTCTGAGCCGATGCCTACCAGGCAGAGCAAGAAAAGGCGCTTGCAAGAAGAAGAAAGCGTCCTGACTTCTACTGATGAAGGGGTTTACCAGCCAAAGACTAAGGAAACTAGGGCAGCATACGAGGCCATGCTCAGTGTCATCCAACAGCAGTTGGGTGGGCAGCCACTGAATATAGTTAGTGGTGCAGCCGATGAGATATTGTCTGTCCTCAAGAATGAGACTGTTAAAAACCCCGACAAGAAGAAGGATATTGAGAAACTGTTGAACCCTATACCAAATCATATATTTGATCAGCTGGTTTCCATCGGGAAGCTTATCAATGATTACCACGATGCGGGTGATGCAGGTGGTTCCACTACAGCAGCTAATGGAGGCGATGATGCTCTCGATGATGATGTGGGTGTTGCTGTTGAGTTTGAAGAGAACGAAGACGAAGAAGAAGAGAGTGATCTTGATATGGTGCAAGAGGATGAAGAAGATGACGATGATGTGATGGAAGGGCATGGTTCTGGAGCAATGCAGATGGGTGGTGGGATTGACGATGATGACACACAGGATGCTAATGAGGGCATGACCCTTAATGTTCAAGATATTGATGCATATTGGCTTCAGAGGAAGATTTCTCAGGCATATGAGCAACAGATTGATCCACAGCAGAGCCAAAAGCTTGCAGAAGAGGTACTTAAAATTCTAGCTGAAGGTGATGATCGTGAAGTTGAAACTAAGTTGTTGGTGCATCTCCAATTTGAGAAGTTCAGCCTCATTAAGCATCTGTTGCGGAATAGACTGAAGATTGTATGGTGTACCCGTCTGGCTAGAGCTGAAGATGAGGAGAAGAGGAAGAAAATTGAAGAAGAAATGCTGGGGTCGGGCCCAGAATTGGCTGCAATTTTGGAGCAGTTGCATGCCACAAGGGCAACTGCAAAAGAGAGGCAAAAGAACTTGGAGAAAAGCATAAGAGAGGAGGCTCGCCGATTGAAGGATGAGAGTGGCGTTGATGGGGACCGGGAACGAAGGGGTCTTGCAGATAGGGATGCAGACAGTGGTTGGTTGAAGGGCCAGCGGCTGCTGCTTGATCTTGAAAATCTTGCATTTCACCAAGGTGGTCTTTTGATGGCGAACAAGAAGTGCGAGCTTCCACTGGGGTCTTATAGGAACCATAAGAAGGGATATGAAGAAGTTCATGTGCCAGCTTTAAAGCCAAAACCACTTGCTTCCGGTGAGGAGCTTATAAAGATATCTGACATGCCAGACTGGGCACAACCAGCTTTCAAAGGGATGAACCAGTTGAACAGGGTTCAGAGTAAAGTTTATGAAACAGCCCTTTTTACAGCTGAGAATATTCTTCTATGTGCTCCCACTGGGGCAGGGAAGACAAATGTTGCAATGCTAACCATACTTCAGCAAATTGCATTGCATAGGAATGAAGACGGGTCTTTCAACAATAGCAATTACAAGATTGTCTACGTGGCGCCAATGAAAGCACTTGTTGCTGAAGTGGTTGGTAATCTGTCTAACCGTCTGCAGCATTATGATGTCAAGGTGAAGGAGCTTAGTGGAGACCAGACTCTTACTCGCCAACAAATTGAAGAAACACAGATTATTGTCACAACTCCGGAGAAGTGGGATATCATAACCCGCAAATCAGGAGATCGCACCTATACACAGCTTGTAAAACTTCTTATCGTTGATGAGATTCATCTTCTACATGATAATAGAGGACCTGTTCTGGAAAGTATTGTTGCAAGAACTGTTAGGCAAATTGAAACCACAAAAGAGCATATTCGTTTGGTTGGCTTGTCTGCTACACTGCCAAACTATGAGGATGTGGCATTGTTTTTGCGAGTTGATTTGAATAAAGGACTCTTTCATTTTGACAATAGTTACAGACCTTGTCCTCTTGCCCAACAATATATTGGAATCACAGTAAAGAAGCCGCTGCAGAGATTCCAGTTGATGAATGATGTTTGTTATGAAAAGGTTATTGATATAGCAGGAAAGCATCAGGTTCTTATTTTTGTTCACTCAAGGAAAGAAACAGCAAAAACTGCTCGTTCAATTAGAGATGCTGCACTTACTAATGACACTCTTGGCAGATTTTTGAAAGAGGATAGTGTGAGCCGTGAAATACTGCATAGCCATACAGAACTGGTAAAGAGCAATGATCTTAAAGACCTATTACCATATGGCTTTGCAATTCATCATGCAGGGATGGCTAGGGCTGACCGCCAACTTGTTGAGGATCTATTTGCTGATGGACACGTGCAAGTTCTGGTTTCCACAGCAACTCTTGCTTGGGGTGTCAATTTGCCTGCTCACACCGTGATCATCAAAGGTACCCAGATTTACAATCCTGAAAAGGGGGCTTGGACTGAATTGAGTCCTCTGGATGTTATGCAGATGCTGGGGCGTGCAGGGAGGCCTCAATACGATTCTTATGGGGAAGGAATAATTATAACTGGCCATAGTGAACTACAATATTATCTTTCTTTGATGAATCAACAACTTCCTATAGAAAGTCAGTTTGTGTCAAAAATGGCTGATCAGTTAAATGGAGAAATTGTTCTTGGAACTGTTCAAAATGCTAGAGAAGCATGCAATTGGCTGGGTTATACTTATTTGTATGTTCGCATGCTACGAAATCCTACTCTTTATGGTTTGGCTCCTGATGCTTTGACAAGAGACATATTATTGGAGGAGAGGAGAGCTGATCTGGTAAGCATTTTGCTATTTCTTAAGATTATATCAAGAATTCTTCTTCAACTTTTTGGTTATCATCATTTTTTATTGTTTTAAAATTTTTGGCTTATCACCATATACTATGCAAAAGAATTGCTAAAGTCCTTAACATGTTATAACTTAGCAAATAAAACCTTATTCTACAGTTCCAGGTTTTATTATCTGCTCAGGTATTATGTTATCAATGTGATCTTGATGACAAACGATTAAAAATGGGAGCTGAATTAGGAGGGGTTGAAAATCACATGAAGAGAATGTTTAAGAAATGATTTTGATAACTAGACTTATTGTTCTTAATTGTGAAATTATGACACTTAATGTGTGGGTGCGTGTGTGGTTTGGTGATAAAAAAAGATTTAATTGCTCAGTCAAGTAGTTGATTAAAATGTTTTAGGTATTATTGATTCTTAGGATATGGTTTGCATGAAATCTCTTTCTCTCTCTCTCTCTCTCTCTCTCTCTCTATACATGTACCCTCTTTCCCCTGGGCACGTGCATGCACACATCTAGATATTACTTGCTCGTATTGACTGACTTAATCAAGTGGATGCAGTACATGTTAAGTCCTTGACATATGCCTCTAAAATGCCATAAACATCAGATGGTATTGCAATGATCTCATGCTTCCACGATAATTTTCCTACTGCATGGAATTGGATTATTTTTGCGTTACCTCTTAATAAAAGTATAATGACTAAGCATGGATCCAACTTCCAGAGCAGTACGCTTCATCAATTGTCATTCTCAAGTGTTTTTTTTTTTTTTTTCCTGTTTAATTATATATTTATTTCTGGGCATTGAAGATAGAGAATTTATATTTTCAAAGCCATTGAATTTAAACGTAGTAGGTAAATGTCTCATCAAACATTCAAAAGAATACCTTTGATCCTTTTCAACCCTTGTTTTGTTTGTTGTTTTGTTCTATCAAAATTCATTTTTTCTGATGATAATTATTTTAACTTGGATTCTGAGAAGAAGAATTTATTTGGTAGATTGTGGTTGAGGATGCTTCTTGGTTAGAACTAGTTACTTTTAAGGGGTAAACCTCTTTCAAACGACAGAATGAATTCACGATTATGCTTTCTTTAACAACATTTGTGGGACAAAATATGGGGTAACATGAACTTTTTAGTGTGTGTGTGTTAAGTGGCTATGGATGTTGATAGTAGATAATCTTTTATTGATAACGAGAAATTGTTTAATTGCTTATAAATTTCAACTACTATTCATTTTGAGATTGTAGTAATCCCTTGGTTTTGTCAGATTTTTAAATAGAATAGTTGTATGTGCATTGTTTTATTTTGTTTTATTTTATGTGATGATGACTTATTCCAATGAAGTGATTATGCTGCTTTGTTTCATTGTTCATTTGTGGAAATCTGAAGTGATTTTGTTTAGTTCTAAACACATGATTGTCGGGTCTTGTTCATCTGTTACAGTGACTTTCAGCTTCTTTTTTAGACACTGAGAATGATATATAACATGGCTGATAGAAAAATTGTCTGAATACATGGCATGCCAATGAAACACTCCAATTTCTTACTGTATTTATGTATACGAGATGAAAAGGAAAGAGGGAAGAACGGAAGAAAGAGATTGTTAGGGAGAAGATAGGAGGAGATAAAAGAAAAGACAATACGTTAGAAAGTGAGTGAGAGCCAAGCTGTATCAATTAAATCTGAATTTTTTATTCTTCTTTGGAAGGATAATTCTCATTTTACTGCAATAAAGTCTATTATAGGATATGGCGACTCTAAAAACTCATATGTTTCTTCGAGAACAGATCCTAACCATCATAGTAACCTAAAATAACTGATATTCTATCACTAGATCACTGAAAATCCTTATAAAATAAGAATATGTCAACATTATTTCATAGATTCCTAACAAGATTTGTCACATAAACATTACTCTCGGGGATTAGTCAGGCTTTGATCCGAACACTCCAGTGCCAATCAAAAAAATAAAAAATAACTAACATATTCCCCCCCCTCCCTCTCTTTCTAAGTCAAAAAAAGATAGAAAAAGTAATTAAGTTAGTCTTATTATGGGGTTTTTCATCAACTACCTTATCTTTCATCTGTACTTGTGTTCTATATGTATGTATATATATGCAGAATTAAAAGAACTTCATTATATATTCATATATATATAAATATGTATTTGTTTTATATGGCCATATAATCACTACTTTTTATATGTCATCTTTGAATTCATGATTCTTCTGTCATTTTTGAAATGGGTGGCATCCTCTTTTGATGCTTGTTTTAGTTACTTTAATTGTTCAATTCCTGTTAAAAATTTCTGACTTGTGTAATGATTTTTGCAGATTCATTCTGCAGCAACAATATTGGACAAAAATAACCTAGTCAAGTATGATCGAAAAAGTGGATATTTTCAGGTCACTGACTTGGGTCGCATTGCTAGCTACTATTATATTACTCATGGAACAATATCCACATATAATGAGCATTTGAAGCCAACAATGGGTGATATTGAGCTTTGTCGTTTGTTCTCCCTTAGTGAAGAATTCAAGTATGTAACAGTGAGACAAGATGAGAAGATGGAACTAGCAAAGCTTTTAGATCGTGTTCCCATTCCTATCAAGGAAAGTCTGGAAGAGCCTAGTGCAAAGATTAATGTGTTGCTTCAAGCCTACATTTCACAGCTAAAGCTTGAAGGCCTATCTGTGACGTCTGACATGGTCTTCATAACTCAGGTTGTTATTGTCATCAATGACTTTTTAGATGAAGTTCCTTCTTAATTTCATTTTATTGGAGGATTTTTCTACTTTGAGTTAAAAAGCTAAATAATTGTACTTTTCTGTTTATTCACTTGTTTTATTTCTTTTTGTAGAGTGCTGGACGTCTCATGCGAGCATTGTTTGAGATTATCTTGAAACGAGGATGGGCGCAATTAGCTGAGAAGGCTCTAAACTTGTGCAAAATGGTTAGCAAGAGGATGTGGAGTGTTCAAACACCACTTCGACAATTTCATGGCATGCCAAATGAAATTTTGACGAAGTTGGAGAAGAAAGATATTGCTTGGGAAAGGTATTACGATCTCTCTTCTCAGGAGTTAGGAGAGCTCATTCGTTTTCCCAAGATGGGAAGAACACTTCATAAATTTATTCACCAATTCCCAAAACTGAACCTTGCAGCTCATGTTCAACCAATTACTCGCACTGTATTGAGGGTAGAGCTGACAATTACTCCGGACTTTCAGTGGGAGGACAAGGTTCATGGGTTTGTGGAACCATTTTGGGTGGTTGTTGAGGATAATGATGGGGAATATATCCTTCATCATGAATATTTCTTGCTGAAGAAGCAGTATGTTGATGAGGATCATACTTTGAATTTCACAGTGCCAATCTATGAACCACTGCCTCCGCAATACTTCATTCGTGTTGTATCAGATAGATGGCTTGGATCGCAGTCTGTTTTGCCTGTTTCTTTCAGGCACCTTATCCTGCCAGAAAAGTATCCTCCACCGACCGAGTTATTGGACCTACAACCATTACCTGTGACTGCATTAAGGAATCCATCATATGAAGCTCTTTTTCAAGAATTTAAGCACTTCAATCCTGTCCAAACTCAGGTTTTCACTGTCTTGTACAACACGGATGACAATGTCTTAGTTGCAGCACCAACTGGGAGTGGGAAGACAATATGTGCAGAGTTTGCTATATTGAGGAATCATCAGAAGGGATCCGAGAGTGTCATGCGTGCTGTATATATAGCTCCCATTGAAGCTCTTGCCAAGGAACGGTATAGTGATTGGAAGAGGAAGTTTGGGGAGGGTCTAGGGATAAGAGTGGTTGAATTGACTGGGGAAATGGCAACAGACCTAAAATTGCTTGAGAAAGGCCAACTAATAGTGAGCACTCGTGAGAAGTGGGATGCTTTATCCCGCCGCTGGAAACAGCGGAAGCACGTTCAACAGATTAGTCTTTTCATCATTGATGAACTCCATTTGATTGGTGGTCAAGGTGGTCCTGTGTTGGAGGTCATGTTAGCATAATAGATTAGCAGCCGAAAGTTTATTTTCTTTAATCACCGAAAGTAGCATTACAGTAGTGGTTGTATTATTTTATGCCCTCAGGGCCCTTCTTGTCTCTCGGTTGTAACCCTAATTTCATCTATAAAATGAGGGATGGTTTTATATCATACCCAAGCTGATTTATTCAAGCTTCATGGTATCAGAGCTTCTAGGGGTCGAAATTACCTCTTCATCTTCCTCAGCCTTCGTTGACCTTCCTCAGTCGCCATCGTCTCTGCATCGACCTTCCACCACCTTCGTCGAAGCTCCTCCAGCCTTCGTCTGCCTCCTCCAGCCTTCGTCGCAGCTTCTTCATCTTCCTCCAGCCTCCGTCGAGCCTTCGTCTGCCTCGTCAGTCTTCGTCGAAGCTCCTCCAGCCACCGTCGAGCCTTCGTCTGCCTCGGTCGTGCCTTCGTCAGCCCTCGTCAGCCTTCGTCAGCCCTCGTCGCGCCGTCTCTCATCTCGGTTGGTACCCTCGTTCTCTATACACAATCCTTATACATATATATATATAATTTATAAAGGACTCCCTAAAACAGATTCTGTATAATACATATATATATATAAATGAATACCTAAAATATTAAATATCTTAAAAAAAAAAAAAACAAAAAAAAACAAAAAAAAAAAAAGGAAAAAAAAAGAAAAAAAAAAAAACAAAAAAAAAAAAAAAGAAAAAACAAAAAAAAAAAAAGGAAAAAAAAAAAAAACTTTATGGTTTCTTAAATTTGTTATGCCTTCATAGTGGTCATTGTGCCACCATCTTCCGGGTTTGTGATCGTCACTAGTTTTGTTGAGGGTTCTGTAGTATCGTATCCATGGAAGATTCCACCAGTGTGTCCCCTACTTCTCAAACACCGAGGAGCGAGAATCTTATTATACCTACTACCATGACTGAGAACCTCAACCCTAGTTTAAAAATCACCACCTCTCTATTTAATGGTCAGAACTACCTCGCATGGTCTCAAAGTTTGACCCTATTTTTGAAGAGCAGAGGGAAGATGGGGTATGTTGATGGCAGGATACAGGCACCTAGTACCACTGACTCGGGTTATAACCAATGGGAGATTACCAACTCTTTGATTATGGGTTGGCTTATTCATTCGATGGTTCCTGAACTTGGTGAAGGCTATTTGTCTATGGAAACTGCCCAGGATGTTTGGGAAGCTGTGGCTGCCACCTATTCCCGCAAAGGGAATTTCTCACAAGCCTTTGAGTTGCGCCGCTCTATTGAGAGCTCACTTCAGGGGGAGCAGACTGTCTTGCAATATTTCACCTTCCTCACTAACGGCTGGAAACGCCTTGACCACCTGGAAGACTATAAGCCCGTGTGCCCTGCGGATTCTGTCGGGTACAAGAAGTTCCTCGCATGGGAACGGGTCTTTAAATTTCTAGCCGGCCTAAATGTGGAGTATGATCCAGTTAGGGGTCGAGTTCTGAGTATGGACACTCTTCCTTCACTTCAGGAGGCATTTGCCTATGTACAGAATGAGGAGAGTCGCCGGTCTGCTATGATGTCCCTTGTCTCTACTGACCGCTTAGCATTACTGTCTACTCCTCGAGATGGCCTCAGCCTGACTCCCATCCCTCCGTCTGCTGCTAAGGAGTCTGTAGTCTGTGATTACTGCAAGAAGCCGCGGCACACTCGTGAGACGTGTTGGAAGCTTCATGGGACTCCATCCGGGGGTCGAGGTGATCGGTCTGGTTCTCGAGGCGGTCGGTCAGGCCAATCTAGAGGACGTGGTTCCTATTCCCGGGCTCATCAGACTAGTGCTGTTGATCCACTTGATTCTAATTCTGCTGCTGTTGGCCCAACTTCAGATACTGAGCTAGAGGATGCTTTGCGCCAATTGTTGGACCGTCGGTCTTCTTCTGCTCACAGTACAGCTTCCTCATCCTTTGCCCGCTCAGGTAACTTAGCCTCTTCTCCTTGTGCTTTCCTGTGTCATAAGTCTTTGCCTTGGATCATTGATTCTGGTGCTTCAGATCATATGTCTGGCTCCTCTGATCTTTTCTCTGTCTATAAGCCCTCTTCAGGTCAAGACAAAGTTAGGATTGCCGATGGTACTGTTTCTTCCATTTCTGGAAAAGGTTTAGTCCACGTCACTCCTACCATACATCTGTCTTCTGTTCTCCATGTTCCTAATTTTTCTGTTAATCTGTTATCCTTGAGTCGTCTCACCCAGGATTTGAATTGTAGTGTGACGTTTTTTCCTGATCATTGTCTTTTTCAGGACCTTGTCACGAGGAGGACGATTGGCAGTGGTAGTGCAGAAAATGGTCTCTACTTCCTAGATCAACCGGACAAACTTGCTTATCCTTCCACCACATCTTCTACTACCCCCGCTGATTTATGGCTGTGGCATCGGCGTCTTGGGCATCCTTCTTTTCATTTACTTAAGCATTTATTTCCTTCTGGTTTTGCCAATCATCATGTGTCTGACTTTCTTTGTGAGTCTTGTCAACTCGGAAAACAGCACAGAGCTTCTTTTGCTCCCAGTTTGAATAAAAGTTTAGTTCCTTTTTCTTTAATACATTCTGATGTTTGGGGTCCCTCTCGTGTCATGTCTGTGAAAGGTCATCGATGGTTTGTTACATTTATTGATGATTTTTCTCGTACTACTTGGGTGTACCTCATGAAAGATAAGAGTGAAGTTTTCTCTGTGTTTCGCACTTTTCATAAGATGATTTGTACTCAGTTTGGGGCCACTGTCAAACTCTTTCGTTCTGATAATGGCGGGGAATACATAGATTCTGGGTTAGGACAATATTTCTCTACTCATGGCATTATCCATCAGACCTCTTGCACCAATACCCCTCAACAAAATGGGGTGGCGGAACGCAAGAATCGGCATCTTCTTGACATGGCTCGGTGTATGTGTTTTTCTATGAATGTGCCTCAGCCCTATTAGGGCGACGCTGTTCTCACCGCTGCCCATCTTATCAATCGTCTCCCTACCCAGGTCTTGCAACAACAGGCTCCTCTTCACGTCCTCCTCGGTTCTCAGTCCTTGTTTTCTATTCCCCCTAAAATTTTTGGTTGTGTCTGTTTTGTTCATAATCACTCTCCCTCTCGTGGTAAGTTGGACCCTCGCTCCCTCAAGTGTGTTTTCCTTGGTTACTCTCCTACTCAAAAAGGGTATAAATGTTACCACCCTTCTTCTCGCAAGTGGTTTGTATCCATGGATGTTACTTTCTTTGAGTCCCAGTCCTTTTTTTTGTCCTCTCCGGTCTCACCGTCCTCATTTCGGGGGAGCCTTGGTGTGAAGTGAGTCCTGTGCTCCCTATGGTGGAACCAGTTGTTCTTGCACCACCCTCTTCTACTGGGACTATAGAACCTGCTGCCACCAAGGATAAGGTTGAGCATGTTTATGTCCGGGACATAGATAGACAACACTGGATACAAGGGACCACTTCTGCTAACCCACTGCCATCTCCTGCTTCTGATGAGAGTCCAGGTAACTTTGAATCTCTTGAATCCATTGATCTTGATGTTCCTATTGCCAAGAGAAAGGGTGTAAGATCTTGTACTCAACATCCTATCTCACAGTTTGTGTCATACTCTCATTTGTCATCCTCATATAGAGCGTTTGTGTCCAATATTTCCTCTGTTAGCATTCCTAACCATTTTCAGGATGCTCTTGCTACCTCTGAGTGGAAACTAGCCATGATTGAAGAAATGAAAGCACTTAGGAAGAATGGCACTTGGGAATTGACTGAGTTACCTACGGGCAAACGACCTGTGGGATGTAAATGGGTATACACTGTGAAACACAAAGCAGATGGGTCTATTGAGCGTTACAAGGCAAGACTTGTGGCAAAAGGGTTTACTCAGACATATGGCATCGATTATCAGGAGACCTTCGCACCCGTGGCTAAGATGAATTCAGTCAGAGTACTTCTCTCTCTAGCAGCTAATCTTGATTGGCCGCTTTATCAGTTTGATGTCAAGAATGCCTTTCTTCATGGTGACCTCGAAGAAGAGGTATATATGGACATTCCCCCTGGTTTTGAGAATCATCAGACAGAAGGCAAAGTATGCAAGCTTCGGAAGTCTTTATATGGTCTCAAACAGTCTCCAAGGGCTTGGTTTGAGAGATTCACTCAGGCTATGTTTAAATATGGCTTCAAACAGAGTCAGGCAGATCACACATTGTTTGTGAAACATTCCTCACGTGGTAAGACTACAGCACTTATTGTTTATGTAGATGATATAGTTCTTACAGGCAATGATAGTGAGGAAATACCTCCGTTGAAGAAATATTTAGCAAATGAATTTGAAATCAAAGACTTGGGAAGCTTGAAGTATTTTCTGGGAATTGAAGTTGCTCGCTCTAAGGATGGGATATTTATCTCACAGAGAAAATATGTGCTTGACCTGTTGAAGGAAACTGGGATGCTTGGCTGCAAGGCATGTGCCACTCCACTGGAACCTAATCAGAAATTGGGGGATGATGAAGGAGGAGAAGTTGTTGATAGGGGGAGCTATCAACGATTAGTGGGAAAACTCATTTACCTATCTCACTCTCGTCCTGATATTGCTGTTGCTGTCAGTGTGGTCAGTCAGTTTATGCATACTCCTCATCAGATTCACCTTGAGGCTGTGATGAGAATCTTGAGGTACTTGAAGTCTGCCCCTGGTAAGGGTCTTTATTTTTCAAAGTATGATCATCTTCGTGTGGAAGCCTATACAGATGCTGACTGGGCTGGATCAGTAACTGATAGGAGATCGACTTCAGGGTATTGCACATTTGTTGGAGGCAACCTAGTTACTTGGAGGAGTAAGAAACAGAATGTGGTTGCCAGGTCAAGCGCAGAAGCTGAGTTTAGAGCTATGGCACAAGGTGTGTGTGAACTTTTATGGATCAAGTTATTGTTGAGTGATCTAGGTATCGATCAGAAGGATTCCATGCGGTTATACTGTGATAATAAGGCCGCCATCAACATCGCTCACAATCCAGTTCAACATGACAGGACAAAACATGTTGAGATTGATCGCCACTTCATTAAGGAGAAACTCACTAGTGGTACCATTTGTACTCCTTTTGTCCAGTCTGGTGAACAACTTGCTGACATTCTCACCAAGGGGGTTGGGAATAAACCATTTCTTGACATATTAGGCAAGCTGGGCATGAGAGATATCTTCACACCAGCTTGAGGGGGAGTGTTAGCATAATAGATTAGCAGCCGAAAGTTTATTTTCTTTAATCACCGAAAGTAGCATTACAGTAGTGGTTGTATTATTTTATGCCCTCAGGGCCCTTCTTGTCTCTCGGTTGTAACCCTAATTTCATCTATAAAATGAGGGATGATTTTATATCATACCCAAGCTGATTTATTCAAGCTTCAGGTCATTGTGTCTAGGATGAGGTATATTGCAAGCCAGGTTGAGAACAAAATTCGTATTGTAGCTCTTTCTACTTCCCTTGCAAATGCCAAGGATCTGGGTGAATGGATTGGGGCTACCTCTCATGGCCTCTTTAATTTTCCTCCGGGTGTTCGCCCTGTTCCTTTGGAAATACACATTCAGGGCATTGACATAGCTAATTTTGAAGCAAGGATGCAAGCAATGACAAAGCCAACTTATACTGCAATTGTCCAACATGCCAAGATTGGGAAACCTGCCATTGTGTTTGTTCCTACAAGGAAGCATGCACGACTCACTGCTGTTGATCTGATGACGTACTCTAGTGTTGACAGTGGAGAGAAGCCAATGTTCTTACTACAGTGTGCAGAAAAGTTGGAGCCTTTTATTTCCAGGATAAAGGAACCAATGTTGAGAGAGACATTGCAATATGGTGTGGGCTATTTGCACGAGGGTCTAACTAGTACAGATCAAGATATTCTGAAGACGCTGTTTGAAACTGGATGGATCCAAGTTTGTGTAATGAGCAGTTCAATGTGTTGGGGAGTGCCATTGTCAGCACACTTGGTGGTAGTTATGGGAACACAGTATTATGATGGACGGGAAAATGCTCACACTGATTACCCAGTCACTGATCTGTTGCAGATGATGGGCCATGCCAGCCGACCTCTTGTTGATAACTCTGGGAAATGTGTCATTCTTTGCCATGCACCACGTAAAGAATACTATAAGAAGTTCTTGTATGAAGCATTCCCGGTTGAAAGCCATTTGCATCATTTCCTGCATGACAATTTGAATGCTGAGATTGTTGTTGGAGTCATTGAGAACAAGCAAGATGCTGTGGACTATCTAACTTGGACATTTATGTATAGGAGGCTTACTCAGAATCCAAACTACTACAATCTTCAGGGTGTTAGCCACAGGCATCTCTCTGATCACCTTTCAGAGCTTGTTGAAAACACACTTAACAATTTGGAAGCAAGCAAGTGTGTTGCTATTGAGGATGATGTTGAGCTCTCTCCTTTGAACCTTGGCATGATAGCATCATACTACTATATCAGTTACACAACAATAGAACGTTTTAGTTCATCTTTGACCGCCAAGGCAAAAATGAAGGGTCTTTTGGAGATTTTAGCTTCGGCTTCAGAGTATGCACAACTGCCAATACGACCAGGAGAAGAAGAGTTGATTAAAAAATTGATTAATCACCAGAGGTTCTCCTTCGAAAATCCAAAATGCACAGATCCACATGTAAAGGCTAATGCACTGTTACAAGCCCACTTCTCAAGGCATGTGGTTGGTGAGAATCTAGCTTCTGATCAGCGAGAGGTGCTCCTTTCTGCTAGTAGACTGCTTCAAGCAATGGTTGATGTTATTTCCAGCAACGGGTGGCTTAGTCTGGCACTTCTTGCGATGGAAGTGAGCCAGATGGTAACCCAGGGCATGTGGGAGCGAGATTCCATGCTTTTACAACTTCCACATTTCACAAAAGATTTGGCTAAGAAATGCCAAGAGAACCCTGGAAAGAGTATAGAGACAGTGTTTGATTTGGTGGAGATGGAGGATGATGAAAGGCGAGAGCTATTGCAAATGTCAGATTCACAGTTGATGGATATTGCGCGGGTTTGCAACCGTTTCCCGAATATTGATCTGACCTATGATGTGGTTGATGGTGACAATGTGAGGGCTGGGGATGATGTCAGTTTGCAGGTGACCCTTGAACGGGATCTTGAGGGCAGGACAGAGGTGGGACCCGTTGATGCCCCTAGGTATCCCAAAACCAAAGAAGAAGGATGGTGGCTTGTGGTTGGTGATACCAAAAGTAACCAGTTGCTTGCCATCAAAAGAGTTTCCTTGCAGAGGAAAGCCAAGGTCAAGCTTGATTTTGCTGCCCCTGGAGAAGCAGGAAAGAAGACCTATACCCTCTATTTCATGTGTGATTCTTATATGGGTTGTGACCAAGAATATAGCTTTGCTCTTGATGTCAGAGAAGCAGGCGCTATTGAAGACGACAGTGGAAGAGAGTGAGTGACATGCTTAAAAGATTGAACTCCTTTTGGTTTTGTACCGTTGTAAGTTTCCTAACATGTTATTCCTGTTATTGCTAGACCCGGAATATGTTGGCATGTGATGCATCATTTGAGTTGACTCTTTTACTTAAAATGGTTGAGATTGTCTGAAAATTGTTGCAGTCGAAGCCTAATTTGTAGCCTTGCATATTTTCCCATTTATATTAGCTCTCCAATTTGTGATGTTCAGCTTAAATAAACAGAAAAAAACTGCAATATGCAACAGTTTGCATTATTGTTTTAGATTTAGTCACTTGTGCGGCTCTTTTTCTATGTTTCTCTTTTGCTTTGTGTTTCAACAGCTGTTATAGTTTTCCTGCCATCCGAAATGAGAAAATTGTAGATGACTCAGGTTTCTTGTTTTGTTATTGGTTTCAGATTCATACTTTGAAAATTTGATTGTACAAATATCTGAATCGGAATGGTAGGTTTTTGGTAATAGTCATGTGTGATCTTTTGTTGATGATCACGATATGACAAAACTGTTTAGTTTTATGGTGATTGTTTTGTTGTACTTGGGATCCTCTTTATTATGATAATTTGGATGTGGACACATAAAAGCTGAGATGTCAAGATTTCATAGTTTGAATTTACAGGGAAATGAAGATAAAGTAGAAATTGGGAAGGTTTTCCACCATCACTGAAGGCCTTTACCATTGGTGATGGTGATGGGGGGAGTTCACCGTGGATTTTTCACCGTGGATCTTCTTTGTAATGAGAATTTGGAATTGAATACAGAAAAGCTCAATGGCCCACCCTCATCCTAAACTACCATCCCCACACCTTCTCTCACCACACAATGGTTGTCTATCTAATTACGTTTGGTGCTTTTTACTAACCAGTAATATCACATCATATAAGATGGTATTATTTTACTCGAAGTGTCTAAATTATTTTATTTTATTTTTGGTCATAGTGATTGGCTCACCCACTCACTAACGGCTCCAATTCTGATTTCAAATTTTGTAAAGTCTCAAAATGGATTTAGGAAGTCGGAATGTTCTTTCAAGTTGAGATGACAATTTGAAAGATGACAAACCCTAATATTTATCACCTAATTCTATTTCCTCCATCACTGATTTCTTGATCACTTGACCTGGCCCCCTCCATTGGGTGCTCTTCAACTTCTGTGAAACATGCAATCAATTTTTTAATGTTAATAATATTTCAGGTGGAACATTTTTGCCCCCTTTTTGTACTTTCCTTTTACCTTCCAATGTTAATACTGCTTTTTAGGGGTTGGTTGTTGTTGTTGTGGTGTTTTTTTTTTTTTTTTCAATTAAGGTCGGTTTATTTTCATCTTTAGTGATTTTTTCCTAATTGACTCAAAATTTATTTTTTTAACTTTTGTGGATCGTCTATTTAATTTTTTATTTTTTTTTAAATGTTTAGAAAAGTAAAAAATAATTTAATTTTTGTAAGCTTCTTTTATTTATAGAATTTGGTTTGTTTTCATTTTTAGTGATTTTTTAATTTTAAAAATTATATAGTCAAAAAATGGAGCTAAAAAGTAACCAAAAAGAAGGAAGTTATTTTAGTCTCATTACAAAAAAATAATAATTCTTTCCAACCAAACATTAATCATTTTTTCTTCGATAAATTACACTTCCTTTTTTATGTTTGGTTATTTTTTCACTTTGGCCTTTAAAGTTTTTTTTTTTTTTTTTTTTTTTTTTTTTTTTTTTTGCACTTTAACACTTTACATTTCAATTTTTTTCAGTTTACTCTTAAAGTTAATTTTTGTTCAAAACCAGATGAATAATACCACATTAACTGCACACAACATAAAAAAAATATAAAAATGTTTCATGCCCCCTTTTCCCCCACCCCCTTTGACCCCCTCTCTCTCTCATTGGTTACATTTTCTTTTTCTTTTTTCTTTTTTTCCTACTCCTCCAATCACCACCCGCCACGTGTGTGTGGGGGTTGTAGGGGTGTGATTGGAGGGGGTCTCTATCATGACTCAAAAAAATATACATAATTATATTGAAATTTAGGTTTGTGTCAGAGGTTTGACTTATATATAATAAAATATTTTTATGTCACATGGTTGTCAATGTATCATTTTGTGCCTCATTTTGAACACAAGTTAACTTTTCGAGTAAATTGAAAAAAACTTGAAAGACGAAAAGTTAAAGTATGAAAAAATAAACTTTAAGCGCGAAAGTAGGAAAATGTCCAAATATAAAAGGGGAAAAGTGTAATTTTCTATTTTTTCTTATTTTTATACTATACTAGAAGAAGAATTGAGTTCATTTAATACATCAATAATACTATAAACCCACCCTTATCAACCCAGAATTTATCAAGAAAAGAAATCAATGGCTCAAACTCATTTCATATGTGGACCCCACACTTCGTCAATTCAATCTTCACCATACAAACACATTCGAGATAAATCATTGGTCCATATGGGTGGGTTGTTAGTATTTTTCTTAATACATTCTTAACTAGTGTCTTTAGGCCACTTGTTAATTAATAAAATTCTATTTGATATTATGGTAATAACTGTAGGGTTGATTGGTGAAAAAGTCCACACCAATGGGATCATATGTTATCCAGTCCAATGTCTATTTATTATTATTATCATTATTATTATATATATTTTTTGGTAACAAGGAGACTTGTTAAAAAGTCAATGGCACAAAAAAAAGTAGTCAGTGGTTGGCGGATGACAATTCGTGGTGGCCGGTAACAATGGTTGGTGGGGGTGGGGTGGACAAATAAGTGAAATTTGACAAATAGATAGATTAGATAAGTGGCATTTGAATAGATAGTTGGACAAATAGGTAACGCGTATATAGATAGGTAACATTTATTTGTAAAGATAAGTGATATTTGAACAGTGGTTGGTGGCGGTGAGATGGACGTGAACAGATAGGTGAATAGATAAGTGATATTTGAATAGATAGTTGGACAGATAAGTGACGTGTAGACAGATAGGTGATATTTATTTAAATAGATAAGTGGTATTTAAACAGCTAAGCAAATATGACAAGTGTCTTTTGGATAGATCAATATTCTTTTAACCCAAAAATATTTAAGTATATGTCTATTTAAATTTTTTTTAAATTAGACCTCTAACCTGTATAGGTTCATAATTACATATTGTAATAGGCTTATAAAATATTAACATTAATACTTTTTAGATAAAAAATTATAAAATCAAGGGAGAATTACATGCCCTTAAAATAGACGAAAAGAAATTATATATACATAAAAGTTGTCTGTGTAATTTTTTTGCGTTGCACCCACTATGTTTTTTTTTTTTTTTTTTTTTTTTTCATCTTTTACCTTGTATCGTTATTTCTCTTGGGAAAATATTTGAGATTCTAAAAAAAACTTATACAATTCTATTTATAATGATAGGTATTAATTTTTGATTTGTTATACTCAATAATTGAAGACTCAATTTTTATACAATATCATTGTAAATAAATTTAGGAGTTAAATATGTGAATCTCTAACATTATTCTTTTCCTTAAAATCAATTCAAAAAAAGTTACTCTCTCAGTTCCAAAATAATTGTCACTTTTGGAGAATTCAACTTTTTTCATAGTACAATTATTATATTTTAAAAATATTAATTTTCTAAAATTACCAAGAGATTTATTAGAAAATCTTTTTTCAAGTGTTTGTATCCTAATTAATCTATAAGATATTCTTATATTCCAATAAGTCCTATCATTTGAACATTTGATCTATCAAATCTTATTTCTCATATTTAAAGTATTTTATGGACATTTCTACTCTTACAAATATTTTTTTAACCGTTAGCAATTTGGTGATGCGAACATTCATATTTTACAATGTGAATATTTACATCACGAAATATTCACACTCTAAATATGAATATTATTAGGAATATTTTGGTAACTACGACACTCATAGGGCTTATTGGAATATAGTAAAATGATGTAAACTAAATGGAACATAAGTAGGTGAAAAGAGATTTATGAAAAGTGCCCCTAAAAATTATAAACAAAATCTCGCATATAATATTAGATAAAGGCAAACACGTAGCTATTGTAAACGATAAGTAAGAAAATAATGTGGTGTTTTGGAAAGTTGGTAAAAAGCTGATTTTTTGACTTTTTTAGCTTATTTTGTCTTTTTGTGGGAAAGTTTTGTGAGAGGTGATGTGACTATTTTGTTTTTTTGTGGGTAAGTTTTGTGAGAGGTGATGTGACTCAAAATTGGTAAAAAGCTGGAAGCTGGCTTTTTACCAGCTTCCCAAAATGGATAATTATCCTTACCGTTATAAGAAAATTCACCATAAGGACTGACGCCAACTTTCAAAGACAAAATAAAAATTTAAAATTTTTTTGAAATAAAATTTTAACTAGATTCAATACTAGACTAATTTATAATACTTATGAACTTATATTTTATTTTTGTAATCCTTTTTAGGGACTAAATAGATTTAAATTAAATACTTTAGTGATTTAATTGATTCAATCGATAATTTAAGAACTAAATAGATATTAATTTATATACTTGAAAGACCTAGTAGATATAGTCAATAATTCAGAGACTAAATATATAATTTGACAACAATTTAAGAATATAAAATGTAATAATAATTAAAGACATTTTGCCTTATAATAATTAATACGGACATTTTGTCAAAACCCCTCATAATAAAACTTTAGTGCATTAAAGACAAATATAAAAATTTAAAAAAAATCTTAAAAAATCCAACACATATAACTATTATCAAAATATTAAACTTTAAAATAATATAAGGGAAATTTAGTCAAAACCCCTCTATTGGACCCTTATTTGGTAAAAATAATAATCAAATTTATTTTGCTTTGTAAACCACTTAAGGAGGAGGCGCATATTTGAGTAAAGACAAAATAATTTTTTTTTTCTTGGACAATATTACCAGAGTAATTTATTACTATAAATTAGAATAACATGTTATTGTGAGACAGAGTAGCATATTACTGTCAAACAAAGTAACATATTATTATTTACATCAGTTTTGACAATAATATTTTTTTAAAAAGAATTTCATAATCAATGTGGATCTTATTTGATAGAATTTGAAGAGAGAATTCTAAAAATTTTAATTTTATTAAAAATCGATATCTAAATCAAAAGTTATATTATGAGAAATTTAATCAAAATCCCTTGACCCTTGTTTGGTGAAAAATATAACCCAGTTTATTTTGCTTCATAAACTCCCTAAGGAGGAGGCGCATAATTGATCAAGGACAAAGTAAAATTTTCTTCTTTTTTTTTTTCTTGGACAATATTGCTAGAGTAACATATTACTGGGAAATAGAGTAACATGTTACTATCAAACAGAATAATATATTACTATTTACATAAATTTCAATGGTAATAATTTTTTTTAAAAAGAATTTCATAATCAACATGGATCATATTTGATAGATCTTATTGAGAGTATTCTAAAAATATTAATTTGATTAAGAACCGATATTTAGATAAAAAATTATATTATTTTAAAATTTAATATTTTGATAATAATAATATGTGTTATACCTTTTAAGAAATTTTTTTTATACTTATTCTTAATGCATTAAATTTTTTTTTTATAAAGAGATTTTGATCAAATCTCCCTAATTAACACAAACTATTATAAGTTGCGTGGAGTGCATTTTGTTAACCCGTGTTACATATATAATACAAGGAATTTTGTTAACGTAATTATAGGAAGGAGTAGCGGTTTATAGAAAGCACAAAATCTTAAGTTGAATTTAAAATCGAAACCACACACGCTTCACTGGTAAACCACGATCAATACAAGTAGGTGCAATGCCTCGTGTGTTAATAAAATGTTTATTAAAAACGAAATTTTATGAATGTGTACTATATTAATTATGATTTATTGTGATAATAGTTATGATATTATTTTAATTTTAATTATAATTTATTGAGATATTAATTATGATATTATTTTGATTATGATTCGAAAATTATTTCTTTTAGTTATGATTGAAAACGATTTAGTTATTATATTTGTAATAATTAATTTTACAAATCTCATAACTTGTATATGGTAGACATTTTTTTGAGGGGTAAAAATTTGTGTTTATGACCTATACAAATGGGGAAAGGCTATCATATGATATAAACTTTATATATATATAAAAAAGAAAGTATAATTTTGGGGGATGCACCAATAAATCCCAAATTAATAACTTATACACTGTTTAGTCCTAAAAGTTTTCTTATACACTGAAAGGTCCCATTATAATGTTTCGAACATCAGATTAATGTTTCGAATATCAGATTTCGAACATCAGATTAATGTTTCGAACATTAGATTGATGTGCAAATGGGACTAAATGGAGCATAAGAAAACTTTTAGGACTAAATGGTTCAACTTTTCAGAAACTAGGACTTATGGGTAAATTTTCCTTTAATTTTTTATCATAAAAAGCATATTTTTTAAGAAGGAAAATGCATGAGACCCTCAGTGGGAGTGCTGGGGTCCCTTTTGATTGGTTCAAAACAGTTTTTTTTTTTTTTTTTTCATCCATTGGCAGCCCCCCACCAGGGGGGAGTCTTCTCCCGCTGAGCATCGCCAGCAGGACTCTTTTAAGAATGTATATCATAATTTTACTATTAAAAATTTTCACCACATAAATCATAATTACCATCATAAAAATTCGTCACTTTCACAATAAAAATCGTAACTTTTCTTGTACTGCCTACATTTAAGAGATGCATATTGTAGTGTTTTTCATGCAACTTTTGTTGTGAGTAATTGGGGTTGTGGTTGTTTTTGTTTTTCATGCAACTTTTGTTGTGAGTAATAATGTAGAAGACTTGTGGTGGTTTTCTGTTGACATTGTGTTTTTTCATTTGTCTCCCGCTCGTCTTTAATTAGAGATCAAGATTTTGGTTCGTGGGTTCACTTTTGGGCTCCGCTTCGATTATTTAAACCGTTCACATTTTAAAATTTATTGAATATATTATTCATGTAAAAAATTAAGTCAATCGAATAAGGAAAACTATATGTTCGAATCAGTTTTACATGAACTGCTTATTTTTTTACCGTCTATTTTTTTATACAAAATTGATTCGAATACATAATTTTCGTTATTCGATCAACTTAATTTTTTACATGGATGATGCACTTGACGAATCCTAAAATATGAACGGTTCGGATCATTGAAAGGGGCCCAAAAGTCAGCCCACGAACTGGACTGGAGGATCCACTCTTGATCTCTAACTGGAGACAAGCTAGACCCTTTTTATTTTATTATTATTATTTTAGTTTTTTAGAAACTCAATTTTAGAATTGTGAAAAAAATATATATAAAATAAATATAAAGAGTAGTGAGTTTTCTTATCTTTGTCAATACGAATTCTAAGATTCAAATACAAGGTAATTACTTCGAGGCAACGCTAGAGCCTTTAAATACACAACAAAGATATTGTTAGTTATCTTATATGTGATGATTTTTTTTTTTTAATACTATTATACTCTCAAATAAAATTATTAATAAGGAAAAAAAAAATTGAATTTTTACATTACTACTAGCCACCGCCAACTTTCATTCCAGTTGTCACCAGAAAATTTTTATAATTTTAAACTTTTTAATATAATATATAATATTTTGCATATTTTTTTAGAGTGCGGTCTCCCCCTAGATCTCTCCTTGGACCAATAGGTATGCTTTTCAATCTCAAGAGACAAGTATTGTTTGAATTTATTTTTGCAGAGGGTCAGAAATTAAACCCCGAACTAAGTATGGGCTTAAGCACTGAGGTCGCCCCAAAGAGGCGACCAGGAATAAAAAAGGAGCATGGGCTAAAACCCAAGGGAAATGGGCTAACACTGGCTGAAGCAGGTCCGACCCGCCAAGGGTCCAAGTGGACTCCACGAAGGAAAATGCCTAAGTCAAGTTGCAGAGGCAACACCTGCAGCGGTGAAGTTGCGGAGGGGACATGTGCAGCTGGAAAGTTGCTGAGGCACTTTGCCTCAGTGCCGCCATTCCTAATATCTTCGGTTCTGTCGCCATTTGAAATTGCTGAGGGAAAGAGAAAGCCGACGCAACTAAGTTGCAGATGCAACACTTGCGACGGCCAAGTTGCGGAGGCACTTTATCTCAGTACCGCCATTCCAAGTAATGTCGATATCACAACCATCTAGAGTTGTTGAGGAAAGGAGAAAACCGAAGCAACTAAGTTGCAGAGGCAGTACTTGCAGCGCCCAAGTTGCGGAGGCATTCTACCGGCGCTGCCATCTCTAATATATTTCTGGTCCTGCCGTCTAAACTTGCCACAGGAAATGACTACCGCAGTAACTACGACCGTAGCAACTAAATTGCAAAGGGAATATCCTGCCAAGGTGATAGCAGCCTTTGAGAAAGGCCTCCCTCTGCAAGTAAAGGCTAATGCTTGGCACTGATAGCATGCCCCAAGACATTACTAATCTAGGGCTGATAGTAGGCCCCAAAGTTCATATAACTTAGCGCCGATAGCAAGCACCAAGACTTATTGGTTGGAGCTGATAGCAGGCCCAGAGATACCAATTTTACCGTGGACTCCCTTTTCATTACCCAGTTCATGGACCTGCCTTAGTCGCACAAGCAGGACTAAGGAAGCCCTCTTGGGCTTGGTATTAAGGCACAGCATGGCTGATAGCAGGCTTGGTTGTGGCCTTCGCCCTAGAAAGCTGGGGAGTTTGTGGTTAGGTGGTTAAGGGTGGAGGCTTCGCTGAGGTGAACACAAACATAGCCGATAGCAGGCTAATGGAGTCCTGAGAATATATGTATTGGCCAAATAGAACTGAGAAGGTAAGTGTAGCGGCAAGGTTCACCACTGCAAGTGCATTTGCTGAGGCTCAAAGGGAGTTGCAGCGCCAAACACTCCCGTCGCAACTACATTTGTTGAGGCTCAAAAGATAGTTGCAGAGACAAACAGATATTACACGGTACATGTAGAGGGACACGTGGCGCCTTCAGCCTGGTGGCTCAAGGCAGAATATTCCATGTGATCCTCTAGGACACATGTCTTCTCTCTATTTGGCCACTTGGTGTCCTCTTGGCACCAAGGAAAAGCCTATAAATAGGACCCACTTCCCAAAGTTCAACAAGAGGAATTTTGGAGATTTAGGGGAGATGTTGCCCATTTTAGTACTGCCATACATTTCTCCTTGAGCCA
This sequence comes from Camellia granthamiana, assembly GCA_036172215.1. Lineage (NCBI taxonomy): Eukaryota > Viridiplantae > Streptophyta > Magnoliopsida > Ericales > Theaceae > Camellia > Camellia granthamiana. The sequence continues at coordinate 29,811,728 of CM069904.1, forward strand.
TTTGCTTCACCCTCACCCAGCTACACACTCTCTAACTCCTAGATAGTTGCTGCCACTCATTCTCTAGCCACATCCACCATTGTTGGACCATTAGCATAGTTTTGCCTCTCTAATTACCTCTATAACATTAAACTCCCCCTACAATTTTACAGAAAAGAAGAAGAAAAAAAAGAAAATGATAAAACGACATTGTTTTAACATTTAGTGTTCTTTTCAATCTCGAGAGACAAGTATCGTTTGAGTTTATTTTACATAAAAGAAGAAAAAAAAGAAAATCACAAAACGACATCGTTTTAACGGAAAATCAGGCACAACAAAGAGCTGCTTATAGCGGTGACCCATCATGCTTCATCCTTGGTTGTCACCATTACTATCTCTGTCAGCCATCCAAACTTCCGTTCACAAGTTCCCACAGGTAGCCCCAATCTCTCTCTTCCTTTGGCTATAGGGTTGTACATTGGCTCGTTCATCGACCCAACCCGTCTGACTCAGTCCTATTTTTTAAGACTTGGGAATGTTGTTTTAACCCATAAGATCAGATTGGACCAACATTTTGAACCTGATATATTAATGGGTTCAGTTTGGAATTTATATTTTTAACTCGATCCGGTCCATTATTCAATTAATTAATTATAACACATTAAAATATATATTTTTTGTTGGGATATAAACTTTATTTTTATTGAAACTCACATTTGTGATAATGTGTGATTGAATTTATTTAAGAAATTCTTCAATTTATACACAAAATCCTTCAATTTATAATGATGCCAATATATTTATTTAAGAAATATAATGTGTGATTGAATTTAATTATAAATTTTTTTATTTTTTTATTTTTTTAACATAGAGCCTGATGAGTAAGCTTGTGATTTATAATTATTTTTTGGGCTGGACTTGGACAAATATAGAGGGCCGATATTAAAGTCAGATCAAGTTTAGACAAACACAAAATTCTTTATTATATTGTATCAACCCAGCCGAACATATGTCCACCCCAATTTGGCCATAACCTCCTCTCTTTCACTAGCATTTGATTATACTCATAACTCTATTTATATCTCCAATCACGACACTTTATCTGTTTTTCTGCTTGCAGCTCTCTCATTCTCTAATTTTTTTTTTCTCTAATTTTTTTTTCCTACTGGTCTATCTCTTTTAATTTGCTTGTAAGCTAAGTGGGGGAAGAAAATGACACTGTGAGTGACGGTGGGAAAGATGATTGAGATTAATTTAAATTATTAAAAGATATAATAAATTAAAAAGTTAAGAAAATAAAATAGTATATTTAAATTATAATTATTTTATTTTTTCTCTGACAAATGGTTGTTTTGGAAAGATAATTAAAAGTTGACTTTTTGATTTTTTTTAAAAAATATGTAAAAATGTGAAAGATGATGTGACTTAAATGGATTAAAAGCTGAAAGATGGTTTTTAACCATATTCTCAAAATAACCCATTATAAAAAAGTCAAAAATTTATTCTAAGAGAAACTTTTTTAACTAAGTTAAAATTTTAAAAAAAAGAACTAAATTTTTTTTGTCAAACGAAAGCTAAAAGAGGAGAGAACTATGGGCTGAGAGTGACAAAAGGAAAGAGGCAAGAGGTGACCTGGATGGTTGAAGGGGTGGGTTGGGTAAGATAAAATTGAAATTAATTAAGCGTGCTGCTATTAGCACTTATCAAAATTCTTTGGACCCCCCATTTCTTTGGACCCTAACCCTAAACTCTAAATTTTAACAATATTTTTTTGAACACCCCACTTATTACCAAATCTACCCATATTCATAATATTTTCACAATGAAATGCACACCCACCTAATTTTTCATCCCTCTCTTTCCCTGACTCACTCAATCTTCAGAGTTTGGAACTTTGGTCCAGTATAGAATTCTTGGACCCCAACCCTCCATCACTCTCGTCGCCGTCTCGGCCGTCAACAAAGCATTCCAACGACTCTCATCTTCTCTGAACGCTCTCCGTATCGCCGAATCAGTAACCTCTCTCATCCTCTCATCATCATCTTCTTCGTTGCTTTTTGTATCTTCGTCATCGCTAAGATCGATCGAAGATACTCTAATTTCTACGGGATTTGCATAACTGTTTGCAAGATGAGGAAAAACAGAATCATCGTCTGAATCGCCATCAGAATTCTAAATGTAGCCCAAAACAATTTGTTCACCACTGTGTAGCCGAAAAAATGTATTTTGTTCAGAACTGTTTTGTCGAACAATAATGATCCTATCAGCACTGTATGTCCGAACAAAATTTGTTCATCATTGTATAACTTGAATCCATTTCAATTCACAACTTAAAATAACATGAATTAAATCCATTCAAAATACATAACTTAAATCCATTTCAATTCACTCTTTTCCATTCTAAGTTAGTTTAACAAAGAAAATTACATAACTGACTATCTGCATTAATGTTCGGAACCTATGTATTGAACGAAAGGATTATGTTCAGTACTGTATTACCGAACATAATTCTAACAGTCAGCAAACCAGTACCGAACAGCTCAAACGAAACAAGAACGACCGAAAACGACCAAGAATGTTAATACAAGACAGATAAACTTATTAATAGAACCCCGGTCTCACTAGAATTGTTGTCCTCGTCCTCCATTGCTCTACACAGTTAAATAAGTGATGAAGTATACGTTATACTTGAAGCAAAACTTTCAAGTTCAATAACGTTGATGATGATGATGAAGATGACACACATTCAGGATTTAAGATGATTATGAAAAATAATAGATTTAGGGTTTATATTAGTTGGTTATGAAAAGTAATAGGTTTAGAGTTTACAAACATGGAATACGTATAGTTAGAGTTGGAGGTGGAGGTGGGAGTGGGAGTGGGTGTCCAATATTATAGAGTATTAGTTCTTATTGATAGGTGGGTATTTCATTTAATAATGTCTTTTAATGTAATTTTACTTTAGGGTATAATTGTAATAAAAAAAATTATAAAATGGGGGGTCCAAAGAATTTTGGCAGGTGCTAATAGCAGCACTCATTAATTAAAGTGTTAAAAAAGAAAAAAGAAAAAAAAATAAATTTAAATATAAAGTGTCTTTGTTAGGGAAAATATGTGATTCCCCACAAGTAAATCAATCAATTGGAATAAAAACTAATGCGGATCAAAAGGCAACACAAAAATTTTACGTGGTTCCCTCAATGTAAGGTACGTCTACGGGATCGAAATCCGATTCCACTATCAACCAAACAGTTTTCAAACGATTACAAACGAGACACGAATGGTCTCACAAACTATCCTTAGGTGAATTCCAAATAATCACAAATAAACAAAGAGGAAAGACCTCACCAAATAGATGAACCAAAATTTTCAGAACCAGAGTTGAAGAAGACCCAAAATAATTAACCCAAATCAGTCGAATCCAAAGCAGCCAACCGAAGATCTACTAACACAATATTTGAAAGCACCAAAGAAATATTCCAAGCAACACATGGAAGAAAAGCACTCCCACTAAATTTGATCACCAAGATGCTGCTGCTCTATATCCCACGGGACAAACAAAACAATATTATATATATTGTTAAATCTTGAATTTGTTTTATCAAAATCTTAATTGTATCCAAATTGAATTGGGTCTCCACAAATTAGATATAATATATAAAAATATATTATAACTAATACCAAATCAAATTAAACTCTTTTAATAAATCAATTGAGTCCCACACTCTAATAAGGAGGTATACCCAACAGTCTTAAGAAATGAGTGTCGAATAATTATTTTAAAGTGACTTTAAAGGCTACTCCTGAGGCTCATCTAGCATTTATGGGGCAGGGACTATATGTATCGAAAAGAATCGGATGCGGTTTAGTTTGAAATTGGATTGGATAGTGTAATCCGATTTATTAGCTTATTTTTAGAATTTATTTTAATAATTTAAATTGTTTATATTTTAAAATTTATCGAGTATATTATTCTTACAAAACTCAATTCGAAATCACGCATTCGAATCAATTTTGTATGAATCATTTATTTTTTCACTGTCTATTTTTTTTTATACTAAACTAATCCGAACATGTGGTTACAGTTATCCGATCAATTTGATTTTTTATAAAAGATAATGTACTTGACGAATCCTAAAATGTGAACGATTTGGATAATTGAAATGAGACTAAAAAATGAGCCCAATGGACCAAACAACACATCTCCAATCCAATGCCAGTCCCTATCGAAAATTAGTGGTGCCAAACCTCTAAGCACGAGAAAAAAAAAAAAAGACAAATTATGCAAATGATTCCTGTAATTTACCCATTCTAACATTTTGGTCCATGTTGTTTCAATTTGATCAATTTTGCCCCTGAATTTTACGAATTGTGTCATATTAGTCCAATAAATAACGGCGGTTAAGTTTGATGAACAGAAAATCAAATGATATGTAAATTTGGTCCCTGTAGTTTATAGGATGTGTCAATTTGATTCCTATAGTTTATAGGAAAGTCAAAACAATATGGACTAAATTGACACATCTTGTAAACTACAGGTACCAAATTGACACATCATTTGATTTTTCGTCCATCAAACTTAACCACTGTTATTTATTGGACTAATATGACACAATCCGTAAAATCCAGGGACAAAATTGATCAAATTGAAACAACATGGACCAAAATAAAAAAATGGATAAACTATAAGGACTACCACTGTAAGTTGTCCAAAAATATATATATATATATATATTGAAAAATGAGAATCAAAAGTGTAATATACTCAAACTATTGGACTACTACTATAAAATTTAGCATTATTTTTTGAAAAATTCCATTCGTCCATCACAAGAAATCTCATCACATATCATTTATTTTGTTTGAACATAAATTTTTGAACAAAAGATAAATATTCAGAAATAAATTAATGAATAAAAATAAAATTTTCAAATATATATTTGATTTAATTATTTTTTTGATTCGCGAAAGTCTGTGATTAGTTCTTAGATTGGTAACTCGAGCAAGTTGAAACTCATATCCATACACCTTGCAAGAAAATTTGTGTTTGGTGTAGCTCTAGAATCCTAGTTCTACCCCCATACGCGAAACCTCTACTTGGATGGAGTTTTCAAAAACTGATTGTAACCTCACATTTCAAAACACCTTTCCCAACACGTTTGGTAGAGCTCCTTCCAGTCAGTTTTTAAAATTTTTTGGGTCTCCTCGGACGTCCGGCTGGTCGGTTGACCGAAACAGTGTTTTTTTTTTTTTTTGGGAACTAGCACTTGTTATCTGAACAAAAAAAAATTATATTTGTTTTAAATAGTTTTTAAATATAGAAATTATATTTTTTAGACCAAAATGACAAGTTCTTTGGACATTTATTTAAAAAAATAAAAAGAAATTTTAAACAAAACAATTAAAAAAAAATTCTAACCAAATATACAATCAAAAGTAATTTTAAAGCATTAGTTGAATATTTTTTTTAGGGAAAAATGGTCTAAGATCCCTACCCAACTTTTAGTATGAGGAGAGATCCACAATAATATTTTTTGATGCCTAAGGTCCCTCAACGTTATTTTAGTTTATAAAATATCTATTTTACCATTCTTTAAAATATACGTGGCTTTCAATTTTGGAAACTGAAGATTACGTTGTTATTTCTGTAGGAGATTACTTTGGGATGAACTTGGCGATGGAGATTTTGATGATGTCGATTTTCGTTGAGATTTTATAGGGATTTTGTAGTCGTGTAGAAGTTGATTTTCGTTGATCATGTAGAAGTTGAAGTCGTGTTGAAGCTCAGATTTCCACTGGAGTTGAATCAGATAAGTTTAATAATCAGTGTAAGGTTTTGATTTTTCATCTGATTTGTATGTAAGGACTCCGATTTTAAAGAAGTTTTTGTAGTGTATTTTGGATTAGGTTTTTGTTTTCAGTTTTGATCAATGCGAGAGAAAAGCCAACTTAGTGTATTTTTTTTTTAAAGTTGATTTTCATTCTTTGTTATTGACATTGGAGTTGATTTTGATTTTTGGAGTTGATTTTTCGTTCTCTGTTACATGTTTATCAATGATAAGTTTTGTTCTTTGTGTTTGGAGATCGGCTTTGCTTTTCTGCACTTTCCTAAGTTTTATGCTTTTTTTTTTTTTTTTTTGCACTTTTTATTTATTTTGCACTTTTCTTTGTATTCCAGAGAAAATTGTATGTTTGTTATTATAATCTAACGAAAATCACAAATAAAATTGTAAGCTTCTAGTCCAGTGAAAATCACACAGAAGATTATAATTTCATAACAGATCTTCTTTGTGATTTTTGTCAATGATTGTGTTTAATAGTTAGCATTAATTTTGTCCGTGATTTTCTTTGGACTCATTAATTTTCTCTGCGATGTTTCTTTGTGATTTTCTATATACTCATTAATTTTCTTTGTGATTTTGTTTTTGTTATCTTGAAGGTGAATATAAGTTCATAAATTTCTCTGGATTTTGATTTGAGTCCAATACTACACAATCACACAGAGAAAATTGTAAGCTTGTAGTCTAGTGAAAATCACAGAGAAGTTTATAATTTCATAACAGATCTTCTGTGAGATTTTTGTCTATGATTGTGTTTAATAGTTAGCATTAAATTTCTCTATGATTTTCTTTGGATTCATTAATTTTTCTGTGATTTTGGTTTTGTTATCTTGAAGGTGAATATAAGTTTGTAAATTTCTCTGAAAATTATAAGCTTGTTATTATAATCTAGAGACAAATAAAATTATTAAAAATTTCTTTGGACTTTTATGTTGTTCTTGTGAAGTATTTTTATATTGAACAAGTTATTTTTCGGGTTTTTTTCTTTCAGTTTAGATGGACAGTGCAGTGTTGTTGCTGTTCAAATATGGGAATGATACTATTGTTATTATGTTTCATGTGAATTGGATTTTGAGGAATTGGTTGACATTTAGTGTAAAACATAGAAAAATTTAAAACCTGAGACGATATGCATTTCATATTCTATTGTGGGCCATTCGAATTGTATGGTTCGAAATAATATTGATTTTATGAATATGTTGAGAGTTGTTTGTGCATGTGGTGTTGAATAGTTGATGTTTTAATTATTAGGTGTAGTACTTCCGATCAAGACGATGAAGTGGGGTTTAATTGGGTAGATGTTGTGCATGGTGAATGTGATAGGCTCATGGATATTGAAAGGAATTCACTCTTTAAGTTTTGTTCTCACAAAGAAAAGGTGTTATTGTCAGCTAGTTGGCGAAATAATATTACAAGTGTTGGACAAAAGTTTGAGGGTGGCGTGGTTAAGTTCCGTACTGTTTTATGCAAGTATGCTATTGAGGTTGGTTTTCAGTTTATGTATGTTAAAAATGACAAGCTGAGAGTTTCGACAAAATGTGCATATAAGGAATCAAGGGGATGTATGTGGCGTGTACATGCTTCAGTTGAAAAAAGAAATGGGTTCTTTTACATAAGAACTTTGAACAATGAACATACATGTGGTGTGGCGGTTTGTACTAGTAAACATGGTAGGATGACTTCCAACTTAGTTTCTAGGCTAATACTTGAAGAGGTAAGTGCAAAACCTTTAACTCGTCTAGTGGATGTTGTCAAAGAAATGAAAGACAAGTATGGGGTCTCAATCAATTATAACTGTGGTTGGTTGGGGGTTGAAAAAGCAAAATGTGGTACATATGGGGATTCTTATTTGTCATTCGATCAATTACGGTGGTATTTTGATGAGGCATTGAAGAACAATCTAGGTAGCCGTTTTGAGTTAGATTTTGAAGATAACAAGTGTTTCAAAAGAGTGTTTGTGGCTTTTCATACATGCATGGCCGGTTTCAAATATTGTCGGTCATTGTTGTTTCTTGATGGAACATTTTTGAAAGGACGATACAAAGGAGTTATGCTCGCTACGATGGAGAAAGATAGGAATAAAGGTAATTGTAAATATATCTAATTTTCTCTAAGTATGTGAATTTTCTATACATGTGAGAATTGAGTAAATTTTCTATTTTTGTGGTTATGTTTTGTGATTTTTCTCTGACACTTTGAATTTTCTCTAGAGGTGGCTACTGTGTGAATTTTCTCTGGAGGTGGCTACTGTGTGAATTTTCTCTGGAGGTGATCACTGTGTAAATTTTTTCTGGATTTGGTCAGTGTGTGAATTTTCTCTGGATGTTAGTATTGTGTGAATTTTCTTTAGAGTTGGTGACTAAGTGAATTTTCTTTGCATGTTGTCACTGTGTGAATTTTCAGTGAATTTTCTTTGTATTTGATCACTAAGTGAATTTTCTCTGGATATTGCCAATATGTGAATTTTCTCTAGATTTGGCCACTGTGTGAAGTTTCTTTGGATTTTAGCAGTGTCAAATTTCTCTGGTTGTTTATTGTTCTAATTTTCTCTGCATGTGTATATCTAACATGCTTCTTCCTATTTGTTTTGTAGGTTTTTTTCATATAGCTTTTGCCGTTGATAATGTTGAGAATAAAGACAATTGATATTTGTTCCTTGAACATTTATGTGAAGTACTGGGATGAGAGGTTTGATAAGTTTCATATCAGATTGACATTGTGGTATTGTAGAAGGAATTGCTAGATTTTTCCCTAATTGCTATCATGGATTTTGTCTTGAATATCTAAAGAGAAATTTAAGGGATAAGTTATCATGTGAAAATACAAATTTGGTTAAGGAGACGATTGTGTCCAAGTTTCAGAATGTGCATATGCACCAACAAAGGCATCGTTCTATTTCAAGTTAAATAAATTAAAAAGTGAGGGATGAGACATTGTGAGTGTTTTATTGAGAGGTTTACCATATAAAAATTGGAGTGGTGCATATTTTGAAGGGAAACATTATGGTGAAATGCATTCAAATGTTGTTGAGTCATTCAATATATGGATACGAGAAGCTCGGCACTTGCCAATAACAAATTTGGTAGACACGATATAGTTGCAAATCACGAATATGAGGTCTGATAGAAGGCTACTTTCTAGTAAATGGAATAAAGTTCTCTGTCCTCATATGGATAGTGTGTCGGAGAAGGCTTTCATGGATGAGAGGACATGGAATGTGAGTTTATCATTTGATAATGTGTTTGAAGTGCATTGTTTTCCTTCGGTTATGGTTAATCTTAGGTTGAGAACTTGTTCATGTCAAAAATGGGAAATAAATGGGTATCCATGTCAACATGCCGTTGTTGCAATTTTTAGGAGTAGAAAGAATTTGAATTTATTTGTTGAACCATTTTTTCATGATGATATGTATTGTCAAGCATACTCGTTTTCGATTGGCCCAGTTCCAACTGTTGAGAAACCTGTGTGTAGTATTGATGATGCTATGATTTTATCTCAATTGAGTAAAAGACCAGTTGGGAGGCCAAAGAATAACAAAATTGTTTCTATTGGAGAGTTTAAAAGGGTGATGAAGTGTAGTCGATGTGAGAGTATTGGTCGCCATAATAAGAGGACATGCAAGGAACCTTTGTTAAATAGTTGAGGATAATAAATTTTATTGATTGAATAATACATTTGAGGATGTTAAATGATCTTATTACAAAAATAACGTGTCTGTTGTGCGTTTTTAGTATTTTCTTTGAAATTTTTTCTGTAATTTATGGATCAATGCACTTGTGCTTTTGAAACATATTTTGGGCAGTGTGTTTATAATATTAATCAAATTAATCCAAGAAATTTTCCAGTAGTAGAGAAAATTACTTTTGTGTATTTTGTTTTTTAAAATGTACTTTTTGGATAGTGTGTATATAATACCAATCAAATTTATCAAAAGAAATTTTCTAATAGCAGAGAAAATTACTTATTGTATTGTGTTTTTAGAAACATACTTTGGGTGTGCCTTTCTAATACCAGTCAAATTCATTCAGAGAAATTTGCCAATAACAGAGAAAATTACTATATGCATTGTGTTTGTTAAAACATACTATAGGCAGTATGTTTATAATACCAGTTAAATTCATTCAGAGAAATTTGCCACTAACAAAGAAAATTACTCTGTGCATTGTGAGGTCAAATTCATTCAGAGAAATTTGCCAATAGTAGAGAAAATTACTATGTGCATTGTGTTTTTTGAATTTGATGATTGTTTTGTGCCAACACAGTGCATTACAAATTACATGATCATATAGGCACCCTCTTGGCATGATACGAGTTAAATTTTTGTATGAAATTTTGGTAACTTTATACCAGAGAAATTTCTTCAAACAATTTTCTTTTTGTGGATTGTGTTGACAATCACCACTTAGCATGCATTATAAAAAAATATATAATTAACTATTGATAGTTATAAAATTTACATTAGTCAAAAAAAGATATATACATATATGTCAAATATCATCTTTCCTTCAATGTATGAAAAAAAAAAAATTGAAGCGTTATTCCTAATTACATTGTGTGCATTGTCTTCCTTTCACTAGTGTGTTTTTACTATTATACTTTTGGTTCTTCTTCTAGTGGTATTTGAATTGGTTTTGTCCATGACCGGCCAATTTCGATCGCAAATCTCTCTATGATTTTTGCCCTCATCAACCTTACATCTTGTGTCGACAATGTCAACCTAATAGGTTCATGGTTGATATATTGTCTCATTATGTAGCATACAAAGAGGCCACAATCCACACTGCATACAAATTAGAGGTATAGTTAGTGTTAAGAAACATTCAAATTAGATTATCTTATTTATAGATGTTGTATGAAACTTACGAATCACTGTCTTGTTGTAGAGCATTGTTGACATATTGAAAGTCATAATTTGTGTATTGTAAGTCTATCAATTTGAAAGAGGGTTGTGATTGTGCCTCTCTTTCAAGGCAAGCTTTCAAAAAATTCTCCACATAATCTTGCTGCAAAAAAAATAATTTTTAAATAATAGAGAAATTTACACAAAAATTAATGGGATTCTATGAAAATTATCACCACATAAACATTATCATGGATCAGAGAAATTTGCACTCATTACCAATTGTTTTGCATCTTTGAGATATTTGTCTTATGAATTATCCTTTCTTGGCCTTAGTGAGTTGTAGTACCTCCATAAATTGTCTTGTTTGCCCAAGACAAACAATGTCCTGTTTGCCCAAGACAAACGATGTCCAGTGATTTCCATCTGTTGACTTCTCATTGCCCCCCTGTATTTATTGGGAAATAGAGGAACTTGTAGTTCCTCTATGCGGTTTCAAGATACTTGTCAAATAATAAGACTTGAAAAGTTTGATTTTCCGTCATCTTGATAAAGTTCTGCGGTCAGAGAAAATCAAAAAATGGTTATGAGAAAGTTGAAATGACAGGAATTTCATAAATGTATACAAAGAGAAATTTTAAATGCACACAACTAGCCAGAGAAAATTAGACTAGTGACACAATTGGCTTCTAGAAGTATCTTAACAAGAGAAAGTAGTAAATAAATTCTGGAGAAAATCAAATAAAAGAGTAGTAACATACTAAGCTCATGCATGTGGAAAAAAAAAATGAAGTTGGTTGTTGTCCTTTTCTCCTTTGGTTAGCAAATAGTATCTCTCCATAATCATCAATGACCTGAAAAATATCATTTATAATTATAACATTGGTTTATAAAGGCTGATGGAATATTGCAGAGAAATTTGATGAAAGATTTACATTGTTGGCAATTTCTTTTTCCTTTATTAGGTTTTTGATATCTTCAAAAGTAATTAGATTCAACTCACTTGTCCAGATTAAAGTCCTACAAGATGACAAAGAAGGGATTTAATAGTTGTTAATACAATATAAGTTAGTAAATTATTGTTTGTCATCTTCTATTTTATTTGTTGTACTTACTCTAGTTCAGACACATTGGATATGTGCTGCAAGACATCTTTGACATGTTTTTTTTTTACCAATTTTGCAATCGGTAGACTTTATGGAAAAACCTAAGATTTTCTGACGTTTGTTGGTTGAAAAAAGGCATAGTCATCGGCATTAAGTACTTTTTTGTCTTTGGTGGTTTGCTCTATTGACTTTACAATTGCTTTGAACCTCTTGTCATCTTCACAACTTTGGGATATTGAAAGTCTAGATCTTGCTTTTTTTTTCTTTTCTTTTTTTGCTTTCTTTGACCTTTAAATTCTTTATCATTGATGTAGGATCTTTTTTCACTATAGACAGTGAAAATATCAGTAAAAGTTAAATTTCTCTAAAATAACAGATCATATTTCAATATTTAAATTTATTTGATTCAATATTTGTTAGTTAGTTACCATAGACTTTTGTCTTTTATTTTGGTTGTTGTTTGTGTGCCACATTTTTTTGCTGGATTATTAGTTGTTGTTTCACTTTTATTTCAACTATACACAATGAAAATCAAACAAGCCCCAAAAATCAACAGGGTCAGAGAAGTTACAAAATTTAGAGAAAATTACACACATATGGAACCAAATAGACAGAGAAAATCAAATAAGAAGCACAAATCAAACTGGCTAAACTAATGTGGTCAGAGAAATTTAACTTCCAGAGAAAATTACCATTGATAGAGAAAATTGTAATAAATAGAAATTTCTCTGAGTTATGTTGACATAAGAACATAACTTTTTGTGGTTCAAGATTTTCACTGACCTTGGGGTTGAACTTGTGTTGGTGTTCGGTAAGGTTGTGTTGGTAGTTGGACGAATAGTTCTTGAATTTGTTCATGCAATCTAGCATTTTCAGTTTTAGGTTCTGAAATTGAATATCTCAACCGTTGAATTGTTTTTTTTATCATCTTCTTTTTGAATCTCCAACATCCTTAGTTTCATTTGGTTTGTGTTGTCTCTTTCTTGAAGTTTCGAGTTATTTGATGTCAAGATTCTTATCGCAATATCCTTTTCTTCAAGTAATTCATTACAATTTTTCTCTTCTTCTATTTTGGATTTAGAAAGTGCTTTTAGTCTCTGTTGTAGATTAGCAATTTGAGCATCCTTTGATTCCTCAAATTCTTGAGGCTAATGCATTGTTGAGCCACAAATGCTATCATGATGTTGGTCCATCGGCTTATTATGTTCTTCTTCATCCCTTTCCTTATTGTTTTCTTCTTCATCTTTAAATTCAATGCCTTCATCTTCTTCTTCATTGTCTTCTTCTTCTTTCTGTTCATTTTCTTCTTTGTCTTTTATTTCTTCATTTTCTTCTCTAGCTTCCTTTTCTGCACTGCTTGCTTGATCTTCTTCTCCATTGCTTGCTTCTTGTTTTTCTGTGTTTCCTTCTCCTTCTTCATTCCCTCATTCTTCTTCAGATGAATCTTCTAATGTTTTCTTGAATTTGGCCAATGCCTTTTTTTATTCTTTCTTCTTTTTTTTTACCAAGCAAAATTCCTCTAATGGGTTTTTAACTAGCTCCTTGTTATTTATTTGTAACAGGAGGCTCTTTTATTAGAGAAATATTAAAAATTCACTGAGAGAAAAATTCAAATAAGCCAGATAAAATTCATCTAAATCATACTAATGGGAAACAAACTGCAGAGCAAATTGTATGGACCAGAGAAAATTACATACAAGGAGACATAATTTTATGGGTTAGAGAAAATTATGAAACAAGCAACATAATTTAGATATCAGAGAAAATCAATCATGACATATAAGTTAATGTTACTATAATTGTAGTCAGAGAAATTTGGATTCCAGAGAAAATTTATGACAAGGGCAGAAATAAACAGTGTTAATCAAAGAAGCAACATAAATTGAAATTTCAAAGAAAATTAATCTCAATCAGTCAAGGCACATAAGTTATGTGCTAGGTAAAATTACACACAAGGAGAAATAATTTTATGGGTCATAGAAAATTATGAAACAAGCAACATAATTTAGATATCAGAGAAAATCAATCAAGGCATATAAGTTAATGTTACTATAATTGTGGTCAGAGAAATTTGGATTACAGAGAAAATTCACTACAAGGGCAGAAATAAACCAGTGGTAATTAAAGAAGCAACATAAATTGAAACTTCAGAGAAAATTGATGTCAATCAGTCAAGGCATATAAGTTATTCCATATAAGATATTGCATTGCATAGAAAATTGATCTCAATCAATTAAGGCACAAAAAGGGAAACAAACCAGTGGTCAGAGAAATTTTGAAATTTCACTGAGACTCCAGTGGCGATAGAAATCTAACCTGTCGAGGTGCAAGAGAGTGGATTGGTGTCTTTTGCAACTGTTTGGTCAAGTTTTACAGGTTCTACTTAGCGCATCTTGGGAATTCGATTGTGGTACTGTCTTTCGAGTCAATGATAGTCGTATGTTCGCATGGCTAATACTGTGATGGAAATTGAAGTATTTAAATTTTAGTAAACAAACAAATTTGTAAGTATCATAACTGTAAATTTGTTGGTCAATCTTCACTGTAATTAATTAATTCAGTTTGTGTACTTAACAACAAACAGAATTTAAAAGAAATAAAGGAAATGAGAGAATTTGTTTGATTACAAAAATCAAACTCGAAATAAAAATAAATAAAGAAAAACAGATTTTATTTTGTTACAAAAACAAAATTAAAATCTAATTTAAATAAATAATAAAACACCGAAAATAAATTAAATAACTTACTTGATTAATTTATTCGAATTATAATTTGATCAAGTCCAGTGTTTGACACTGTGTCCTTAAGACAGATTCGTCCTCTCCTCGGTGCTTTCAGAATGTGGACGTCTATCTCCTAGGATGAAATGATCTACTACAAACAATAGCAGCACTACAAATTGTTTGCCTAATGAACACACTAAGTGTTTATACTCTTTCTCACAAAAATAAAATGCAAAAAAATGAAGAATATAATTTACAGAGGTGAAATACGAATTTCTGAATGTAAAACATCAAATGAGGGTTGTCCTATTTATAGATGTAAAGGTGGCTGCAGGTTTTGAATTGAACAGGTATGAAACCTGTTGGTTTTGAATTCAAACAGATTTGAATCTGTTGGGTTCATAATTTAAACAGATAAAAAACGGGAAGGGCCCTGTTTGGATGTACAGTAAAACCAGACCAGTTTATTTCCAACGAGAAGGGCCCTGTTTGGATGTACAGTAAAACCAAACCAGTTTATTTTGAATTCTGGATTTTATTTTACCAAAAAAAAAAAATTAAATTCAAATTTTTTTAGCCCAAAAAGATTAGTATTGGGCCGAACAAGCCCAACCACACATCGCGCCTAAGCCTAGCCCAGCCCGCCCAGACAGACGGCGGCGGCGCGTGGTGATTTTTGGGTCCAATGGGTCTAGCCCATTTTGCCCATAACCTCTCCCTCTAAAACACTTGGGTACCCCTTGGGGCACACCCCAAGTACCAAACCCATGTCTTATAAACCCATTCAAAACTTCCCACTAAATCAATGTGGGACAAGCCTTATTTAAACCTTTAAGGATTTTCCACCAAAACTCCATTTCCATGGAGCACACTTTGGCTTCAATTTCCCATTCACTCGGTAATGGTTTTGAGCAACCAAATATACCACGTGAATCACAACACGGCATAGAACGCGTTATCACTTTGACCCGCGACAAACGACGCTTGGGGCCCACCTAAAAAATAGACCAAACTTAGGAAAAAATTATGGTTTTACCCAGAATTTTATAACCATTTCCAACAATCCCCCACATGAATGGAAGTTGATGACAACAGAAATGCAACAATATGCAGACTTTATCGAAAGAGTATAAGTCGAAAATATCTTGCATCAGGATAGGTAGCTTTCGGCCTTGAACCTTCCCTAGTGAAAACCTATCGGGCTTACTGGCTAACCAATGGACGCGATGCCTTGAATTGTTCAGCCGTTTGTGTAAGCCAAGACAATAGATTTCACACAAAATATCTTCTAACAGATCGTGGTTCTCACTGTTGTGTTTATTTTGGCCTTGAACACGCCTGGTTTTCATGAGTGTTTCTAGAGAATGTAGCCTTTTGTATTCTCATAGAACCGGCCCCAGTTTGACACTCATATAGGTGATTCTTATTGTGAGTATCTCTTTATACTCGTCTTGATTTTATATCTCAATCAAGATATAAGTAATCATTAAAAGCAAAGCTTATCCTTATACCCCTACATATAACAAATGTTGCAGATATCACTCTCACCATAGGAATGGGTAGGAAATTTTAAGCCCTTGGTGATTTCTGGCGAGCCATACATAACTTAGTTGTCCCTTTGAACTTAGTTCTTGGGATCTCCAGTCATATAAGTAGGGTTACCATTATGACGACTCTTATGTAATAGGCTTTAATCCCATTCCCTTCGATGAACTATACACTAGCTCTTTTGTCAAACCTTTTGTTAACGGATCCGCAATATTCTCTTTAGATTTTATATAATCTATTGAGATTATTCCGTTTGACAACAATTGCCTTACGGTATTATGTCGACGACGAATATGTCGTGACTTACCATTATATATATGATTCTGTGCCCTGCCTATTGCAGATTGACTATCACAACGAATGCAAATAGCTGGCACAGGTTTTGGCCACATTGGAATGTCTTCTAAGAAGTGACGAAGCCATTCTGCTTCTTCTCCTGCTTTGTCTAAAGCAATGAACTCGGATTCCATTGTGGATCATGCGATGCATGTTTGTTTCATAGATTTCCAAGAAACAGCAGCGCCTCCCAGAGTAAAGACATGTCCACTTGTGGATTTTGAATCTTTAGTATCCGATATCCAATTTGCATCACAATAACCTTCAAGTACTGCTGGATGTCGAGTAAAGTTCAAACCATGATCACGGGTGAATCTTAGATATCTAAGAACCAGAATGATCGCTTTCCAATGGTCTTCTCCGGGGTTACTAGTGTATCTACTCAATTTACTGATAGCATAAGCTATATCAGGACGAGTACAATTCATTAGGTATATTAGGCTTCCAATGATTTGGGAGTATTTTAACTGAGACACTGCATCACTTTTATTTTTTGATAAATAAAGATTAACGTCTACAGGCGTTCTAGCTAAATTCATATCATCCTTGATAAATTTATCAAGAATTTTCTCAATATAATGTGATTGAGATAATGCATATCCGTCAGATGTTTTAGTAATTTTCATTCCTAATATAACATTTGCGACCCCCATATCTTTCATATCAAATCTTTTATTAAGCATTTGCTTAGTTGATTTGATCATGTTTTGACTGCTTCCAATGATAAGCATGTCATCCACATAAAGACAAACTATGACATATCCTTGGTCAGTGTTTTTAACATAGACGCATTTGTCACATTCGTTTATCTTAAACCCATTAGTAAGCATTGCATGATCAAATTTTTCATGCCATTACTTAGGTGCTTGTTTTAATCCATAAAGGGATTTTACAAGTCGACAAACTTTCTTTTCTTGCCCTGATACTACAAACCCTTCGGGTTGCTCCATATAGATCTCTTCATTTAGATCGCCGTTTAAGAAAGCTGTTTTAACATCCATTTGATGTATTTCTAAATTAAACAACGCTGCTATAGAAATAAGCATGCGAATGGATGTTATTCTTGTCACAGGGGAATATGTGTCAAAATAGTCCAGACCTTCCTTTTGTCTGTAACCTTTAACTACAAGTCTTGCTTTATACTTGTCAATTGAACTATCTGCTTTCATTTTTCTCTTGAATATCCACTTATATCCAAGAGGTTTAGAACCTGGTGGAAGATCCACCAATTCCCAAGTATGATTTTGCATAATGGATTCAATTTCATTATTAACAACCTCTTTCCACAAAGGTGCTTCAGGACCTGTCATTGCTGCCTCAAAGCTTTGAGGTTCATTTTCTAACAGGTATGTCAGAAAATCTGGACCAAAGGATTTTGATGTTCTCGCTCTCTTATTTCTTCTTGGTTCATCATCAGTTAAATCCTGTTGGTCGAGACCATTACTAGTCTCTTGTGTTTGATTGTCATTAGTCTCTTGACTTTGTGTACAATCATAAGTTCTTTTCTATGAACTTAATTCCTGTCCTTTCTTGTAAGGAAAGACATGTTCAAAAAACACAGCATTCCTTGACTCTATAATAGTGTTCACATTTATATCAGGTATTTTTGATTTATAAGTCAGAAACTGATATGCACTACTATTCTGAGCATAATCAATAAACACACAATCTACTGTTTTTGGTCCAATCTTAGTCTTTTTAGGAACAAGAACTTCAACTTTTGCCAAACACCCCCACACTTTTAAGTATTTGTAGGAAGGCGGTCAACCTTTCCACAATTCATAAGGAGTGCTGTTGGTTTTTTTGTGGGGTTTTCTATCAAGAACATAATTAGCAGACAATATTGCTTCCCCCCACAAGTTCTGTGATAAGCCTGAACTTAGTAACATGGCATTCATCATTTCTTTTAGGGTTCTATTCTTCCTTTCAGCAATTCCATTTTGCTGTGGAGAATAAGAGGCTGTAGTTTAATGAATAATGCCATGTTGTGCGCAAAATTCATTTAATGGTGCATCATATTCACCACCCCTATCACTTCTAACCATTTTAATGGTTTTACCAAGTTGATTTTCAACTTCTGTTTTGTAGAGTTTAAACATTTCTAAGGCTTCATCTTTACTTCTCCAAAGAATCCCATAATTCTTTTGCTGACTTTAGAGGACTGTAAACATTATACAGCATGTTGTCAAGGCCATTGAGGATGTAGTTTCTGCACAGGAAATCTGAATGTTTCCAAGCATCTACAGCGGCAACAACTTGCCGATCACTTTCACCCTCTTTAAGTGCTGGAGCCTCTTCATGGAGAAACCGGGCCAAATTAAGAGTTATAAGATAGAACAACATCTTCTGCTGCCATCTCTTAAACTCAGTACCGTTAAATTTTTCCGGTTTTTCTCCATGATTGATTGGTACATGAACATGGTTCTGGATAGGGACCGGTGTTGGTGTAACAATAGGAGTACCACTACCAGATGTAGTTTCAATTGTAGTAGCCATAATCTCTGATTACAAAAACCAGAAAAAATTAAAACACAAATTAATTTTCTAGTTACTAAAACCAGAAAATAAATTATAACACAAAATAATTTTATTTTCCATGTTACTAAAACTAGAAAAATAAAATATCACAATAATTTTCTGTAACACAATTAATATTCTGCAATTGTTAATGACACAAGTATATTACTACTAGTTGTCAAAGAAAAGAGACAGTATATTACTACTATCTGTCAAATAGCATAAACACTATTTGTTTTTCCAACCAGAATATGTCTTTATGAAATCAGAAAATTAAATACAATGAAGATACCAAAAAATAGTTCTGTCTTAAGATTGTTGGTCAATCTTCACTGTAATTAATTAATTCAGTTTATGTACTTAACAACAAACAGAATTTAAAAGAAATAAAGGAAAGAAGAGAATTTGTTTGATTACAAAAATCAAACTCGAAATAAAAATAAATAAAGAAAAACAGATTTTATTTTGTTACAAAAACAAAATTAAAATCTGATTTAAATAAATAATAAAACACCGAAAATAAATTAAATAACTTACTTGATTAATTTATTCGAATTATAATCTGATCAGGTCCAGTGTTTGACACTGTGTCCTTAAGACAGATTCGTCCTCTCCTCGGTGCTTTCAGAATGTGGATGTCTATCTCCCAGGATGAAATGATCGACTACAAACAATAGCAGCACTACAAATTGTTTGCCTAACGAACACACTAAGTGTTTATACTCTTTCTCACAAAAATAAAATGCAGCAAAATGAAGAATAGAATTTACAGTGGTGAAATACGAATTTCTGAATGTAAAACATCAAATGAGGGTTGTCCTATTTATAGATGTAAAGGTGGCTGCAGGTTTTGAATTGAACAGGTATGAAACCTGTTGGTTTTGAATTCAAACAGATTTGAATCTGTTGGGTTCATAATTTAAACAGATAAAAAATGGGAAGGGCCCTGTTTGGATGTACAATAAAACCAGACCAGTTTATTTCCAACGAGAAGGACCCTGTTTGGATGTACAGTAAAGCCAAACTAGTTTATTTTGAATTTTAGATTTTATTTTACTAAAAATAAAATTAAATTCAAATGTTTTTGGCCCAAAAAGATTAGTATTGGGCCGAACAAGCCCAACCACACACAACGCACCCGCACCGAAGCCCAGCCCAGCTCGCCCGCCCAACCGGACGGACGGCGGCGGCGCACGCGTGTGGTGATTTTTGGGTCCAATGGGTCTAGCCCATTTTGCCCATAACCTCTCCCTCTAAAACACTTGGGTACCTCTTGGAGCACACCCTAAGTACCAAACCAATGTCTTATAAACCCATTCAAAACTTCTCACCAAATCAATGTGGGACAAGCCTTATTCAAACCTTTAAGGATTTTCCACCAAAACTCCATTTCCATGGAGCACACTTTGGCTTCAATTTCCCATTCACTCGGTAATGGTTTTGAGCAACCAAATATACCACGTGAATCACAACGCGGCATAGAACGCGTTACCACTTTGACCCGCGACAAACGACGCTCGGGGCCCACCTAAAAAATAGACCAAACTGAGGAAAAAATTCTGATTTTACCCAGAATTTTGTAACCATTTCCAACAAAATTTAAATGGAAATTCAACTTACCAGCAATGTAATGACACACTTTGTAACTTTCTCTGGAGTTTTGTGCAATGCTGTTATAGAATCGATCAATGTTGCTGTTATTGCTTTTGGCCAATCATACTTCTTCACTGATTCAAGCGGTTCCAAATACGTGATAAAAACCCACCCTATTGAATTCCCACTTATTGCAAAATGTAACACCCTCAAAATAATACATATAAACCCAACATTCATGATATACATAGACAAGAGAATAAAACATATTTCCATTCATCAGAGTATTCTTACAAAAGTAATACATGTTGACGACAAAAGTAAATGCCCTGTAGGCTTACAACTTTCCAAGTCAACACTTGGTTACATCAAAAAAAGAGTTCTAACTGTCTACACAAATAAGCCCTTGGCTTGAATTTACATGTATCATCAAAATAGTAAAACAACCAAAAGAGTCTTCAACTCCCAAAACCTTCCAAGCTAAGGCCTTGGAGGCGGCATAATATCTGAACCTGAAAATGATGTCCCATATAGGGTGAGCCAACGCCCAGTAGAGATATGCTAAACATAATATGAGCAATAACTAAAACATTAGTATTTGATAAATGTTTAACTCATATAAACAAACATACATCTCTTTCCATTTCATTATCCCAACCAATTCATAGATATGGTTCCCTGTTCAACCAAACAATTCATAATGAGCCTACAACTCATATTAACAATACTTCAACAAGTCAATTTCAAATGAGACTACAACTCATATAATCATCATATCAATAGTTCAATTTATCTACATTATACAAACGCAATTTGGATTTCGGAACTTTCACCCTGGACACTCCGGCCAACTTAGTTATCACTGGAGTCCATCCCCTATCTCCTCCAAAATCCGGTTTAGGAGTACATCCCCTATCTCCTCCCAAACCGTGGAGTACATCCCCTATCTCCTCCCAAATCATGGAGTACATCCCCTATCTCCTCCCAAACAATATACATATACAATGTATTTAAACACTTATCATATACAATGATCAAGCCAAGCACATATTCAATGTGTCACCCTATCCGTCATATTCAATGACATACTCAATTGATTAGTTTTAATTCACCTAATCATCATGCAGTGTCTACAACAATCAAGACTATCCTCTACTGATAGCCCAAAACAATTATTTCTAAACAGATAATAAATTATCAAATAGATAAATTATCTACAATTTCAAAGGTGAGTGATTAGTCAATCCAACTCCACCATTCCTTCTCATTATTGCCCAATTTCATTATTTCCAACTCAATTTCATATTTCCATAATTTTCCCAAATTAATTATAAAAATTAATTCATCAAAATAAATTAGGGTTTTTCTCCCCCTTCTCTCTACGTTGACCCAAAGGCTCATGTATCATCAATAAACATCAATAACCTTATTTCAAGACCCAAAATACACATGCATTGGTCAAAAGAACAAAACCCCTCTTTATACATTTTGAAACCCTAACACCCAAAACTTCCCAACTTCAACATTAAATCAAAATGACTAAATGTCTATGTCAAATATCATAAATATGAGTAGTAATCCCTACCTCAAATTTCGGAACCTAAAGGAGATGATGAACCAATTCGAAAGTGCTCCAAACCCCAAGATTTTCGGATCAAAATGGAGGTCTTGCAAAGCTCTACCACTTTAATGAAGGTACAAGGGTTGGGTCTCACTAAACCAAGATCAAAATGTAGAGAGAGAGAGAGAGAGAGAGAGAGTTCTAGAGAGAGGAGCTCTCAAAATAGGATTTTTGAAAGTTAGAGAGAGAGAGAGAACCGAAAAAGTGGTCCAAAATATCTTCATCTCGGACTGAAATAATACACAGTCCGCTCGAGCGTCAGACACAGACTCACGCTCGAGCGTGAAAAGCGCCGCTCGAGCGTCGAATGCATACTTCTAGAAGTTCTGGAGAAGAAGGTCCCCGCTCGAGCGTGAAAGTGGACGCTCGAGCGTCCGATGACTTGCAGAGAAAAGTACTGAGGGTTGAATAATCCTGCTCGAGCGTCGGAATGCCCACTCGAGCGGAGGAGCAAAAGCAAAGGGCCCACTCGAGCGTAAAGGCTAAAATCTGGGCATCAGCTTTTGATTTCTAAATACAACCAACCTGTTTCAAACCTGCCCAACTCAACCTAAAACTCAAATACAAAGAGTAAAGGATGGAAATGCGATATAGACAACAACAATCATCCACGAAATCGAGTCCGGGTTACAATAAAAAAAAGAAGGGGAAAACCGGGATCGTTATACAAAAAATAGGGTGAGACACAAGTACAAGGTAACAATGATCGCTACATCTTTGAAGTCATTTGGTTGTTTGCCTTTCATTGCTTTGACCAAGACATTCTTAAAAACAAGACCAGTGAGCCTTGTTTCCTTTGGTAATCTTCGCCTTAGGAATACAGTGTTTGGCTTTTTTGAGTATTTTAATGACATGGCTCCTTTACCACTTTCTAAACCAAAAATCAAGGTCATGTCATTGGTTGTAAAAGTCACGTTCTTCTTACCAATTATGAATGCTTTGATATTTTCTTTGTAACATTGGATTACAACTACATCATCATCAGATTTCCTAGACTTTTGTGGATCCATCCTTCCAGTGGTTAGAGCTTGGATCAAATACTAGAAAGGGGTCTTATTACCCAAAAGACAACCTAAGAGGGGGGTGAATTAGGTTTTTACAAATAAAAATAATTGTGTTCTAATAAAAATTATGACTAGCACAATAGATAAATATAGTTCATGAAATAAAAATAATTAAAACAAGTGTTCTAACAACTGTGTCAGTCAATGATTTTAACACAGTGAAAATGTGAAATATAGCTATGGCAATTTAAATAAAATAAAGAGATAAGGGAGAGAGAGTCAAACAAATTTATAGTGGTTCGACTTCAACTCGGCCCACGTCCACTCCTCAAGTTTCACTTGAGATTTTCCACTATACTCTAACTTCACAGGATGCTAACAACCTTTTCACAGATGGAGCAATCCTCCACAGATTTTACACAGACTTTCTAAGTCAAGAATACTGAGTGTACTACACTCTTACAAGGTTGAAAAGAAAGTGTTTTTGCTTTCATAGAAAGTTACAAGAATTATCTCTCAAAGATAGATATAAAAATGAAGCTCTAGTTTTTCTGTAAACCTCACGCAGAAAAGATGGGCTTAAAGTTATACGTCTTAGTGTATAATTTCTGAAAGAGGATGTAAACAAAAATTGAAGAATACTTCTCAGAGAATTTTTCAGATAATAGATGTGAGTGATTATAAATCAAAGAATATTTTCTGTTTTTTTTTTTTTTTTTTGTGACTTGTTTACATTAGAGGTTTTGGTATATATAATGAAATTTATAGCCGTTTATAGCCGTTGTACTCCATCATTACTAATTTGAATATCTTCCACTCTATCATTACTAATTTGAATATTTTTCACTTGACTTGCTGCTGTGCTGGGCTATTTAAACATTTGTTTTGGGCTGTTTGAACCTCTGATTTGGGCATTATTTTTGGGTTGAAATGAACTCCTGATTTAAGCAAATATTAAATACATTTAAACAATATTTAGGATAAAAGTTTAGGTGAGAAATAATGGGACAAAATAAATTTTGATTCTATTTTTCTCTTTCAAATAAATTAAAACATAATTAAATAAATCATCAAAATAAATTTTGGATTCTATTTTTCTTTTTCAAATAAATTAAAATATAATTAAATAAATCATTAAAATAAATTTTGGATTCTATTTTTCTCTTTCAAATAAATTAAAACATAATTAAATATATCATCAAAATAAATAAGTCTAACAGGTCTTTTGAAGCTCTACAAGTTGGTTTGAATTGAATTTAATTGTTTGGAAAAAGGAGACAACAAATGAGAGGTTTGATCGGTATTGAATGCAATAATTAGCTCTCTCTTTTTGGAGTTTAACAAGTTTTTTCCCCTTGAGCTTGAGTCTTTTGAAATTGGGGTATTCATCTTAATTCTTGTTGCTTTATCTCCTTGGACTTGTGTTTTTTGGCGAGGAGTTTGTAGTGTTTTGCTGCTTTTTGATCTAAGATCATAAGACTCACAGAGTTTCTAGCCAATTTTGCATTTTGCCATTTCTAAACAATGAAAACATAAAGATGTCAATATTAAATCCTAGAGAAAATTAAACATGCTACAGAAAATTGAACATGTCAGAGAAAATTATACATAAAGGAGAAAACTAAGGTGGCCAGACAAAATTATAAATGTCAGAGAAAATTATACACTGAAAATTAAATGTCAAAGTGTAGCTCGACTTTTTCGCACCCCCCTTCGGAAGCTCGGAAGAAGCTCTGCAGTTCGGACTTTCGCGGTTCTGAATCTAATCTCACAAGTACAATGTGAAATTTGAAAAACACCAAAGAGTCCAAATCCAACAAATCTTTTGGAAAATCGATTTTGAATCAATATTGCCAAAAATGGACTGCTTTTCCAGATACAGAGTCCCCACCTAAATATTTTATTTTGAAGAAATTTAGGAAACTCATGACTCGTGCCAAAAGCCACATGTCCATCATCACCAAAATTGCCTCGACTTGGGAACTTAGGTACGAGAGGGGAAGGTCATGAATTGAGCACCCTCACTCGCCCGATCAAAGATCGGCCTTTACTAATCATAATATGATTTTTTATAAACATTATGTACTCTTGTTCTGGTTATTAGGCTAGCATTACTATGTGATGCGCACAAGCAAGTATAGACTAGTTTGCTCAAATTGGAACAATTCAATTTCATGTTTGTTTTGCGAAAAAGGTTTGATTTTGCCACCTCAAGTGGGCTTAAAGTTTGTGAATTTGCCACTCAATAAAGTAGGCTTAAAGCTGTGAATTTGCCACTAGACATAGTGAGCTTAAATGTACATTCATTGAATCATTCCAATTCAAGCAATAAGCCTTCATCCACAGGCATTCAAGCAGTTTATTAAGTAAGCATTTAGCCACATGGTAAGCATGCTAGACATGGCAATCACTCACACTCATGCAAGTATGCTAAAGCACTAAAAACTCACCTAGTACTCCAAGCTAAGAAGATATGAGTTAGAAAAATATGCATGATTCATAACTATGCCAAATGCTTAATGCAACACATGCGATAATGCAACTAAGATAGGCTTGGCTACTTAGCATTTTATTTGCAACAATTTGAGAGCATGCGTTTTAAACATGTATTCATCGAAGTATTGAAATGACAATGCATTTTGAATGATGCGCCGAGCCTCGGTGTATGTAATACAAAATGAATGGATGTAAGCATAAGGTATGCTAATTAAAACATGTCCCTAATCTAACCATCAAAAGAGGTTAAGTAAAAGGAAGAAAGACGTAGGGTTAGAAGACGTGCACATTATTACAACACGCTCTCACGAAGGAGAGTCCAAATAAATAACTAAACTAAACTAATCTAAGCTAATTAAGCTAATTATTACAACAACAAATGAACTAATTAGCTAACTAACTAATTAAATAATTACAAACAATTGCAACAAATAATTAAACTAAGTAACTAAACTAAGCTAATTAGCTACTCTTCCTCGGGAAATGGAAGATGTGTATGTGTATGCTCGATCTTCACCCTAAAAGACCTCCGTTTTACTCCCAAAAGCCTCTGTTTGCAGAGTTGAATATTTCCAGAACCATTTTGCTCCACCTTACCAACATTCTACGGAGATTTGCATCAGTGGCCAACCGGCCACTGGTGAATATTGCCGGCCACCTACTGGCCATGGAAGTGGCCTGCTAACCATAGATGGTACTTTGCCGGCCACCTGCCGGCCATGGATAGTGGCTTGCCGGTCACTGATGCATTGGTTTATCTTGCTGCAACAGAGGACAAACAGAGCAAAAAGAGGGTATTCTCACAGATTGTTTGCACAACTCACCTCTCATTTTCATGAACAAATCCAAGGAAAGGCAAACTTAAGCCACAAACCACCAATTTAAGTGATTTCATTACATGATGGCTTGTGACTCAAGACGTGCAAGTTCAATAAATGCAAAATGAGACACAAACCTCTTCCCTTTCATGAAAGATCAAGGGAAGAAGTTGACCTTGGAGACTTGGATCATTTCATCACTAGCAAGTATGAAATGATCCAAGTTCCATGTGTTCAATTAATGTCCGATTGAACACACCAAGTTATTATCTTGCCCATCTTTTAGTCCCAAGTTTTAGTTACTCATTTTAGATTTCCAACCATCCTTTAATCAAATTAAGTCCAAAAGGTGAATTAAAGTCCTCTAATAGAAAGAAGGCTTAAGACACAAGTTGCTTTGGGTATGAAAGAAGCATCATACTGTTGGTAATGAACCCCCTAAGGAATTAAACCATTAAGTATGAAACCTCAATTTCATACTTAGGCAAACAAATGACTTGAAACCACTTTCAAAGCAAAATGAAAAGCCAAGAAAGCAGGGAGGTTGCAAAGATGATTAGTGCTGAAATTAAGTATGAAAAGTACTAAAACATGTAATCAACTCAAACAAATGATGTCTAATGGCCTAAAACACCAAACTTATGAGGACTATTACACTACAAGCATGCAAAACAAGACTCAAATGACTTAACCAACCCAAAATAGAGTTAAAACGGTCTAAATCTGAGGCTAAAACATGCTGGAATAAAGCTACAATAAGCTAGAAAAATAAGCTGAAGCATGGCATCAACTAGACTAACAAACAAGACACAAGGAGGGGAGGCTAACCTCTCCAAATTTGGACTTCAAAACATGATTTTCACCACTGAAAGTATTCTGAAATTTAGTGTTTAAAGGCCCAAAAAAAAAGATGGTTTGAAAATGGGAAACAAAGGCGAAATGGCCTTACAAACAAGGAATAAAGAGGGGTGAACCACCCCCTAACCTTAAATGGCCAAAGACACCAATTTCAGTCCACAAAAACAAAGTTTTCAACAGTTCAAAAACAACGCAAAACAATGGTAAAAAGATAGGAAAACAAATATTCAAAGCAAGCTAACAAAGATACTATTATACCTCTCGAAGAGAAGAATGATTTTAGGCAACAATTCAAGCCAAAACCAACTTTAAGAGCTCCAAGAAGACCTCAAGGAAGCTCAGTTCAAAGGTGATCAACTTTGGTTAAGGAAGTATGTGCAAGAGTGTAGTGTAAGTAGGCAAAAGTGTAGAGAATTTGTAGAGAGAGAGAAAAATTTTTGAGTCTAAAATTTTCTAACCCCAAAACATGAGAGAGGGGTTCCCTATATATAGAAAACATGAAATTTCTATAAGGAAATCCAGCCCTCCACGTGTGGACAAATGCATGCATCTGTGCAAACAGTTGGCATAAAATATCTACAGAAAACACTGGTGGTCGACAAGGCATCATTGGTGGTCAGCAAGGTACATCAATGGCCGGCAGACAAGAAATGATGGCTGGCAAGCCATCAGAGATTCCAGGATGGAAAGACCAAGGCATGGTCCAAAAATAGGACAAAATGGATACAGGGTTTGAAAGGCTCAAAGCTGTGGTGTTTCTGCTGAGGACTTCAAGCGCTTGGTAAGCAAACAGATTCATCATCAGGTGCACCTGCAAGGACATCCAAGTCTTGAAAGCTCGTCAAAAATGGGGTGTCTACACACAATACTAATTGTTTTCCTGTGGAATACATCTAGCCACAGAAAATTTCCATTCCCAGAGAAAAGCAACAAAGCAACATAAACATGCTAGACAAATTTTCAATAATTGTTAAAATTATATATAGAGGTAAAACATAGCTTGAGAAAATTCAAAAAAGTAAACATAAATCTAGTAAGCACAGAAAATGAAAATGACAGAGAAAAGTAAACATGGCAAGTCAGAGAAAATTTCCATTCTAGAATTAGCAAGATAAAATAAACAAAATAACATAAACATGCCACAGAAAATTACATAATAGAGAAACCAAGAATTGAACAAAATAAACATACTAGAAAAAATTTCAAAAAAGAAACATAAATCTAGCAAGCCACATAATATTAAAATGGCAGAGAAATTTACAGACACAACTAGAGAAAATTGAACATTGCAGACAGACATAAGGAAGAAACGTAATGTGGTCAGAGAAAATTATAAATTCCAGAGAAACTTAGACATAGACAAGAGAATACTAAGTGTTTTCATGTGGAATACATATTGCCACAGCTAATTTCCATTCCCAGAGAAAATAAACAAAGCAACATAAACATGACAGAGAAATTTTCAAAAATTGCTAAAAATTACATATATATGTAAAATATAGCTAGAGAAAATTCAAGAAATAAACATAAATCTACAAGCACAAAAAATGAAAATGCCAGAGAAAATTACACATTCCAGGGAAAATTTTCATTCCATAATATTAAAATGCTAGAGAAATTTACATGCACAATCAGAGAAAATTAAACATGACAGAGACACACAAGGGAGAAAAGTGATGTAGCCAGAGAAAATTATAAATGCTAGAGAAACTTAGACACAGACAAGAGAGTAATATTACATATAGATGTAAAATATAGTCAGAGAAAATTTAAAAAAGAAACATAAATTTAGCAAGCACAGAAAATGAAAATACCTGAGAAAATTACACATTCTAGAGAAAATGAAAATGCCAGAGAAATTTACAGAGCAGAGAAATTTGAATGAAATTAACCATACCAAAGAAAATAGGGGAATAAACAGAAACAAATGGAGAATAAACATGTTAGAGAAAATTCAAAGAAAAAACATAAATCAAGTAAATACCAGAGAAATTCAAATGCCAGAGAAATTAACAGACAAAATCACACAAACATCTTCAAGAATAAGTTCAAAACACAGAGAAATAATATTTTTCAAATTTATGTAGCTTTTTATTATGAAACTGAAACCCTAATTAATGGAAGGCTAATATAATATGCAATTAATTGTATTTCTAGAGAAAAATTCGTTGGATTATAGAAAAACTTACCAGAGTGAGGATGAAATCCTAATTACGAACTGATATGCCCTGAGATGAAGATGCAATGAGATGAAGATGAATTGAGATGATGATGAACAATGAAAATGGGTCAAAGAAATTTGTGAGGAAGGAATGGAAAAGATTTTCGCAGAAGATAATGAAACCCTAATGTCGATAGTGAAGATGACTGTGAAACCCTAATTCTGTTGTTCTCTTGCTCGTGAAGATGGTTGGATGTTTGGAATGGAATTCAGTCGTCGGAATCCAGTTGAGTATTTGCAGTTGATTTGTGAAGGGTATTTTGGTCAAAAAAATAATTAAAATGCGTGCGTTCTAGTTGAGGGACCTGATGCATCATCCCTTTTTTTGGGTGTCCTCTATCCTCTAAATTACTATTATTAGGGACCTTAAAAAAAATTTCCTTTTTTTTAACAAATAATAATATATATTTTTTAATATTTAAATAAAAAAATATTTTCAAAAATTTTTAAATTTTTTAAATAAAAAAATTATTTTTTTCAATAATTATTTTTTTGAATTGAATTTTAAAAAGAGTTTAGTTATAAATTTTGAATAGAATTTTCAATAGAGTTTTAAGTTGTATGTTTGGTTATGAGTTATAAGTTTTTGAATTAAGTTTTCAAAACTCTTTTTAAAATTCATAATCAAACAAATTTTTTTTATTTCATGTCACATCAAAAATTCAAAACTCATAACCAAATAATTTTTTTTCTTTTTAAATCATAATTCCAAAACTCACAAACTCAAAATACAACTCTATTCTCAAATCATAATTTTAAAACACTACCAAACACTACCTAAGTTTTTGAATTAAGTTTTGAAAACGCTTTTTAAAATTCATAACCAAACAACTTTTCTCATTTCATATGTCATATCAAAAATTCAAAACTCAATTCAAATTTTTTTTTAAAACTCATAATCAAACAAATTTTTTCTTTTTAAATTATAATTTCAAAACTTACAAACTTAAGATATAATTCTATTATCAAATTATAATTTTAAAACTCTACTAAACACTACCTTACTTTCCTATTCCACTTCTAAGACCTCTCCTACCGGGAGAGACTTGATGGCCAAAGTCGATTTAATTATTTATATTTGGACAATTATTTTTTTTTTCATAAATTTATATTTAAATATTTAACTTTTGTTTAAAATTTTATATTAAAATGATATAAATAATATGTACTAAATGCACGTCTGGAATGAATTTTTTTATTTGATTTTTTTTGACTATTTTAATTTGGTTAAAAAATCATGTTTGAAATAATTTTTTAATTTTATTTATAATTAATTTGATGATTATAAAAAAATAATAATTATAATTTAAATGTAATATTTTCTCTTATTAACTATTTTATTTTGTTTTTGTTATTTTAACCAAAAACTTGCATCCAAACGACACATTTTTTTAATATCTTACTATTATTTCGGCCTTACAATAACCCGGGAACGTCCTCAATCTTCTGCAACGCTGCAACCAACCTCCCTTTCTCTCTCGCACTAAAACTATATATATATATATGCTTTACTCTCTATCTCTCTCGATATATCTACTGTTCGTCTACGTACATTGAATCGCTTTTTCCTTATTTGTTGGTGATTGAATTGAATCGCAATGGCAGTGAAGGGTTCGTGGGGATCCATTGATGAGTTCTTGAAACAGTGCGAGCAGTCCAGTGACTCAGCGTACAGTGCGCTCAGGTCACTGCTCGAGAGGCTCGAAGATCCGAAAACTCGAGTCCAAGCTCGGATCTTCTTGTCTGATCTCCAGAAACGTTTCAATGCCAAGGAAGCCTCGGAGGAGCAATGCCTCCAGACCTATCATTTCCTTATTCAAGATATCTATCTTGAGCAATATGAAGGTATCTATCGATCAAACTTTCAATTTTCTTAGAAGTAGATACGTACATATATATACATGCATTTGTATATTTGGTAGCTGCTCTGTGTTCATGAATAACAATATCCAACATTTGTTTTGAAATTTTGATAGCAAATCAGTAAGGCAATGAATGATCAGATAAGTATCATTTGCAACATGTTTTACTTTTGTAGATTACTATATGGATATTTATGTATATATATAGTGATTGTATTCTCTCAAATTCGCCATCCAAATTGAGAAAGCTGTTGGGTTTGGTGGGCCCATTTTAGGGCCGATGATCCAAATCGTCCATAGGACTTGTTGATTATTCATGCAAAAAATTAAGATAATTGGATATCAGTGTTATATGTTTGAGTCACATTTGTTTTATAAAAAATAAACGACAATTATAATTTCAAGAATATCCATCCATTCTTTGTAATACAAATGTGCGTAAAACATATAGCCACCATTGTCCCATCATCTTAATTTTTTGCATAAATATTTTATTTAATGAGTCTTATAAATGAACGGTTCAGATCACTAAGGTCGGCCCCAAAATGGGCCAACAAAGCCCAAACATTCTCTCAAGTTGGATAGCCAACTTGAGAGAATCCAATCACTATATATATATAGATCCTTCTTGTTTGTTCTTTTATTTTATTTTATTTATTCATCTTAACTGTCTTACATTTGGACCCAAAAAAAGCATTTCAATTTCTTAGGGATATTGGGTCTTTGAAACTTCTCATGAATGTGTCGTAAAGTTTTGGTGGAAGATGCATCTTATACTGAGTTTCAGTCATTTATATTATTCTAATTGATTTTTGTCTTTGGAGAATGAATAGCAAAGCCATCCAATGCTTTATTCTAGCATTGTGATATTCTATGAGTTATCTTAATCATTTTGGATGGCTCTTTGGTTTCATATGTTCCTCTGTTCTGTGGGTTTGACACCCTTGTGATACCTTCAATTTACAACTTATGAGTTTTTTATTTTTTATTTTTTCTAGAAGTACTTCAACTTACACAATCAAGCAAAATCAAGAGTCTTTTATTTTGGGTCTAATTTCTAGTAAAATGCACAAAATAAAATCCACAATTTAGCGACAGTAGTGGGTATTTTGTGGATTTCATTTTGCCCTCACCCAAGCAGGGGACTTTTAAACTACTTTCTGTTGTAAAGTAATACCTTGACAATACCATGAAGAAGCCAGAGTGTAATTTTGGCCGAAACAAGTTGTTACAATTCACTAGAACAGAGCAATTACACTGAAAGTAGCTACCACTTTTAACCGAAAAAATGTTAAAGATAATGGATAGATTGGAAAAACAGAAATGTGTTTCAAAAAAGAACAAAACATCGTCTTTCTTCTTGTTTTCTGGATTCTTTGAAATGTATAATTCTGCCTCTCCGGCTTTGTTTTGGATGGACCATATCATTTGTTGGTATGTCAATATAGAGGTCAACTTCCAGCAGTGTTTCTCTACATTTCTGCTTCCTTTTTCCCCAAACTGAGCTTAAATTATTGGAATTTGGTACTTTATTCTGCCTTCCCCTTGAAGGATCCATATTTCCAAATGCCATAAAGTTTGTAGTGCTTCACTTCTATATATGAAAGAGATTTGGGCAAGTTTTATTCATAGGTGCATATTTACACCATAAATGTTGCCCAAATCAGACTCTTTGGGCATTGCAGTGAGAAGCAAATATGCTTGAAAAATTATCCCACCTCTCCTGATAGCCTTCTGCTTCCCTGCCCCATGCAGACCTCCCACCTCTTTAAAAATTCAACCTCCTCCTTCCTCCACATGTACACAAGTTACCCATTTTCCAGTTAAATGGGCCCAAAAGGTATCTGTTAGCTAGAAAGGGTACCACTTGTTCTAGGTTTTTGAGTCTCTCCAGTCTTTTGACAATGCGAGTCTGAAACTATTTCAATTCTGTGGGTTAATCCTAAAGGAAAAACTAAATAAGTGGGACCAAAGCCAAAGTTGCATCATTTTCCTAGTCAAGCCTCTAAATGCTCAACCTCTGCATCAAAATCCCAAGTTCACTCTCAATTCGAGAACACTTGTCACGTAATGAGGGTTCTCAGTTGATTAATGCCAGTCCTATGAAAAGGTTGTGACATCAGCTCACAATTAGGGTGATATCAACAGTGCCAGACTTCCTTTTCTACCCTCAGAAACAAAATAAGAACCCCTCAATGTTTATCACCTGGGAGTCTAGGAGACCTTTAGAAAGCATCATTGTTAGAAGGCTCCATAATCAGAATAAATAAGGGAAGATAGGACTTCCTTGTTCAATTCCCCTTAATGAACCAAAAGAAATTGTCGGCCATGCATAGTGTACCAGCTCCACCGCCTACAACAGCTTCTTCCTTTTTAGCTCATGGGCTCTGCATCCCAATAAAAGCTCTGTGTTCCACTTTGGTTAGAAACAGGTTAGATATACTTGCCATCAGTTAGAAGAACTCGGAGCATAGCTGCAACCACAATTGAGATGGTGAATTTTAATATCTACCTTGTCCATGTTTCTCCTAACCCTTTTAACACATAAAAAGCCAAAAGAACGTGGTCATAAACCTTCTTAATATCTACTTTGCAAATAACATCTTGTTCTCTGCTTTTGAGCCTCTGCTCCAAGTTTTCCTTTAACACAATAACCTCATTGTAATAATAGGCCCTCTAAAAATGCATTTGAGAGTTGCATGCTACCCTGCCACGACCTACGTTTTGCAACTCTGGAAAGCAAGAACAACCAACTATATGAATCAACCTGTAACCCTTAAGGACTGAAGCCCTTCCGATTAAACATGTTTTAAACCCCTTCCAAATTCCTCTGTTTCATGAAAGTGATTATTGAAATTCCTTGTTTTTGATTTCTGTCTTCTCACGTCTTTTCACTCATTTATCCCAACATTGAGATAAAGTTACAAAATTTTAACGAGATCTTTTTATTTGTTTCCAACATTTTTAATTTGTTTTGTATGATGGAATTATGGTTTTTAAAATGTTTGCTCACTCTGCTTGTTGCGTCAGCTCTTTGATACTTTTCACTGCCCATTTCAGGTTACCAGAGGAGGAAGAAATTATCAATGATGGTGATCCCCAGCATCTTTATCCCAGAAGACTGGTCCTTCACTTTTTATGAGGGACTGAATAGACATTCTGACTCTATCTTTAAGGACAAGACGGTTGCTGAGCTTGGTTGTGGTAATGGATGGATATCCATTGCCCTAGCTGAGAAATGGTTGCCATTGAAGGTTTATAGTTTTTATCCTTTTAACATAGTACTTCATGATGTTCCTTTAATTCTTCTTATACCAGTGTAAGCTGATGACAGCATCATAAGAAGCATGGACACTTCTATGGAGGAGACGTGTCATGTCGGACACTCGTGTTGGGGACAATATTCTGCAGACACTTTTTTTCAACATGTCTTTATTAAAAATGTAAATTTATAATATCGGACACTTTACAAATATTTCTTGGACACTTCAGCAACACTTCTTCAACCCTCCGAACATGACATATGTGATGAATCTCTTCATAGTAACAATATTATGTATTCTTTGCAATACATCCTATTCACTGAAAATATATTTTGAAACATTTATAAGGTGAATACATCATTTGCATTTCTATGTTCTACAATCATTCTATATTATTTAGATTGCAATTGTTATATGAATGATATCGCCCCCCCCCCCCCCCCCCCAATTTCCTTTGAATAAACTATTCATATATTTGACTTATGATAAGTTTATAAAAATATAAATTTTTAACATGTCCCAGACATATCATGTCTTTCATTTTTTGAAAATCGACGTGCTAGTGTGTCAGTGTTGCGTTGCATCTTGTGTCCGTGTCTGTGCTACGTTGACAGCACCTAATATTTAATGGCTAATGTTGAACATATTTGTTGATATCTGTTTCATGGAGCTGTCTAACCAGTGTCTAAATAACATTTCACAGGTGTATGGCCTTGATATCAATCCAAGAGCTATTAAGATATCTTGGATAAATTTATATCTAAATGCCCTGGATGAGAATGGTCAACCTATCTATGATGGGGAGGGGAAGACTTTACTGGAGAGAGTGGAGTTTCAAGAATCTGATCTGCTATGTTATTGTAGAGATCATAAAATAGAACTTGAACGAATTGTTGGATGCATACCTCAGGTATTTTATCACTCATATGATATTTTCTAGGGATTTTTTTATGAATAAAGTTGTTCTCTATCTCCTTTTAAGATGATGTAAACTATTCCAGTGTTTTCTGAGTGCTGGTTAGAAGGTTTATATTTGTATAATCACTTTTAAATTTCATTTGTTTCGCTTTCTTCTTGCAGATTCTTAACCCTAATCCAGATGCCATGTCCAAGATGATTACAGAAAATGCAAGCGAGGAATTTCTTCATTCATTGAGTAACTATTGTGCACTTCAGGTTGGAGAGATTCTAATGATTTTGATGATGCGACGTTCAAATTTTGTTAGGATCTAAGCATTTGAAGACTCACATTCCTACATATCTAATTGGCGTCCTGTTTCTTAATTGTGAATTTTTAAGGTTTTCTTTAGGTTCTTTACATTAGCTATTTATGTTGACTCCAGCCCACATGGAGTAGTTGGAGGTTGGAGGTTGAGTCTCCAAGTCAAGAATTAGGAAAGGAGAGGGGAGTTGGCAGTTGGCGGTTTTGGCAGCCATTAACTCTTTTCTCTTAATTTTGTATTCCCTCAATTGTGTATAAATTGAGGTGAGGAAGAGGGTCTAAGCATCAAAGGAAAAACACAGAGTGTGTTTGAGTGAGAGTGCTATAGAGAGAGAGTGAGGTGTGAGTGTTGTAACTCCCTCCGGGAAAAATTCTATAGTGGATATATCTCCCGTGGATGTAGGCAATTGCCGAACCACGTAAATCTCTTGTGTTATTGTGTGTGAATGTTTTCTGGTGTCCCTTGATCCTAACAAGTGGTATCAGAGCTGAGGTGAGGGAGTTTCAGAAAAACAGAGTGTTTTTCTTTGAAGTTGAAATTTTCGAGTTGCTCAAAATCAATTTTTGAGTATACCAGAAGGAAGAGCTCGTCGAGAGGAGTCCAGACCCAGAAAGTAGAGGCAAAATAGAGGTTAGGGTGGCCCACACGCGTCGGTCAAAGTAAGGCGCGTAAATACAGCTTTAAACCAGAAACTCACGCGCGGCCAGAGGTTGAAGACGATTCTGTTCCAGCCAACCCAGATACTTTAAATATCTTTCTGGGCAAATAACAACACAAGGGCAAACATGGCTCAGTGGTTAAAGCTCAAGGCTTTAACTCTTTGATCAGGGGTTCAAACCCTCCAAGCAACATTTGGAAAAATTGAAATATGTTTTTTGGTTAGAGCTGACGTCAGCGCCAGATCATCAGACAGCAGCGCCACGTCAGACGCCACCTGGCAGTCCACATCAGCACCAGCGAGAGCCACATGCCTCCCACGCAGCCGCCACGTGTCACCACGTCATCGACCATGTGTTGCCACGTCAGCGCCCACGTGTCACCAAGAAACCACGTGTCTGACACGTCATCTCACCCAGTTGACCAGTCAAACCCTCGGAGGAGTGATCCAGTGCTGCGCGGCTGAGGTACACCCGTAGATCTGAACTATCCAAATTGTTTTGGCGTGATCTGAGCTATTTGTAGTCTGATTTTGGTGATCCAATAGTTGTTTTCGACTATTTGGAGCATTCTGGAGAGATCCGTATGCTCAGTTTTTTGATTCAGACTTTTTGTAAAAAGTAAGAAGACGATGGAAGAATCTACTTCAACTTCGGGATCCATGATCAAGTTGAATCCTTCCAATTATGCAATCTGGAAGCCGCGGATGGAAGACATCCTATATTATAAAGACTTGTTTGACCCTATTGCTCTAAAAGGGGTTAAACCGGAAGAAGTGAAGGATGGAGACTGGATAAAGATGAACCGGAAAGCTGTCGGTTGTATCAGACAATGGATAGACCACAGTGTGTTCCACCACGTCGCCCAGGAGATAGATGCATATGTCCTCTGGACAATGTTAGAAGGAATGTACCAGTCAAAGACCGCCCGAAACAAAGCCTTGGTAATGAGAAGGCTTGTGAATCTAAAGTTGAAGAATGGTGTGTCTATCGTCGAACACACTAGTGAATTCAAGAATTTGGTGAATCAGCTTGTAACCGTCAAGATGCCCTTGGACGATGAAATGCAAGCCGTACTACTGCTCAGTTCTTTACCGGATAGTTGGGAGACATTGGTGGTTTCTCTCAGCAACTCTGCACCAGAGGGGAAGTTGACCATGAGCATGGTCACAGACGCCATGTACAATGAAGAGACAAGGAGGAAAGACATGGGAGGTAATCAGTCCCATGCGCTTGTTACAGAAGATAGAGGCAGAGACAGAGGTAAAGGAAGAGGCAGAGGTAGAGGAAGAAGCAAGAGCAGAGGCAGATGGAACAACAAGAGTAAATCCAGAGATAGTAAAAGTCAAGGTAACTCTAACTTCACTTGCTTTCACTGTGGCCAGGAGGGTCACATAAAGAGGAACTGCCTAAGCCGGAAAGATAAAGGCCAAAGCAGTAAGCCAAAGGGAGATGAGAACACAACAGCTACAACAACTGATGAAATACTTCTTGCAGTTGGTGAAGAGGAGGATTGCCTTCACGTGGCTGACCACAGCTGTACAGAGTGGGTAATAGACACAGCTGCATCCTATCACGCCACTTCCCACAAAGACCTCTTCAGCTCATACAACGCTGGAGATTTTGGCACTGTTCGAATGGGGAATTCTAGCTATTCGAAGATTGTGGGTATTGGAGACATTAGTATTCTGACTAATGTCGGACACAAGCTGGTTCTCAAAGATGTGAGGCATGTTCCAGATTTGCGCCTCAATCTTATCTCCGGAAGCGCCCTGGATCGACAAGGCTATACAAGTACATTCGGAAATAATCGTTGGAAGTTGACAGGAGGAGCTTTGACAATCGCCAGAGGAGAGATGTCTTCAACACTGTACAAGACCCAAACGAAGATCTGTCTGGGAAGTCTTAACGCAGCAGAAGACAAGGAGTCACCAGACTTATGGCACAGAAGACTGGCTCACATGAGTGAGAAGGGATTGCATCTGTTAGCAAAGCAATCCAGGATACCCTTATCCAAAGGAAGTGCCATGAAGCCGTGTGATCATTGCCTTTATGGCAAGCAGCATTGAGTTTCATTCAGTTCAACGAGCAAGAGGAAAACAGAAGTGCTTAGTATGGTATACTCGGATGTTTGTGGCCCAATCGAAGTGGAGTCACTTGGCGGCCGCAAGTATTTTCTGACCTTTATTGATGATGCTTCAAGGAAATTGTGGGTGTATTTCTTGAAGACGAAGGATGAAGTATTTCAACACTTTCAGGAGTTCCATGCAATGGTGGAAAGAGAGACCGGGAAAAAATTAAAATGTCTTCGCACAGACAATGGTGGCGAGTATACTTCCAATGCTTTTGAAGCATATTGTGCCAGCAGAGGTATTCAGCATGAGACAACAGTTCCCGGTACCCCACAACACAATGGTGTGGTAGAAAGGATGAACCGCACTATTATTGAAAGAGTTAGATGCATGCTCAGAATGGCAAAGTTGCCAAAGTCATTCTGGGCTGAAGCCGCCCGTACAGCCTGTTATCTCATCAACAGGTCGCCTTCAGTCCCGTTGAACTTTGCGATACCTGAGGAAGTCTGGTTCAGAAGAAAGGTATCATATTCTCACTTGAGAGTCTTCGGGTGTAAGGCGTTCGCACACATCTCCAAGGAAAACAGACAGAAGCTTGATGACAAGTCCACTCCATGTATATTTGTGGGCTATTCAGATGCAGCATTTGGGTACAAGTTGTGGGACCCAGTGAACAAGAAGATGTTCAGGAGCAGAGATGTTGTGTTCCAGGAAGACCAGACAGTAGCAGATCTTGAGAAGTCTGCAAAGTCTAGAGATGTCATCACTCCAGACTTGTTCCCATCTCCTGAGCCATCACAAAATGCTAGATGTGATGATGTGCAACAAGAAGTGCCAGAGTTGCAGGATCCTATGCCAGAAATTGAGGATCAGGATGAAAGAGATGAAGACCCGGATGAAGAGGGTGTTGAGCAGGGGGAGCAACCCCCTCAACCAGAGGCAACTGGGCCTCAGTTGCGGAGATCTGAAAGAGCTGCTGTGCCATCAACGAAATATCCCGCTTCTCAATATATTCTGATTACTGATGAGGGGGAGCCCGAGAGTTTTTCGGAAGCAAAGATTCATACAGAGAAAGATTGCTGGATGCAAGCCATGAAGGAGGAGATGAGTTCTTTGCAAAAGAACCACACTTATGAGCTTGTTCCACTTCCAAAAGACAGGAAGGCATTCAAAAACAAATGGGTGTACAAATTGAAGAAAGATGGCAACGGTAAAATATTGCAGCATAAAGCTCGTTTGGTGGTCAAAGGTTTTGGGCAGAAGAAAGGAATTGATTTTGATGAGATCTTCTCCCCAGTTGTGAAGATGACTTCCATTCGAGTAGCTCTGGGATTAGCAGCTCGCTTGAATCTGGAGGTAGAACAGATGGATGTCAAAACTGCCTTTCTCCATGGTAATTTGGAGGAAGAAATCTACATGGAGCAACCAGAAGGATTTGAAGTTAAAGGGAAACAAAATCTAGTCTGCAAACTGAAGAAAAGTCTATATGGCCTAAAGCAGGCGCCGAGACAATGGTACAAGAAGTTTGATTCATTCATGGTGGATCACGAGTACACAAGAACGGTAGCAGACCAGTGTGTATATTTCCGAAGGTTTTCTGATGGAAACTTCATCATCCTGCTGTTGTATGTCGATGATATGCTGATCATCGGACAGGATATTGCTATGATCAACAAGTTGAAAAAGGACTTGTTGCAGTACTTTGACATGAAGAATTTAGGCCCTGCACAGTAGATTTTGGGCATAAAGATTGTTCGTGGTAGGAAAGCCAAGAAGATATGGTTGTCACAGGAGAAATATGTTGAACGGGTGATTGAAAGGTTCAATATGAAAAACGCCAAGCCAGTCAGCACACCACTGGCCAACCATTTCAAGGTGACAAAGCGCTCGTGTCCCATAACCAGCTCTGAAAGGAAAGAAATGGAGACAATCCCTTATTCTTCCGCAGTAGGGAGCTTGATGTATGCAATGGTGTGTACCCGGCCAGATATAGCTCATGCAGTGGGCGTTGTGAGCAGATTCCTCGCTAATCCAGGAAAAGAGCATTGGGAGGCAGTCAAATGGATTCTTCGGTACTTGAAAGGAACTTCAAAGATGTGCCTATGTTTTGGGAGAGCTGAACCAATTTTGGAGGGTTTTACAGATGCCGATATGGCAGGAGATCTTGATGGTAGAAAATCTACATCAGGATTTCTGTTCACTTTTGCAGGGGGAGCTGTTTCTTGGCAGTCCAAACTACAAAAGTGTGTTGCTTTATCTACAACAGAGGCAGAGTACATTGCTGCCGCAGATGCTGGAAAGGAAATGTTGTGGTTAAAGCGGTTTCTCCAAGAATTGGGTCTACAACAAGAAGAGTACAAGGTACATTGTGATAGTCAGAGTGCAATTGATCTAAGCAAGAATTCCATGTACCATTCCCGCACAAAGCACATTGATGTCCGGTATCATTGGATACGAGAAGTGATGGAAAAGCAACTGATGAAGCTAGTGAAGATTCACACGGACAAGAATCCTTCTGACATGATGACCAAGGTTGTCATCAGAGACAAACTAGAAGTTTGCAAGAATCTGACCGGGATGGACTTCAAGTAAGAAGTCAGTTATCCATATGGGCGTGGAGGGGGAGAATTGTTGACTCCAGCCCACATGGAGTAGTTGGAGGTTGAGTCTCCAAGTCAAGAATTAGGAAAGGAGAGGGGAGTTGGCAGTTGGCGGTTTTGGCAGCCATTAACTCTTTTCTCTTAATTT
The DNA here is from genome assembly GCA_036172215.1 of Camellia granthamiana. Lineage (NCBI taxonomy): Eukaryota > Viridiplantae > Streptophyta > Magnoliopsida > Ericales > Theaceae > Camellia > Camellia granthamiana. The sequence goes on from CM069904.1 coordinate 29,853,052, forward strand.
TGTATTCCCTCAATTGTGTATAAATTGAGGTGAGGAAGAGGGTCTAAGCATCAAAGGAAAAACACAGAGTGTGTTTGAGTGAGAGTGCTATAGAGAGAGAGTGAGGTGTAAGTGTTGTAACTCCCTCCGGGAAAAATTCTATAGTGGATATATCTCCCGTGGATGTAGGCAATTGCCGAACCACGTAAATCTCTTGTGTTATTGTGTGTGAATGTTTTCTGGTGTCCCTTGATCTTAACAATTTACTCCTTTTCTATGCATTTAATTGCCATCAGTCCTGTTTGTATGTGTATATGGTTTTTTGTGTTCTGATTCCAATATTTGTTTCCTGAAATTGTAATTTAGGAAACTGATGGTAAAATGATTCAAGAAAACTGATGAAATTTGAGGTCAAATGGTTTTATTTTCCTTACTGTATCCTCTTCCTTTTATCAGAGTGAATGAGGAACAAACACTCGATCTGCGGAAGGGATGGAAGGCGAAAAATAGATAAACTCTGCAACCATGCTTCATTTGCTGTAAAATTGATTCAAATAATCATTTGGGCCCTTTGAATTTGTACCACTTTGAAGATGTCAATGATAAATGTCTACTCTGCCATTTCCTGGATTGTTAAGAGAGAGAGGATGCATTGTGTTGGGCTATGAAGCACGGGTACTCTGAAAATGTTTCCGTACTCGTACATGCATCGATAGGGCTGCATTATACATTCTTTGGCAGTTGGGTACTCTGTGGGAGCGAGAGGGGTACACCAAGCTATGGGACATTGGGAGAGACAATTTAATTTATTAGGGAGTTTTGATTCACTTGAAATTGCAAATCCTTTACTTGATGTGCCAGAGATGAAAGATGTATTACTTAATGATGAAATTGATGGAAGTGAAAATTGAAGTTTCAAGTTTTCAAATTTTGCTTACTTGCTTTTGGAATGAAACTTTGTTTTGTAATTTCCCCTATTTACTGGCATTAAAATAGCTTATAGACTTTGCTTTGGTATTAGTATTGTTGAACTATGATTTCTCTTTTGGTTTTGTAATTTCTACTTTTAGTTTTGGTATTGAATTTTGATTTGTATGTTGAATACTATCAAATTAAAAAAAAAAAAAAAAAAACAATGCCCAATTAGTACACATTAATGTGTGTTTGGGAGAAGAAAGATTAGGTACACACCTAACCTTTGGCATAATACACAAAGTGGTTGTCCCGTGACTTGAGACTACAAATTAAAAAAAATAAAAAAATTATTGACATACCCCAGGTGTACTCGTATCCTATTTTTTTAAGTTTTGCCGTATTGGCGTACCTGTACCAGTATCCGTACCCACACCCGTGCTTCATAGGCGCCGGGTGAGAAATTTTGGAAGATTTGAGGTAAAGTCCTATTATGATACTTTGAAGGGTTAGAACAGGTCAATTTTTCCTTGGAAAGGGGTGTGGGAAACAAAGGCTTCTTCTAATGTTGTATTTTTTGTGTGGATGACAATGCATGTCATGATTCTCACAATTGATAATTTGATGAGGAAGCAAATTATGTTATTTGGTGTTGCATGTGCAAGCAGGACAGGAAATCTGTGAGCCATCTTCTTACCACAATGCGGTGGTGAGGGATTTGTGGTCTTTGATCCTTGACATGTTTGGCTTAGAGTGGGTTTTCACCCTGAAGGTGGTGGATCTTCTTCATTCTTGGAGTGAAGCTAGAGTGCAATAGGAGAACTCTTGATGTGAAGGAATATCCCATTTTTAATTTGAAAACTAGAGTTTTATCTTCTTTGTATAGTTGGTTATTGCATACTATGATCCGTTCTTTTGAATCAATTTTTGGATTTTGTTGAGACTTTCGAGTAATGCTTTAATGCACTGATGATATATCAATTTTTTGTATGTAGACAGCATCCCTAGTTGCCTCTTTTATAATATATTTACTACTCAAAATAATAAATAAATATGCCTAGTCTGCACACTTGTAGTCTAGTATGCACTAAATCATTTAGATGGCTGATCTATCTGTACAGAGATACATTATTGTTCTCTTCTTTCTACTTATTGTTAGATGAATTATATTACTTGGTGTCTTGGTGTTTGGCTGAGGTCTAAATCCAGGTCAAGTAAATGGAAATTCGGAAACACTGAATCCATAAAGCATTTTACTTTCCTGAATTATTGCCATGACCTTAATTCCAATAATTCATCTGCTATTATTTTCATTTTAGTCTTAGATGCATTTATTCAAAACATATTTACACCATCCTCTTCCATAATAATATAAGGATAGCCATGAATATGACTAATGGAACTTTGTTGACTAAAATTCAATTCTTTTAGAGATTCTGTTGGTTTAACATTGTATTTCATCTTCTGTTTAGGGCTTTGTTGAGGATCAGTTTGGCCTGGGTCTAATTGCCAGGGCAGTTGAAGAATCAATTTCTGTGATCAAACCTTTGGGGATTATGATCTTTAATATGGGAGGTCGTCCAGGACAAGGCGTTTGTAAACGCCTGTTTGAACGTCGTGGTCTCTGTGTTACCAAGCTTTGGCAGACTAAAATTCTTCAGGTAAGTGTACCCTTTTAAATGAAAATAATCTCTATACCAAAATATATACTTTTTGAAATTTGTTGTTGCAGGCTGCTGACACAGATATTTCAGCTTTAGTTGAAATTGAGAAGAATAGTCCACATCGTTTTGAGTTCTTCATGGGGCTAGCTGGAGATCAGCCTATTTGTGCTCGAACAGCATGGGCCTATGGAATGGCTGGTGGTCGTATTTCTCACGCATTATCAGTTTACAGCTGTCAACTTCGTCAACCGACTCACGTATACACTTTACATAAGTCTGCAATAGTTTTTTGATCTTGTATTAGTCTACATTTGAAGTTGTGTCATGCATTTGACGGGGCAGGAATACTGACTTTGCTTCACTGGCAGGTTAAGATAATTTCTGATTTTCTGAAAAATGAGTTCCATGAGATCAGCAATTCTTTAGAATTATCTTTCGAGGATGATTCTGTTGCGGACGAGAAGATTCCATTCCTCGCTTTTCTTGCCAGTGTTTTGAAAAATAGCTCATTTTTCCCATATGAGCCACCAGCTGGAAGCAAAAGATTTCGAAATCTCATTGCAGGATTTATGAAAACTTACCACCACATTCCACTTAATGCTGATGTAAGAGAACATTCATTATTGAATTCAACTTTTCTTTCATGCTTCAGCGTAAAACACTTTTTTCTATCATTGATTATTCATTCAACTGGTCCTAATGGGTGTGCATTTTGCCCGTTGGATGCTTGTAAGCATGTTCTATTCAGAGTGCTTTTTTTAAGTCATGTTAAACAAAGTAAAGATGGGGCAATGCCAATTGCGGGGTCTCCACCTGAATCTCTTGAAGGGTTGTTTAGTTGAAGAATGTGGTGCGGTATACACACACAGCACATACACACAAAAACATTTGTTATATATCAGGAGAAGCAATTAGAGAAAAGTCAGTTTTTCTGATTGAAATTGAATTGAATCAATAAAAGATTAATAATAAACTTTTTCACAGATGTAAAGACAAACTGAAAAAAAAAAAAAAAAAAAAAAAATTAAAAATTGTTATTCATTGTTTGGTGTGAGCAAACAACTTTTTTGATGCCATAGAATTTCTGTTCATATACTAGTTTATCTGCTATCTACACCAAAAACCCATGGTTGACCATTTATAGTAAAACGAAAGTTGCAGGACTTAACTCACTCTCTGATTTGATGCTTACAGAGTTTCAATTTCAGTAAACTAGTTGGCTTAAATATTTGTAATTTCTACTAATGTTGTGTGTTGTGGTAATAAATTTGCATGAATATTTTTGCGATCTAAAAGAGACAAGGACCTGCAAGCTTTATTATTATTATTTTTGTTTAAAGAATCGGTTTGATCCTTCTACATGAATAATATTACCTCCTTTGGTACGATATATATGTTGGTATGCCTTCCATACTGCATAAGCTAAGCTGCATTCCTGACTTCCTTGATTTCAATTCTTGTGCAAGAATGTTGTTGTATTTCCTTCAAGGGCTATGGCCATAGAGAATGCTCTACGATTATTCTCACCACGACTTGCCATTGTTGATGAACATCTGACCCGACACCTACCTAGGCAATGGTTAACTTCATTGGCAATTGAGGTACGCATATTTGTGATGGTTTCATAAATATGAATTTCATGCTTTTATATTTCATTTCCTTGTTTTATTAGAGAAGCAAGTTGAGTTTTAATTGTCTTGGTTTTGACTTCCGAATCACTTCAGTACCATCAGCCATACAAGATTCTGTTCATAGATCAGCCAGATAAGATTCTGTCTTCCTCATAGGTTCCCACACTTTGGTGTATAACTTCAAGGCTACTGATCTTTGGAGAAATCTTGTCCTAAATATTATGATTCCATTAGAAGTTTGTTTTATTTTATTTATTCATTTATTTTTATTTTCTTGGAATTGATGTTGTTTTAGATTTTAGCATATAATCTCCTTTTGACTTGAAGCTATGCATTTAACGTTGAAGTCCAGATGTTAATTTGAAATATTTGAAGCAGAGAAAGTATATATAAATAAGAAAAAACAAAAACAGAAACAAAAATACTTGGATACAAAAGAAATGAATCATGAAAAATGGAGATTGATTAGGGTGGTGGACCTATAGATGAGGTAAGAAATTTTTTTCGAGTTCGCTTATTGAAGAGTTTAGAAAGGCTTGGTCTGACTTTTTTAGCCATGCAATATTTGTGATTGGTACTGCCAGAGAGTCAGGTCTTGGCATGACATACAGTGTAAGGAGATTCCATTGAGAAATTTACAAAGTTGTTTAGGGGGCATTTGGTATCGTTTTTCTATCCAAAACAATTTGTTAAAAACATGAAAAACAGAAATTGACAGGTAAAGCTTGTTTGGAAAAATGTTTCTAGAAGCTTTCGGGATTTTTTTTGAAAACAACCATCTTTTAGGAAATGCTTTTAAGTTGTTTTCTAAATTTTTAAAAACTTTTTGTGCACAAAAATAAAAATGATTTGTGTTTTCGTACTTTTCATTGTTTTTGTTTCCAAAAACGTTATGAAGCATGTACACTTCAAAATAGGTGCCGTAGCAGTATTGGACACGAGGACATGCTGGGGACATATAGGGGACATGCCACGTGGTGTGTCCCTTTATTTTTATTATGTTTTTGCATGGGACACAGTAGGGACACGGTGGGTTTTTTTATAAAATTTTTGTAAATGTCTTTTGTGGTCAAACTGTAAAATTATGAAAGTAAAAACAGACAAGCATAATCCAACCTCTGCTTTTGCCCTAAATCCCTAATCAGAAGAACAAAAGAAAGAGAAGAAAAGAAATCAGAAGCTCCAGTTGTCTCTCTCTTGCCTCTTGGAAAACACAGTAAGTCTTTCTCTCTTCTCTCTCTCACCTCTCGCCTCTGTCTTCTCTCTCTCTCTCGCTTCTCTTCTGAAACTCCCTTTTCTTTTTTTAAATGTGTTTTCTAATTATACATATACTACACATTTCTTTCTCTATTTATGTTTCTCTATTTCTGTATTTGTGATTAATATTTTATTTTCCAGTTGGTGGTTTTTATATATATTGAATTAATGCTAGTTTTTATTAATTTTGATTGTTTGGTAACATAATATTAATCTACATTACAAATATATAAAAAAAAAAATAAAAAATTTCGTGTCTCCCTCCCTGTCCGTGTTCCTATTTTTTTTAAGTCACCTTATCCCGTGTTCCCTGTTCTGTGTCCGTGTCTATGCTTCATAGCAAGAGGGTGAAAAATGGAAATGAAAAATCAAAAGTGGAAATGATAACTGACCATTAGTTTTGCATCCATAAATGCGTGTGTTGGATTACATAAGATGATTCGAGTAGGGTGTTGTGCAGGAGCCATGGTTGTAAGTAATGGTGGCAGCCACCGTAACAGTCACGATGGCCCTGATGTGGTTCCGAGGTGTAATGGCAATAGCGTAATGGTGGCGGCAATTGGAACCAGGAGTTTTTTGTTTACTGCGCAACTTCAAAAAAACTTAGCGATATGCATGTTTTTATTTTAGAATTGCATTTAGTAGGGTTTAAAATGGGTTTTGTTTAATTTGAAACATGATCCAATACTTGTACTGATTTTTACACTAGTTTTAAATTTATGGAAAATTTTGCTTTTGTTGGATGTAGTTATCTTTACTATTCGGATTATACTAATAGAACTTCTCCCTTCTTTTGAAAAAAAAGAAAAGAAAAGTAAAAAACAAAATTCATGAAATATTTTAAAGATTAAAAATGATAGTATCATAAATATAAGTTTGTAATACAAAATGTCAACATACTAGTGTAACGGTGGATGATATGATATCTAAATTTTGTTAACAAATCAAACTTAAAACCAAATAGACATAAGTTAATAATTAAGGACTCAAATGATGATGTAATGAAAGATTCCCGATCAAAAAAGAAGTAATGGAAGTTTGGAAGAAAAAAGAAAAAAGAAGGATCACTAAGTTCATTTAAAAGTGTATTTTATGAGCACCGAAACCTTTAAAAATGCATTTTGTGAACAAATTTCTTTGTAGCCTAGCTCCTTAGTTTCATAACCTTGACTTTTTAAAGGGTTAATAACATAGCTCAGGCTCAGGTAAAAAAAAAAAAAAAAAAAGTTTTTCTTTTAATCAATTTGCCAATTACAGTCACCATCACTACCATCGTCGTCATTAAAACTGCACCCAAGGCAATGAAACCATAATAGACTGTTGTGACATTTAAAATCATAGATTATTTCATTATTTTATAATTGGAGCCCATTTTGGTTTTTGTAGTGTTGAATCTGTGTATGCTTACTATTGTGTAAAGGATTAGTGAATAATTTTGAAGAAATAGCATTACTTTTGCTTCACATGGTATTTTGTACATTCAGTGGAGGATTTGTGTTGAATTCTGTGGTAAAACGATGACCAGCGTCAGTTCTTTGGGGTTTTGAAATGTCCTCTAGTGTTTCTTTTGTTCATTAATTTGATGGCTGTTTTGGCTGCTACATTGGATTCCCAATAAGTACTCCTTTGTTGCAGAATACAAAAGCTGACAAACTCCCAGAGGATGTTCTCACTGTCATTGAAGCCCCACGCCAGTCGGATTTGATGATAGAGCTGATTAAAAAGTTGAAGCCACAGGTGGTAGTTACTGGAATGGCTCAATTTGAGGCCATTACTAGTTCTGCTTTTCAGCACCTTTTAGAGACTACAAGGGAAATTGGAGCTCGTATTTTCTTAGACATATCAGACCACTTTGAGCTATCCAGTCTCCCTAGTTCCAATGGGGTTCTGAAATATCTTGCAGGAAATTATCTGCCCCCTCACGCATCAATTATATGTGGTTTATTAAAAAATCAGGTATTTTTTCTTTTAATTTGAGCAACCAATGTAATTTGGTAGTAGCAGGTGACAGTTTTTTATGTGCTTAAACTAAACTAGAGAGTCCTTGAAATGATTTCAGATTCACTTTTACCTGTTTAATGGATGAATTACTCTTCTAATATTGGTAGCCAATTTCTCTTTCCAGGTTTATTCAGATTTGGAAGTGGCTTTTGTGATATCTGAAGAGGAGAGCATCTTCAAAGCATTGTCCAAGACTGTGGAACTACTAGAAGGGAATACTGCACTAATTAGTCAATACTATTATGGTTGTCTTTTCCATGACCTTCTAGCCTTTCAGCTTGCTGATCGACATCCACCTGCAGAGGTTAATTTTCCTTGCGCTGCTACTTTAATTTTAAAGATATTCGTTCCTAATATTCTTTTGATTTAGGTGTAAAAGCTATTCTTCTTTGATAATTTAACTCTTCCTTGTGGGCCACTTGGGATTTTTATACAAAGCTTGACAGAGTTCATTTTGGAACGTCGTATCTATTTCCTATTTCCATTTAGGAGTTCTCTGCAATTTCCACTCCCCTTTACAAAAATTAGATAGTCCTTATCTGATGGTAATACTTTATCCATATGATTAAGTGTGCCATCAAAATTTCAAAAAATGTGTACTTTCTATGCAACATTTTATGATCTGTCTAGGCTTACCTGATTGGAATTTTGAAAATAGAAGACTTTTTTATTTTTTATTAACTGAATTAGTAGACCATTTGGAATGCATGAAGATTCTCATCTGTAAAAATTTAAGCTTTTAATGTTAAAAACACTTAAAGTTGCCATTATTACTACTGCTACTTTTTTTTTTTTTGGGGTTATATAATGTTAAAGTTTTCAATCTTTCCCCTCCCGAACACACATTAATGTGTACTATTTGGGCCTTTTTTTAATTATATAATGTTAAATGAATGGCAATATGTCCATAAAAGTGAATGTGCAGCTTGTTACATATTATTTTGATCAGGTCTTAAAAAAATCTTGGTAAAAAACCTTCTCTGTAATTTCTAGAGAGTATATTCAGAATTGACACTTCATCTTTGTCCTCTAGAGAGAAGGTGACAAGGTGAAAGCTGGTGGAATGATTGGATTTGCTAGTTCCGCCATCTCAGTCCTTGATCATGCTGAGTTGTCAATAACTGAGACAGATAACTCTTCCCTAATTCATATGGATGTGGATCAAAGCTTTTTGCCGATACCATCTCCTGTCAAGGCTGCTATTTTTGAAAGTTTTGCAAGACAGAATGTAGCGGAATCAGAAACTGATGTAACAACAAGCATCAGACAATTTATCAAGAGCAATTATGGCTACCCAACCGATAGTAACACAGAATTCATATATGCAGACCGTGCACTACCTCTTTTCAATAAACTTGTGCTTTGCTGTATCCAAGAAGGTGGAACTTTGTGCTTCCCAGCCGGCTCAAATGGGAATTATGTTTCTGCTGCTAGATTTCTGAAAGCAAATGTTATGACTATCCCTACCCACTCTGAAGCAGGGTTTAAGTTGACAGAAGAGATACTTACCAGTGTATTCGATACTGTGAATAAACCATGGGTTTATATTTCTGGTCCAACAATCAACCCAACCGGCTTGATTTACAGCAATGGAGAGATAGAAAACATATTGTCTACATGTGCTAAATTTGGGGCAAGAGTTGTAATTGATACTTCATTCTCGGGATTGGAATTTGACTCAAAGGACTGTGGTAGTTGGGAGTTGGAGCACAGTTTAGCAAAACTAAACAGTTCTGGCAAACCAACTTTTTGCGTGTCTCTGCTTGGAGGACTGTCTCTGAATATGCTTACTGGAGGGCTCACATTTGGGTTTCTAGTTCTAAACCAGCCTTTTTTGATTGACACATTCCATAGCTTTTCAGGACTAAGCAAACCTCACAGCACTCTTAAATACACTCTGAAGAAGTTGCTGGATCTTAGAGTGCAGAGAGCAGAGAACCTATTGGATGCCATTGCAGAACAGAAAAAACATTTGGGAAGTAGATCTAAGCGCTTGAAAGAGGTAAGTATTAAATCTATCAAGTGCTTTCCATTTGTCTTGAGCATTCCTGTTATTTGGTTTTTTCCTATTATTATCAGTATTTTAATTCTTTACACCAGACATGGTAAGTCTGAGCTTCTTGTTGTGATGAAAGGGGCGTACCCAGTGCACGAAGTTCCCGTTTAAGCGGCGTTTGGGAAAGGGTTGATGTACGTAGTCTTACCCCTGCAAGCTGAGAGGCTGTTTCTGCTACTCAAACCCTTGACCTCCAGGTCACCAAGGGGTAGCTTTACTGCTACACCAATGGGTCTAGGGAAGGGTAGCCTCTTGTTGCGATTGCTGAATCTACTTAAATTCTGAAGAGCTAAATATTCATGAAAATAGTCAAATGATAATTAACTTCTTGTTGCATCAACCTTCTCATTCAAATCAAGATCGGGGAGCAAGTCAAAATAGAAAAACTCACATTGAGTTTAGGGATAATCAGGCTCGAACTAATAACTTCCACCGTGTCAAGGTGACACTCTACCACCGAGTTATATCCCATCGTTGCCTCCATGGAGAAATAGAACCAACTAATCAATGAAATTCCTACAGTTACGTCTTGGAATTTTAGCAGTTGGATATTGTGTTTTATGTAACCATCATTTTGCATTTGTTTGTTGCTTCTTTTTTCTTTTTACCTTTTTAGGATAAAAAGGTGACCTTGATTGAAATAGGAAAGAGTTCCAAGGAAGAAAGATAATTTCTCGCTAGAAAATAAATCCAAGTTGTCCAAGGACTTCTTGAGTGGGTTATTGTTGGTAGTAGACATACCCTTTCAAGCGGTCAAAAGGAAGATCCCTCCTTTTGCCGTGAATTTACCTCTAAATCATGTGATCTAAAACCAATGTCAAATTTACCTCCATAACTCTTGTTAGACTGCAAATCTCATGCCCGCGCTGATCTGGGCCGTCCATTGGTGTACTTTGGACATGTGTATGGATGGGGTTAAAAGGAAGTCACACCCGGGCCTAGGTGTGAGTACTTTTGATTCCTTTGTCGGATAGTGCGATACACGTGTCGCATTTAATATCTCTGCGTGACAAGACCATTTCTTGTCATTTAACGAAAATAAATAAATAAAAGTCTTCTCAACCATCCTATGAGAGGCAAGGAATAATCCTTGACGATAGTGCTACGTGGCCTGACAACATGAGTTTCCAGTAACCCGTCTACAAATCTTCACTTCAATAGCACTTCCATTACCAATGCTGTGGCGTAGCATAGGAGCATACGAGACCTTAGTGGATTCTATAATACCAACTATACAAGTCGGCCCCTGGAATGCCTGGGGAGCACCTATCAAAAATTTGCTTAAATTTTTCCCTTGGAGAAAATTTTTGGAATATAAGAGATGTTACCTGGGCAGCTTCTGGGAGAACAAAGTAGTAAGAACAACTTTTGATTGATTCCAGAGGCAAACTTTCCAAATCTCTAGTAATGAAGTCAGAGGGATGATAAAAATTTATAATCTAATAAGGCTCATTTAAGTTCTATCATGAATTTTTTTTAGCATTTTCTGTCAATTATAAAGCCAAAAGGTTCACCCTCAAGGGAGAAGAGATGTCCTCTGGGCATATTCTAGGAGACAAAATTGGAAGAACTACTTTTGATTGAATCCAGAGGCAGGATTATACATTAAGTCATAATCTAGGAAGTTCATATAAGTTTTAGCGTGAAAAATTTTAGCATCCATTTCCAATTATAAAGCCAAAAGGTTAGCCCCTATGGCATTGTGTAGGAAATTAAGGTATTGATTTTATTGATTTATATTCTACAAATGTGATTTACAACACCTCTCATTTATAGAGAGTAATAGGGTACATTGGATGCTAACATAATGGAGCAATGAGCACTATAATGGTGGAGCACTAAACTAATGGTGGAGCACTAAACTATAGTGGAGCATTACACTAATGGAGCATTACACTAACACTTACCACACTCAATCACTCACCTAACACACTCACAATTACCTACCACACTTGGTAGAGTTTTTACATTTACATTCAACACATTCAACAGCCCCCCTCAAACTCAAGGGGGTTAGGAACTAACCAACTTGAGTTTGGAGAGAGTAACAAAACAGGAAAATAAAATGACAAATAAAATAAAAGAGGATAGGAGACACTGTATGGTCGTGTCAGACCGTTGTAGGAGACAGTTTATGGGGTCATGTCGGACCGTTGTAGAAGATAGTTTATGGGGTCATATCGGACCGATGTAGAAAACAGTTTATGGGGTCATGTCGGACCGTTGTAGAAAAACAGTTTACTGGGTCATGTCGCACCGTTGTAGAAAACAGTTTACTGGGTCATGTCGGACCCATATAGGAGCAGTTTACAGAGTCTTGTCGGACCCATATAAGAGCTAACCGGAATCAATGTCGGGACAGTTTACAGAGTCTTGTCGGACCCTTATAGAAGCTAACCGGAATCAAAGTCGGGACAGTTTACAGAGTCTTGTCGGACCCATATAAGTCGCACCTTCAAAAGGCGTGCCCAATCTTATCAAAAGGCGTGCCATCAAAAAGCGTGTTATAAAAAGGTGTGCCATCATAAAAAGGCGTGCCATCAAAAGGCGTGCCCGACAGCCATCAAAAGGCGAGCCATCAAAAGGCGCGCCGATTTGTCGTCTGGCGCGTGATGCGTGGGTCGCCTTGGCTATTTAAACACGACGGAGGCTGAGGCTGAGGCTGAGACAAAAAACACCTGCTGAAAACCTCCGAAAAAACTCTTCGTTTTCTTAGAGTTGTATCTTTGAAACATTCTGTTGCCCAGAAGAAAATGGCCTCTTCGTCCCGCCCTCTCTCTCTGTTTCCGGATCTTAATGATCCATCGAGCGCCTCTGGGCCAAGTGCCCCTGTTCTTACTCAGTCGAGTCTGCCCACACTAACAGTTGAGCAAGTGATGGCTGCTCAAAATGATATTGACGCCAACCACTACACGTTGAGGTCTTGTATGGAGACAGTGGCGGCGGTCACCAACCTGTCTCACCGTCTGCAGAGCAAGGCGTGTGAGGTACACCAGCTTAATGCCCAACTCTCCCTACTCCAGTGCATGTACAGAGATGCACGGGCAGAGATCTGTGCCTTGAAGGCTGAAAACAAGGAGCTGAAAAGGCAAACTACCTCCATGGCGAGATTTGGGGCACCGACGTACCTCACCTTTGATGGCCGGCGAGGAGCAGACTCTGGTGGTGGAAATACGGTGGTCGTTCTTGGTAGGAGTACTGGAGACAGGCCTGCGAACGTGGGGAACACGGAGGCAGCAAAGGACGCCCAAGACAAAGGCAAGAGGAAGAGAACAACTGAAGAGGTAAAAAAGTAAGGCTGGTTGATGTGGTGGTTGTAGGTTGTGGTTGGAGATTGTTTGGTGTATTTTTTTTTTTTATGTAAAATGGTGATCGGGTGGGAGCCCCGACATAAATAAAATGAGTGTGTTGTGTAAATCTGTATGGCATGTATGACACTAACTTCACTTAGATCTGCGCCTCCTCCTCCTTAAAATTTATCTCCAGTGGATTGCTGTCATCCATATCAAGACTTAACCCAAATTTTGAGTTCCCCTCCATGCTACTACCATGTGCCGAACCCAAAAACAAAACTGCACAAGTACCAAACAACCCCTCCTGCAGTATCCAGCTGGCAAAGACTTGAGTGGTACACTCAACCAAACCTCAAAACCAGCCCACGGTTTACTACAAAACCACCCACAACTCAGATTAGAATAATTAAGAGAAGAGGGGAACCAGCCTACATTGGAACAACCAAGGGAAAAATGGCCACTAATATCACCCAAGAATAGGCACAAAAATAGCATATCCACGTGGCCCACGGACTGCCCATGGTGGGATACAAGGGGCCCACCGCCCATTGCCAAGATAATAATAAAGCCAAGCATAACAGTCAACGAAAAGCCTACTGATAAGTTGGCCGTCCCAAATGCTTCTCACCGAATGACATCATCAAAACGCACAATCACCTGACCTTGGTACCTTTGAGCAAAGTACTGGTTCAATAAGGCTGCTTTAGAATGCCCAATGTGAAGGTAGCCACTAGGCTCTGGGGCAAATCGCAATCGCACATTTCCAACTTCAGCTGAGGTAACTTTGTTCAAGACGACATCATACTCAGTCGATATCGAGTTGAACCACCGTACTAGGTTTGGGAATTTCATTGATTTCCTCAACCTTTCCCATCTCTGCCCAGCTCCTGCCAGACCAGACCAGATGGCTATGTCTGCAATAGACAAACAATGACCAACTAGAAAGGTACGCTGCAACAAATATCCATCAATATAGTTACATGCTCCATCAAATTCAGCACCTGATGACAGAACAGGTGCATACTCTAGCCATTCATCAATCTGACCAGATTCAAAGTCTGAGAAAAATTGTTTGGCCACTAATCTGAAATCAATTGGAGGTTCAACTTGTCTGAATCGGGGGAAGCAAAATGGTGAAGAAATCAAGATGGAAGATGGACCATTCAACAAAGAATCAGGTTCACACAAACATCAACTGAGGACAATACTGCAGATTCTTCAATGCCAACATTGGCACATAGAAAGCATTTCTGTAACTGAGAAGTCAGCATTGCAGAAAGGCAGTCGCCACTAGAACTTTCTGCCCCCAGCACTCCAGCTGCAGATTCAATTATATTCACTGCTTGCTGCACCAAAAACTTCGCATAGTTGTCGTTGCTCAAATTTTTCAGAAGGATCAAGCTGAAAGTTATCCTCTTCCCCTTCTGTTTAACTTTTAATAGCTCTTCTTCAGTTAATTTAAATCTATCAGGTAGAACTTCTGAAGCGAGAATGGAAGAAAAAGAGCACGAATAAAGGACAGTCTCATTTGGGACAGAGAGAGAAGCTTTGGCTTGATTATAACACCATGAGCCATAAGAAATCCATGACTTGCCCAAGGAGGGGCAGAGACGAGAGGACAACTTTGTAGCTGTACCCACAAGTTCCTCAACAATAACACCCACAAGGCATGAGGAGGTGACGGATCAGCTTGTAGTATCCCTCTGGACAGCACAGTTATGGAAGAAGGTATGTGTAGAAACACAAGCGGAATAGGTTGAGGTCTGGCGGGCGGCCAAGGAAAGGTTGCCGCCCGCCAGAAGGCGAAGAACACTAAGAGCTTAACCTATAGCTCTGATACCATGTAGGAAATTAAGGTATTGATTTTATTGATTTATATTCTACAAATGTGATTTACAACACCTCTCATTTATAGAGAGTAATAGGGTACATTGGATGCTAACATAATGGAGCAATGAGCACTATAATGGTGGAGCACTAAACTATAGTGGAGCATTACACTAATGGAGCATTACACTAACACTTACCACACTCAATCACTCACCTAACACACTCACAATTACCTACCACACTTGGTAGAGTTTTTACATTTACATTCAACACATTCAACACATTGTATTATTATAATTTTGGATAAATTACTAATAGGTCCTAATAGTTAGACTTAATTCCCATCAAGTCCTATTGAAAATAAGTCCTGGTAAAATTATCGCTAAAAATAAATTTTTTGTGATAATTTTTTACATGTCGCTAAAAATTGACAATTAGTGACTTTTTTTTGTCATGATTTTTATAAATTGTCGCTAAAACTTACAATTAGTGACGTTTTTATATGACAAATTTTTCTCATAGGACCTATTAGATAATAAGTCCACTTATTAAGATCTACACATAAGTACCCCTATAATTTTTTGTCTCGTTTCCGAATTCATGTAGTGCAATACTTAGAAAATAAGTGCCTGGAAATAACCAGAGAAAATGGTCCTGCCAGGGAAAACAAGTGCCCCAAAGAGAAAGGACTACAAGGAAGTCAACATGTGAGACCTGCAGGCATCAAGCATTTTTGGACCTGGTTTGGAGCTTGTTTTCTAGTATTGACCTTCATGCTCCAAATCAAGCTAAATCCTTTATTTTGGGAAACTTTCAACTTCTTAGGTCTATTATCTAGAACTAGAAGAGATGAGAAACAAGACATGTCCTTGAGAATATAAGTACATAACATGGAATATGTATGAAGTTGAAGCAAGTTCATCAAGTCCTCCACCATCATTGAAATTCCACAAGACACTTGAAGTTTGAGGTTAAAGAACTAATGGAACAAATAGTTTGAGAAGGATTATCAATTTAACAGAATCTTCAACCTGTTCTTTTTATCCTAAATTGGAAACTTCAGTCAAGATCAGGATATTTCATAATAATTGTTGTGATCCCCTAGATGTGCAATTGGAGATGTTGAAAGCCTAGAAGGCAAGTGCTCTTTAAAAGAGCAATCACACCACCACAAGTGCTTTAGGCTCCGTTCAGTTGTCAGAAATTTTGTGTGAGAAAAATGTAGTAAAGGAAAGGAAAGGAAACTTGTTTTCCGCTGTGTGTTCGTTTTTCAGAAAAGGAAAGTATATTGTTGAGTTTCTTGCAAAATCTTGTATGTTTTGCAAAACAAGTTTTGAAGGAAAATTTATCCTAGTGGGATAGTTAATAATATGAGTCTCACAACTTTCTTGCTAACTAAACATGGAAAAAATTATGGGAATGTTGATTTTCTTGTACTTTACTTTCTTTTCTTGACAACTGAATGGATCTTTAGCAAAATGGATTTAGTGGCAGGAACAGAGGTTAGGCTTTTCTTAGCATTGGTTTTCCAGGGACACAGGAGTTTCTCTGCTAGCAAATTGTGCCTCAACCATTGTTGTTAACACTATATTTGTTTTTGATTTCTAAGTTCCACGCGCCAGAAAGACCTTTGTTGTCTGAGAAAATCTTCACAATCACTTTCCAATTGAAAACAACTCTCCCATATCTTTAACTTTCCCACTATGATAAGTTTTACCTCAAAGCCTGTCGTGCAAAAAATGCAAGATTTTGTAAGAATCTCAACAATTCACTTCCCTTGTCTTGACAAATGCATACGTGGGAAAATAAGTTTCCTTTTCCTTTCTCCACTTTTTTCTGGGAACACACAAAATTCATGACAATTAAACGAAGTGTTAAGAGTCCATTTCTAAACCTCCAAACCCTCCAGTCTTATGATGAGACTCCTAATATCATCTAAGGTGATTGCTGTCACCCATTAATGAGATATCATTAGTTGCTATATTTTTTTGGTCGACAACAAATGAGATATCATTAACGAAGAACTGTAGTACAAAAATGTGGTATACAAGGAGTGCACCAAAGTAAGAACAAAAGAAAATAAAAGAGGACAAAAAAAAAAAAAAATTAAAGTCAACCTACAAATTGCACACTGTTGTCCAATCCCTAGAAATTAAAAAAAAAAAACGGAATCCTTTTAAAATGAGTAAATACCGAAGCCCAAAAAGAGACATACTCTACCCCATAAAAAGTCAACATCCTCAAATTCATCATAAAAAACCCTGGCATTACAGGAAGGTTCTATGCACAAATAGTTATTGACTTTAGCTAAGACCAAAAAGAACTAACCTAGAATATCCATCACCGATACCTATCTCTCTTCCTAAATATTAATCTCATACATGCTACATTTGTATGTGCAAATGTGTGTTGGGTTTGTGTTTGGTGTTTTGGTTTAGTTTTTTATTATAATTTATTATTGTTATTATTTTTTATTTGGTTTTGTATTTATTTTTTGATATGTTGGTTTGGGTACATTTTTTCACTGTTTAAAGGATTTAGGACAAAGCAATGCTCGCAGTAACCCTTGCACGATAGAGTGGTCTTGAGGTCACATGATGTTTCCATGATACTCTATGAAGGACTTAGATATGTTATGACTGGTGTGCCTGGGAAAATGAGAACTGGTTCTAAAATTGCTGCTAACATGAATTTTAACATTTGATTCCATAAGGCACTTAATATACAACATTTTTTTATAAACTTTCAACATCGAAAGTTTTATTATTCAAAAAATGGAGATGATTATTTGTATTTGCATGACGTTGTATGGGGATCTTCATTGATGTTGCATCATTACACTGCTTGTATTTCTTATACAAAGGGGACCCTCAGCTTGAACTAATTACTGACAAAATTCTCAGTCATTCTGGATCAGTTATTTATATTTTTATGTAGGTTAGCCAACAGCATGTAACTGGATCTAAAATATTAAATAAGCAAATTGAGATATGTTTAAAAGCTTGTAATTAAACGCACTGCTTCCTTTTTTCTGTGATGGTCTCTGTGAAAATTGGATAGTTCATATAATTTACATTTCTCACTCCATCTGTACTGATAATTGCACTCAAAATCTGCCGAACTAAGTTATCTTGGCCTTGTTTTGCCAAGACTTTAGTACGGAAAATGTTTTCTACCTTTCAAAAGTGAAAAGCATTTTCCGCCCAATGGTTGTTTGGCATGTGCTAAAATAACACATGCTATTTTAGCACATTATTTTATTTGGGTCACAATTATCTTATTTGAGTCGCATCATCTCTTATTTGGTCACATCAGCTTTCTACCACATCATTTCAATCCCAACTCACATTTCATATTTTTTCGTAAAAAATAAAAAAGTAGACCATAAAAAAATTTTCCGTGGAATTTTGTTTTCCTCCGAACCACATACCAAAAAATGTAGAAAATATTTTCTGCCGAAACAAACGAAGCATTAGATTTAGCTTGTCTGGTGCTTGTTTAGTACTGTAATTTTTTTTTTTATCATACATTCTCATGCAATTTCCTTATGATGCTTGTGCAATAGACTTTAGAGAATTGTGGATGGAAGGTGATTGAAGCACTCGCTGGTGTTTCCATGGTGGCAACACCATCTGCTTATCTGGGCAAGACTCTTTCGCTCAAAGGAGATACCACTTCTTTTCAAGCCAAGCTTGAGGACTCAAATATCCGAGAAGCCATAGTCAAGGCCACAGGGCTATGCATCAATAGCGCTTTGTGGACTGGAATTCCTGGCTATTGTCGCTTCACAACTGCCTTGGAAGACAGTGAATTTGAGCGTGCATTGGATTGCATCATCAAATTCAAAAAGCTCATCAACTGAAAAACATTTTGTCATACCCCGCTATCTGATTCTTTGTTTTCACGAGTTAGCTGTTGTGGAGTGAATTAATCCTCCCATTGTCGAGTTCCAAAGTTCAATTTTTTGAGCTTTTTACACAATTTTGTGCTCATTGAGATTTTCAATTGTCCATGCATGTCTGTACTGAATTACTAATGCAGTCTCGATCACTTGGTTGTGGCTTTTGCGATGTCCAACAAAGTAGAGCTATTTGAAACATTTTTGCTATTCATACAATAATGAAGGTATGTCTTCCCTGTATAATTATCATTTTTTTTGTCTGTTCATGTAAATTTCTTACAGAAATTAAAGAGTTCACATCTACATTGAATAGGTGCTACGTACAAAGAAACACACAACTCCTCGTTGATTCATCAAACTAGTGTTCATGTGATGCTTCTATTGTGGTTATTGATGTTATCTTTTACAACCGATTGTTAGCCATGTTTGGTAGTATTTATAAGTCAATTTATCTAGTTTATTTGATTAAAATAAGTAAAGTAATGATGTTTGGTAGCAATTTTAGATTTAGTTTATTGACTTTTTTAGCTTATTTTGTCCAAATAAATGAGATTTTCTTAAGTTATAATTTATTTCTCTTTTAGCTTAATTGAAACCCTTATATTATTATAGACAAAAGAGCCCTATCTCTTTTGCCTTGATTATAAATTTTTAGCACATTTTAGATATTTGAACAAAAAAAAAAATTATGTTATAACTTACTGAACTAAACATGTTTTAACTTTTTTTTTTTTAGTACACAGTATGAAAAGTTGCAGTTGATAGATTTACAATTTATTTTAAATCTTTTAAGTTAATAATCTAAAATGTTATAATTATAAAATGTTAATTTATAAGTGATACTAAACGGGTCATTGTCATTCAATAAATGCTATGTTTGGGAATTGAAATGTGCAGAGCACCCAGGGTCAAAACAGTCCTGCTTCATACATTAGAGGGTGACTCCCAGCGCCTCCACTTTCACGTGGGGGGACAGTGAGAGGAAGACTCAAATAAAATAAAAAATTCAGCCAATAAAAAATCAGTAGGGGTGATGGGGGTCATCTCCACTGGGGGTCTAAGGCATTTTTCGGATCAAAATCTTTGCTCCTCATATAATTGTTTGGTACCTCATTCTTGGTAGAGGTATGTTACTGAAAAATGCCAATACTTTAATGAAATGCATTTTGAAATATGGTACCGAAAATGTTAAAAATGAGTCATAATATTTATAAAAATAGTTGTTATATGTTTAATTTGAAAAAAATTACGTTTTATGAGATGCGTGCTAATAGTATGCTAAATTCTTATACTGTAGTTAATACTAATCTACATAATTGTAACAGGGTTTGGAATTAGCGGGGAAGCTGGGTGAGGTATTGGGGGGTGGCGAGAAAAAGTAAAGGAGGGATTGAACATGGCGGGGATGGAGTTGCAGTGATTTTGGATTTTTTTTGTTTTTGTTTGTTTGTTTGTTTGTTTAAACCCCTTGACTTTCTTTTATCTTTTCGATTAAAGTGAGTTTTTATTTTATTTTATTTTATTTTATTTATTTAATTTAATTTATTGTTTGTGGATTAAAAATCAAGAAATGAGATGTCTAGAAACACTAAAAAAAAAAATCACAATATTTTGTGACTTTTTGAAATTCGTAACCTCTTTTGAAGTTTTCAACAATTGTAGAAACTTTTTTATAATTGCTAAAAAGCTAAGGAAATATGATTATTTTCCATTGATTTAATAAAATGGGTAAGGATGAATTTTTAGGCTCGTTTGTTAACTAAGCCAAGCTTAGAGCTATCTGTAATGGATTGTTTAAATAGTTGTCAAAGTCATAATATGACAGTTTGGGCAAAAATGATTTTTCCAATAACATGCTATAGCAGTTGTCAAATCTTGTGTCAAATTGGCAACTATCAAATCTTTCAGGTCACCCAAAAACCAACTGCTTTCTTCCTTTCCTCTTTCCCTTTCAATTGGGCCTTTTCCAAAAAAACCTCCCAAAAATGTTTGAAGTATTATTATTATTATTTTTTTAAACGAAATTCTCTATTTTGTTTAAAATAGAATTCACCAATTACTTCAAGGTGTGTCTAAAAAAAAAAAAAATCACCAAATTCACCAATTTGTGCTTTTCCTAGACAAATTTCACCAATGTAAAAATCACTAAATTTCAGCAATACCAAATTTCACCAAAAAAATCACTAAATTCACAACTTACTCACAAATTTCAACAAAAAATCACAAATTTCACAAGTGAAACTGTTGGCTACATATTTTGTAAAAGCCAATCATAATTCGACACGTGACAGAGTAAGGGTAATATAGGAAGATTAGTCAAGTCTTTGATCTTGATCGTACACGTGGCAGTTAATATCGATTCTCACGTGATCTGAGTAGCATTGGATCAGTAAAGAAATGCAAGGTGACGTGGCTCCAACGGTTACTCACATTCAAATTCAAATATAACTGCAAATGATGGTGTAGTGGAACTACTTATAAGGCAACATGGTCAGCGATCATAGAGGAGTAGTTCGACGGTTTGAAGTGCAGTTCGAAGGTCATCCTTGACAAGTATAAATAGCAGAGAAGCCCCCAGACTCAGATTCAATAAACCAGTCATTTA
This sequence comes from Camellia granthamiana, assembly GCA_036172215.1. Taxonomy (NCBI): domain Eukaryota; kingdom Viridiplantae; phylum Streptophyta; class Magnoliopsida; order Ericales; family Theaceae; genus Camellia; species Camellia granthamiana. Next base: position 29,874,181 of record CM069904.1, read on the forward strand.
CTTTATATTTTCTTTTCTAGTTTTACATTTCCAGTCTTTACATTTCCTGCACTTTAAATACCTGTTCTTTACATTTCCTGCACTTTAAATTCCTGCACTGCACTTCGTTCATATGAGTAGTTTCGAGTAAATTGTCGCTGTAAACCTCTACGAGGCTGAGTTTGGATCATTGTAAGTTTTCATCTTAATGAAATACTTCAATTGTTCGTCATTTAACTGTTATTTTGCTTAATTTTTCCTAAGTCAAGCCACTAGTAAAAGTCATCGTCATTGAGGCTGAAAGAACTAAAACACAATCGTCTGATAATTGGTTGGCAATTATAATTTCTGTAAGGACTGATTGATCCTCGCTGGCACGCTCGCATTTACAAAAATACCCTTCGAAAGCCAAAAAGTCAACATATATTTTTGGCACGCCCGGTGGGACTTGTTAAAATGGCTAAACGAAGACGACAAGGAGAAAATGAACGCTTAGAAGAAGGCATAGAAGGAGAGGTAAAATACCTAATCCAGAGGGTAATGTGGTAAAACATCTTGTGGAAACTCCCATATTATCAGAACCTATGGTCGAACAGACCAGTACTTCGGGACAAGAACCATATGTTCATAATATTGGACGAAACCAAGGAATTGGACCATCCACTGTTCCATCAACTCAGCCAACCAATCCATGGGATGGCCTAGTAGATACTATGGGACAACAATTAATGAACACGATGGAAAGGTGGGCAACATCCTTTTTGGACCGAATGAATAACCACCAACCAACAAACACAAGACACACAGAGGAAATTTTAAATGTCCCTCAACAAAGATTGGTTAGAGACAAACAGCCTATGCAAGTTAATGGACATTCTAATGGTCAAACTAGTAACCAGAACTATGAAAGACCATCACCTTAGTCTTGGTATGAACCCATTTCGAGGCCTATAGCAGGCCAAAATGCCTCAGTACTCAACAATGAAACCACACAAGTTGGTGGATCTGGTCAAGTACAAGAAACTGGCGTAAGAATGGTTACAAATCCCATGTTCGAAGCCATACCTGGCACTAGGGGGTATAATAATCCCTTATTCAAATTTATACCCGGGGGGTTAGAAGGTTGGCCTGCAAGTGGAAGGGACACAACGCCTGTTCCTGCACCTTTCGCAGGACAGGCTCAAAGGGGTTACCCACATCCCCAACAGCAACCTGCACCACAGGGGCAACCAGTCCCAAATGTACCACCTTATGGACCAAGAGGACCGCAAGCACAAGTTTGTTCACCAAATCCTGTGTTTGTCCCTCCAATAGTGGTTCAGCAGGCACAAAATATGGTCCCTAGGGACCAAATTGCTGATATTGTTAGGGATATGTGTGGACTGATGGCTTGGGGGGTCCAGATTCCTGTATACAAAAAACCATACCCAGAATGGGTAGATAGGGTACATGAATACCCAAGGGGGTTCAGGATACCAGATTTTACCCTTTTCTATGGGATTGGAAATCAATCAACAATAGAGCATATTGCTAGGTTTGCTGCTCAATGCGGTGAATTTACTAATCATGACTATATGAAACTAAGATTATTCCCAAATTCTCTAACTGGGGGAGCATTTGTATGGTACATCAACCTTACACCTGGCTCCATTCAAAATTGGCAACAAATGGAAGAGGCATTTCATGCCCAATTCTTCCAATCGGAGCCAGAGGTATCCATGGCAGATTTGGCTAGATTGAGTCAAAGGCCTGAAGAAAAGGCTACTCAGTTTATTGTTAGATTTAAAAGGGCTCGAAATAAATGTAGAGTCACCCTGCCAGAGTCAGAATTCGTAAGATTGGCTCAAAATGGCCTAGAGTTCAGGCTTCGAAAGAAGTTTGACTCAACTGAATTCAGAGATTTGGTGGAACTAACCTATAAGGTGTCTAGATACGAAGCATTACTAGAGGAGGAACAAGATCGAAATAATGCATCGTACAAGACATATTAGAGAGATCCTAATTATGAGATCGATGCAGCAGAGATTGTGGGCAAAGAACCTGTGATCTGTGAGGCATTAGTTCATAAGGATACAACAATTGACCAGCAGTTTAAAAAGAAAGACTTTCACAGAAAGTACTCTTTCGATTTAACAAAAGCAGATGACATTTTTGATCATTTGCTTGCAGCCAATTTCCTTAAATTACCTAAAGGAGTAAAACTGCCATCTCCAGATGAACTTAAGGGAAAAGTATATTGTAAATGGCATAACTCTTGGTCTCACTCGACTAAAAACTGCATTGTTTTTCGAGACAGGATCCAAGAACAAATTCGGAAAGGAAGTTTGAAGTTCCCAACCAAAACAGAAAAGGCCATGGGAATCGACAGTAATTCATTTCCAGAAGTTGGAGAGGCAGCAGCCAATGTCATTACGTCAGACTTCCAGAACTTGTCCTTGACAGAATTGGAGGAAGTTAATGTGCAGATGCATGTTGCTAACCAAACAACCATCAAGAAGGACACTAGAAACCCACCAGTTATTGGACAAGGTTTCTCACACCAGAGGGAATACTCTAATGAAGAATCACTGGATGATGATTCCTTAGAGGCAGCAGTGATGCAAAGGATGTGTCACAGGTGCAGACTGAGTTATAAATGGTTGAAGGGGCTTTCAATTGATGGGAAGCAATACTATAGGGATGTTCAGAGACGTCCTAAATCAACCAATGCTTACAACAAAAGGCCATATCCGGCTAGTGATAGGCAGCGACCACCAGTGGTTGAGCCTGCAATGGACAGAATGCATGCTAAAGGCAAGAGGCCCTTATATGAATCCAGGCCACCTAACTATTACAGAATGGAGAGCAGTCATTCTGAAAGAAGACTGGAGAGAGGCTCAGTTCATGGGATCAAAGCCAGAGATTGGCCCTCTAGACCAACCTCACACAGGACAGAAAGTGGCTACCTTCATCGAAGGTCTGAATCAGGCTCAAAACATGAGGTCAGAGCCAAACACTTACCTTCATAGCCAGCTTCGAAGATGGCTTCGAAGGTAGAAAAAAGCAGTTCAACATCTGAGTCAGCAAGTTCGTGGGTACCTGGAGTCCCAAACTGGTTTATAATGCAAAACAAACCTAGGGAAGTGCCTGCCCGGAGAGATGTTGGAATCCAAGACAGGATGGTCAAGCCTCCTTTGGTGGCTCCGAACAATTGGGTATTGTTTAAACACCCAAAGACAAAGGAACCAGATATGGTCTCAGCCAAACACTTACCTTCACAGCCAGCTTCGAAGATGGCTTCGAAGGTAGAAAAAAGCAGTTCAACATCTGAGTCAGCAAGTTCGTGGGTACCTGGAGTCCCAGACTGGTTTGTAATGCAAAACAAACCTAGGGAAGTGCCTGCCCGGAGAGATGTTGGAATCCAAGACAGGATGGTCAAGCCTTCTTTGGTGGCTCCGAACAATTGGGTATTGCTTAAACACCCAAAAACAAAGGAACCAGATATGGTCTCAGTCATTTCGAGATCACAAAGAAGAAAGATTCAGCGCAGGTACACTCAGTACCAGAACAATATGAAAGAAAATGGAGAGAGCTCTTCATTGGTCCAGACGGAATGAAAGAAGACTCCAAAGTCAGACCATACTCCAAAGCCAACTCTACAAAGCAAAGTGGGTTGCAGCAGAGAACAGTTGGCCAAGGTTCATTCTGAACTAAAAGCCAGAGAGAAGTCTAGCTTAGCAGGATTGGAGAAAGCTCTGATGGAGAGTGATAGCGAGACAGAAGAAGAAATTGGCATAAGCCAAAAGAAAGAAATGGTGGAGGAAGAAATGTTCGAAGCCTTCATGGCTGAGCAAACATTTTTGGTTGAAAAACCAGTTGAGAAAGATCCTTCGAAGGAATCAGTTAACAACGAAGTACCAGAATGCAGCATGGAGGATGCTACTAAAGTAACTGAACAAGGTGGCCAAGGGAGGAAGCAAGTACAGCCAGCCATCCAATTTGGCTCATTTCCTCCAGTATCAGTTAATATGGTACACATACTGCCTCATGAGTTCCAAGCTGGAAATGAAGACCAAGATGACCAAGACATGGATCCTATTCCTGTCTCTAGTGAAGACTCATAAGTAAGTATGGTACAAGATGATCCTGGGATGGCTACCCCAATGGAGACTGAATATGAGAGTGAAGAAGAGGTGAGCATTAATCTCTCGTATCCTTTTGAGTATCCCTCGAATTCTATGACACAACATGTCAAGCCGTTGTACATCAAGGCTTTCTTCGATGGGATACAACTGATCCGAGTCCTGATAGATAATGGGGCAGCAATGAACCTACTACCGAAATCTTCTTTGAAGAAACTAGGGAAAAAGAATCCCAGGTTGATTCCAACCAGCACAACCATCGCTGGCTTTGTTGGAGACAAACAGATGGCTCAGGGGATTCTACCCATTAACTTGAGTGTGGGAACCAGGGACTGCATGATAGCATTCTTCGTAATCGACAGTAATGCTAAATACAATGCTTTACTTGGGAGAGATTGGATCCACACTAACAAATGTGTGCCTTCCTCTTTGCATCAGAAAATTATGATGGCCTTAGGCAATGGAAAGACGAAGGAAATTGATGCAGATCCTCAACCCTTCATAGCCTGTGTAGACTTTGCAGAGGCCAAGTTGTATATTGAGGGAGTGACACCACTTAGTATACTGAGGAAAGTTGATGGCTCAGCCGAAGTGACGGTTGATGAGGAAGTGACACACCTGAAGCACTTAGTCCAAGAAAGTGCTGATGAAGAGATTGTCATTAAGGATGACAATGATGCCTGGTTGTAGGCAAAGAGATGAAGAACAAGAAGCCAAGTCTTTGACTCTAATTAAATTCTCAACATTGGATGTAAAATCAATAGTCCAGAAAATACAGGAGCAAGAGAGAGAAGCCATGATAATTGGCTGTGAACAGGAGCAGCAACGAGTCAGAATTTTGACCCTTGGCAAATACTGTGCATTTGACATTGAAACAAAAGTCCAGGAGATACAGGAAGAGGATGCCTTATGGACAGACTTTGTCTATGAGGAGGAGGGCAAAGATGTTGAACTAAAGAACCAGGGAGTAGAACAAAGCGAGAAGGTTACTTCGAAGGTAGAAGAAACCAAGGAAAAAGCTTCAATAAGTTCTCAGACACAAGACCCCTTAGAAGAAGTAAATTTAGGGGAAGGTTTTATGCAACAGCCCACCTATATAAGTGCTTGTTTGAATGATCTGGACAGGGACTAGTTATTGGTTGTTCTAAAGAAATATAAAGATTGCTTTGCATGGTTTTATAATGAACTACCAGGATTGGATAGGTCATTAATGGAACATAGGCTCCCTATGAAGCCTAATTTCAAGCCATACAAGCAGAAACCAAGAAGAATGAGTCCAGAAGTAATTTAGAAAGTCAAAGAAAAGATTCTTAGATTACTCAAGACAGGCTTTATTAGGACAGCCAGGTATGTTGAATGGCTATCTAATATTGTGCCTGTAGTCAAGAAGAATGGTAAAATGAAGGTATGCATTGATTTTAGAAACTTAAATCTAACAACTCCAAAAGATGAGTACCCTATGCCTATAGTGGATCTGTTGGTAGACAGTTCAGCAGGGCATCAAGTTTTATCAATGATGGATGGGCATTCTGGTTATAACCAGATCTGCATTGTAGAGGAGGATGTCCACAAGGCAGCATTCAGATGTCCTGGAAATATTGGCACCTTTGAATGGGTTAAAATGCCATTTGGCCTGAAGAATGCTGGGGCTACATATCAGAGGGCTATGAACACTATCTTTCATGACCTCATTGGAGGGTATTTAGAGTGTTATATTGATGACATTGTAGTTAAATCCCAATCCATGGAGGAGCATCTGTTTCACTTAGAAGCAGCCTTTGAAAGAATGAGAAAGTTCAAATTGAAGCTCAATCCTCTTAAGTGTGCTTTTGACGTATCATCTGGAAACTTCTTGGGTTATGTGGTACACAAGAAAGGAATACAGATTGACCAGAATAAAGCCAAAGCCATCATTGAAGCCAGGCCTCCATCAAGTAAGAAAGAATTACAAAGGTTCCTTGGACAGATTAACTTTCTTCGAAGGTTCATTTCTAACACTGTAGGGAAAACTAAAATATTTTCTTCCTTGTTAAGACTGAAAGATGAAGAGGAATTTGTGTGGACAGCAGAACATCAAATTGCTTTTGAAGGTATCAAAGCCTACTTGGCCAACCCTCTAGTGCTGATGCCACCAAAAGGTGACAAGCCCTTGACGTTGTACATAGCTGCAGCAGAAGATTCATTGGGAGCTTTCTTGGCTCAAGACAATGAAGAAGGCAAGGAGCAAGCTATTTATTACCTTAGTAGGTTTTTAAATTCTTGTGAATGTAAATATTCAGCTGTTGAAAAGCTGTGTCTTGCTTTGTATTTTGCTGCAATGAAATTAAGATACTATCTCTTACCTATAACTGTCTTGGTAATTGCAACCACTGATTTGGTTAAGTACATGTTATCTAGACCTATGTTGAGGGGAAGAATTGGCAAGTGGATACTAGCCTTATCAGAATTTCATCTAGAGTATGTCCCCTAAAGGGCAGTAAAAGGGCAAGTTTTAGCCAATTTTCTAGCAGACCATCCATCTCAAACAGAGAGCCAAGAGATAATGGAACTTGGTATGGCTAGTGTTGAGCCATGGCAGATGTGGTTCGATGGGTCGAAAGCCAATGGCTTAACTGGAATTGGTATTGTGATTAAATCATCACAAGGGGTAGAAACCACACATGATTTCAGAGTAGATGAAGCTACTTGTTCCAATAACCAAGCTGAATATGAAGCCTTAATAGTGGGACTAGAAATTCTTATTGGATTACAAGTTCATGCAATTGACATTTTCGGAGATTCTCAATTGGTGGTTAACCAAGTGAAAGGGATTTTCAAGTGTCAAAGCATAAGCATTTTACCATACTATGTTGTTGCATTACATCTGCTTTTTCAATTTCAAATAGCAAATGTAACTCATGTTCCAAGATTCTTGAATAATAGAGCTAATGATGTGGCTCAGAAAGTTTTGAACTTCAAGAGAAGGGATAATGCCCAAAGGGACATAAGCCAAACAACATATCAGAAATTGATACCACTTTTGAATAAAAGGAATGTGGTCTTGGAAGTCAATCATAATGACTTACAAGAACAAGATTGGAGGCATCCAATAATGTAGTACTTGGCTGGTCCATCTTCAAAAGCCAGCAAAAAAACTAAATTGCAGTCTATGCAATATATGATATATGGTAATGCTCTCTACAAAAGGGGGGGGGAGATGGCTTATTGCTGGAATGTTTAGGCCCAAAAAAAGCATTAACAACTATGGCTGAGGTTCATGAAGTCATTTGTGGTGCTCATCAGCCTGGTGTGAAGATGAGATGGTTGCTTCGAAGACATTCTTACTATTGGCCAACTATCCTTCAAGATTATATAGAGTATGCAAAGGGTTGCCAGGCATGCCAAAAGCATGGCACAATAAGGCATGTGCCCATAACTGACCTACATGCAGTAGTGAAGCCTTGGCCATTCAGAGGGTGGGCTATGGATATGATGGGGAAAATACACACACTCTCTTCGAAGCATCACTGTTTCATTCTAGTGGCCACTGATTACTTCACTAAGTGGGTCGAAGCTAAGCCATACAAAGCTGTAGACCAGATAGTGGTCATTGGATTTATCAAGGATCTAATCCATAGATTTGGCATCCCACAAACTATAACTGTGAATAATGAGACTATGTTTGATGGAAAGATGGTGAAGTCCTTCGTGGCAGAATTTGGAATTTGTCTCGTTAATTCCACCCCATATTATGCACAAGCCAATGGTCAAGCTGAATCATCCAATAAATCCTTGAAAAAGGAATACAAAAGGTTGTGGAGGACAATCCCAGGGATTGGCATAACTTATTGTTGGATGTTTTGTGGGCTTACAGAACTTCCCCAAGGTCAAGCACATGAATCATTCCTTATGCCTTAGTATATGGGCATGATGCAGTGTAACCTGTGGAGATTAATGTTAAATCCTTAAGGGTAAGGTGCCAAGATCAGTTGGATCTTGAGCAATACCATCAGAGTATGTGCTTGGAATTGGAAGGCATAGATGAAGCCAGGATTCTGGCATTAAATAGCATTCTCTTGCAAAAGAAGAAAGCAGTCAAAAATTACAATAAGAAGGTCAAATATATTGGCTTTGATGAAGGTGATTTGGTATGGAAAACAATACTCCCAATAGGAATTAAAAACCATAAGTTTGGCAAATGGTCACCTAACTGGGAAGGACCATATCAAATTCATAGAGTTCTGCCTTTTGGAGCATACCATTTGAGAAATTTGAATGGGTATATACATCCCAAAAAGATTAATGGCAGATATTTGAAGCCTTATTTTCCAACTATTTGGGAAACAAAGGAATAAAATAAACACCAAGTACAAGAACATAAGACTGCTTAAATGATAGACAAAAATTTGTTTTTTCATAAAGAATTAAGTACATTTTGCCACAAATGGGCCCAAAAATCATTATAGTGTCTTAATTGTTTTTGTATAATAGATTTCCTATTTGTAAATGCTGAAAACAGTTGAATAGCTGCAGCCATTTCTTCCTTTCGATCAGCCAGTCCTTGGTTGGTAATTTACAGTTTAGTGTCAGTTCAGACTAAGGCCTGATTTACTGCAGATAGCTCCTTTTTAAGTTGAGCTTTCCTCTCTAGCAACTGGACTCGAAAGTGGGAGGCAGATGAGTGTTGTTCCTTAAGCTTTGACACTTCAGTATGTACGTGGGAAACAAAACTCTGGTCGCCAGCCAATTTCTCATCCTCAGCCTTAGCAGCCTGGCAAATGCTAATGTAAAAATCGACAGTGGCTGCTGCCTGATATAGGTGACTTGAAACATTCATGCCGGACTGCTCAGCAACTTTGCAGCATTGGAGGAACCCATTTTTGATTATAGGCCTTTGTAGAGCCTCGAATGGGATCATCGAAAAAGAAATCAACAGATCCAGGCATGTCTCCAGGTCTATCGAAGGTGTAGAAGGCTTGTTACTGGAGGAAGAAGAACTCTCAAAAATTTCCAGCAAGAAGTCAGCCAAAATCAATGGCTCAGCTTCAACATTGAATGTTGGAGAGGTAGAGGGTATGTCGAAGAGACTAGCTAGTCTGGCTTCTAAGACATCAACCTCATCCATAGACATGAGAGGCGCAGAAAGAGTTGTGGTGGAAGGCACAGAGGACTGCATGGGGATAGGAGAAATAGATGGAGCATCTTTAGCAGTCTCCATGTTCCTAGCCACCAATGAATCAAGTGAAGAAGGGCTGGAGCTAGGTAAAGGCGATAAATCTCGGATTGGAGAGCTACCAACACCCTCAATAGGGGAATCAACTGCCATCATAGACAGAGTAGCAGTTGGGATTTCCTTGGGAGAAGAAGGAGGAGCAAGGCTCGAAAGAGAGGTATCAAGGGTCAAGTGAGGAAGATATGGAGTCAAACCAAAAGAAAGAGTTAAAGAAATGCTAGGGCTCAAAGGGGGTACATGAAATGTGGGCCTTGGAAGTGGAAGCATTATCTGAATGGCTTTCACATTCTGCATTTGATCAACTTCAATCGAAATTGAGGGAGTCCTCATTGGAAGTATAGCCCCAGTAGTTGTTGCTGCAAAAAGGAAGAGACGTAAGGTCAAGCTCTAGTGTCAAAATTTGATAAGGCAAAACAGTAGAAGCATGAAAGAAATTACTTGTTCCAGAAGCCCTGGCACTGATGGGAGAGCTGCGAAGAGAGTAATGTTCAGCAGTCTGTTGCCTTCTTGCAGCTTCCCTTTGTAATGCCTCAGCAGCAGCAACTTCATCCCTCAGAAATTGTTGCTGCCATCTTTTCTCAGCCCTCTCGAAGACGATCATTGCTTTGGAATGTTCTTGTTCTACTGCCTTGGCAGCAGCTTCATGGATAGGATCTTCAATCAAGTCAGTAGCAGGAACAGTCAGTTTCTTTCTCTTCCTTCTTGGCAATGATACTACTGGCTCTTTCTCAACCTCTCTCTCTTCAATTTGGGGATCAAGTTCTTCAGAAGTAAGCTCCTGTTCCATTGCTTTGTCAACTGTCTCGGAATTAGGATCTTCGACCAAATCAGAAGAGAGGGCAGCCACCCTTGTTCTCGTCTTTCCTTGTAATGGTGTTTCTTGCTCTTGCTCAATCTCTCTCTCTTCATTTTGAGATTCAGATTCTTCAAGAGTGAGTACCAGTTTTCTTTTTTTTTTCTATTGTTGTTTGGCCTTGAGAGTAGCTAGAGTTTCAGCTATTTTGGGAGATTCTTCTTATGGAGATCTTGCACCACAATATGTGAATATAGATGAGACAAATAAAAGAGTTGAAGGAAAGAGGAACTTAGAAATGCTTACCCTTCTTCAAAGCAGCTCTGGTAACTCTCGTTGGAGGAGGTGAGGCTGCAGGAGAAGTTGTGGTAGCTACAGAAAAAGGAGGAATGTTCTCAACTGTCGCTGACTTAGCCTTCGAAGGCACTCCTAACCCTATTAACAAGTCATGAGGGTGAGCAGATAGGCGCACTTCCATATTGGCTGTCCACCAGTTCTGGAATCTTTTCAAAACTAAGCCAGATGGGAGAAAAGGGACAAATTGAAATTCATTCAATTCCTTTAGCAGTTTGAGTATTGCCGCCTCTAGCTTTGATTTAGATATTCTCAAGTCTCTAGCTGTAAGGTGGACATTCGAGAGACTGCAAAGTGGAACAAGTATCCCTTGAGTGAGCCCAAATTATCTGGCAAACTGAGAGGGGTAGTACACCTCAGATATGCATTTGTAACCTCGAGGGTTTAAAGTGCCAATGAACAGCTCCCTTGGTAACAAAATTGAAGCCCACATATCTTTGTGTGGTGAGGTGGAGTACTCTTTATCAGCCAAAAAATTTTGCAGCCAAGCAGGTCCTTTATTGGCGTCAAAGGGACAAAAAAGGGAAGCATGAGGAGAAATAGGGAGTTGGTAAAAGAAGACAAAGTAATAAGCAAAAGAAGCAGGGTAAAGAGCAACCCTAGCATACTTTTCCCCATAGGTGCTAGGGTCCTGAACAAGGAATTTTAGGCATTTTTGGTGCAAATCAGTGAAATAGGCAAAAAGCTAGAGCTGGAGCACCCAAAGGGGACCTCCTTGGTTAACATCAAGAGGTTTTTCACAAAATTGGGAACAAGCCCTGTAAACATGACCTAAAAGATAAGGAGCAAGAGCTACATGTTTTTTCAAGACAAGTCCCTTCGCAAGAAGAGCGAACTCAGGCATAATCCTCTGAGATGAGGTGCGAAATTTACACAACCAGTATAAAATGAAGGAAAATAGTTCTCTATCTCTCACGGGGCTTTCCCTTTTATTTTCAGCCTTTATGAAGTCGCTGTAAGAAGAGTTTAAGGCTAGAAAGGAAAATTTGACAGGGAGGTCCGGGTAGTTGGGAGTAAAAGGAGAACCATGGGGTGAAAGCCCTAGAAGATGGCAAATATCAAGAATGGTGGGGGCCATCGTGCCGCACCGAAATTGGAAGAAATTAAAAGCCGTATTCCAAAAACATAGAGCAGTAGGGATAAAAAAGGGATCTTCAGGAATGATGAACCTGGAAAGACGAAGAGCATCGAGGATGCAGAGCTCCTGTAGGTTATCTTCTCTTGCAGGCACAGCCCTGTCATACTATTCCTCCCATTCAGCTCTCAATGTTGGTCAGCAACGATGAGGCCGGGTCATTCTCCAATTGCTCCAGTCAAGCCCTCATTCGTAGAGAAAAAAGTGATCCTCCAAACGAGGGTATAAAGCTGGGAGTTGGTCAGGAGCTTCCCAAAAGATGGGACCTAGAACGTACTCTTGTTGGTTGCTATGACGAGGAACAAAGAGACGTCCATCTATGGCGCTTGGCCCACCAGTTGTTAGCTTGGCGATTTCTTCATCAATACATCGTTTCAGAGCCATGGTAGGGCTGATACGGTCGCCAGCAAGCACTTTTAGCGAGGAGGGATCCATTGGTAGCAAGCAGTAAGGAAGAGAGGGTTAATAGAAGATCGGTAGAAAGAAGGGTTTGTGCGTTAAAAAGGTAAGTGATTTCAGAGCACGAAACAAAAGGGTTTTTAAAGCTTTTGTGTCTGAAAGATATATTGCGTAAGTCGCTAAGTACTAGAAGTATGAATACAAAAAGTCTCATCCAATACTGATAGTTTTTTGAGAGAAAAACACATTTCGGATGGTGATTCCAGCTTCGAAGCAAGATATTTGGCTTCGAAACCAGATTTTGGCGCCAAAATTCAAACAACGACGGCTTCGAAATACAGAAGTCGGCTTCGAAGCATACTAGATGCTTAAAAATGTAAGAATACTCAAGGGTGGGTTTACTTAGAAGAGATCAAAGACCTGTAATAGGTTTCTTAACAAAAGTAATACCCTTGAGGCAAAACTTAAGGCCTCTTAAGGATGTGAATTGTTGTTCGAAACATCTAAACCAATAGTTGGTTTGTATATACACAGAGAATTGTTTGTTCGGTTAAAACAGTGTACCCCAAGGGCAATTCCATATTGTTGTAAGTATGTACTGTTGCAAAACTAGTCAGTATTAACCATGAATATATTTTGGTTATGATTAAAACAGGCTTTGAGAGGAAAGATTGTTAAAATTCGAAGCACCAATTCCAAACAAAAATCAACAAGAGTTGGTAACCATAGTCCATAAATTGGACAATTCATCTCAGCATCCTTATTGGAATTGATTGGATCTATATTCGAAGCACTGATTCTAAATGAAAATCAGCAGAATTGTCAATTATATTCCAAAAGTTGGAAGAATTCATATTGATTTTAGTGTTTTAACAATCGTGTCCAGTTTCGAAGAATGAGTTTGTTCAGTTCGAAGCTCTAAATTGGCTTTTGAAGACAAAAGGAAACAGGGTCAAACAATGCCAAATACAGAAGAATTTTGTTTGTATTCAAGCCAAGGCAATTACATCGAATAACCCTATCTGGGTATAAACTCAAGCTCATAAAAATAAGGAATGGAATAAATAACAAGATCATGAAATTTGGTCCAACAATGATCAATGAATTTTCGTTCTTTCATTATTATATCTTCTATTTCTTCTAATGTTGGCTGCATGAGTTGATGTGCCCTCACTTCGTAATAGAGCTCTTCAGCCTTCATTTCGAAAGCTTCCTCTCTCAATCTTTGTTCCAATTCGTCTATGACCAAATCATCCCAATACGCAGAATCTTTATTCTTGAAATCATCGAATTCTTTGATGAAGTTCTCTGCTTCGTACTGGGCATGAATTCGAAGAGACGAAAGTTGGTCTAAAGATTGCGTAGTAGCCATAGAATTTCGATGCCAGTAGAGGAGCAATGGAAGTTGGTCCAGGAATATATGAAGTTCTGCTTGGGCAAGGGGATTAAGGACATGGCTCCTAGTCAGAATATCACAAGTCCATTGAAAATTCTTGAGAGGGACTGCGTCCTCAAGAACATTGAAGGGCAAGTGAGAGAAAGCTGCAAGCAGAAGTTGAGCTTGTTTCGGCTCAGCTGGAGTAGGGAATGGTGGAGGTTTGTAAGGTGGAAAGACTTCATTCATGGGGAGGGCAAGCCTCAGTTTCTCTGTCCAGCAAAGAGTTGGTGGAGGAGAGGGTGTAGATGCTTCTGCTTCAGAAGATGGAGAAGAAGGTGTGGATGCTTCTATTATGGGAGATGGCACTGGGTGGAAGGAACAAAGACATTAATATAATCAAGCCAGTCAGAAGAACAAATCTTCGCCTTCTGGGCTAAGAATGATGGGTTGTACCCTTGTGCCTCTTCTGGGCGTTGGGCAACAAGCACTGTCGTTGTGGACATGGAAGATGTATACCATACCACAAGCAGATTCTCCTCCAAACTACGTCGATGGTCAATGGGCACATAGGGGTAGACCACTGAACTTCAAGCATAGGAAGGGAACTCCAAAGGGTCAATGAATTCAACAAAATGACGGTTGATTCGTTCCCTCAAATCATAAGTCTCAGGGGTTGACCAACTTGTCCAGCCAGAAACCCCAGAAGATGAAGAAGTTACAGCTTTATCCCATGCAGAGGTTTGTGAAGAAGAGTTTCCCAAGTCCATATTTGCAACTTTCTGAATCAAAGATTTGGGAGTGGTTTGTTCGAAGCACAAGAGTGAGTCAGAGGAGGAACTTCTTGTATCTATATTCGCAAGTTTCTGAATCGAAAGATTAAGAGCAATGTGTTCGTAATCCGAAGGTCGATAATTTGTAAAGGCATCCATGACCTGAATATGGAAAGGTGGCTAATTAATGCATGAAAATTCTTTCGAGGAGGAACAACATCATCATATGACTTTTCGTGTGCTCGATCAATGGAGGAGAAAGTTGATTCGGCCATAGAAGGAGTATCAGTCTGTGCGAGTGCTAAGGTATTGGGGCGTTCACAAGATTGAAAGTGAATTAATGCAAATGATCATCAATAAACGACGGTTGCATTTCCAGAATTTAGACCCTATGCACGTTCTAAAAACGCGGGAAAAGAGCTTTGATCCACTAATATCACCAAGTATTGGGTATATTAGTGCGGGGGGTAATGTTGGCTACATATTTTATAAAAGCCAATCACAATTCGACACGTGGCAGAGTAAGGGTAATATAGGAAGACTAGTCAAGTCTTTGATCCTGATCGTACACGTGGCAGTTAATATCAGTTCTCACGTGATCTGAGTAGCATTGGATCAGTAAAGAGATGCAAGGTGACGTGGCTCCAACGGTTACTCACATTCAAATTCAAATATAGGAAGGAAGTCTAACTGCAAATGATGGTGTAGTGGAACTACTTATAAGGCAACATGGTCAGCAATCATGGAGGAGCAGTTCGACGGTTTGAAGTGCAGTTCGAAGGTCATCCTTGACAAGTATAAATAGCAGAGAAGCCCCCAGAAAAAGCCCCCGGACTTAGATCCAACAAATCAGTCATTTACTTTATATTTTCTTTTCCATTCTTGCACTTTAAATACATGTTCTTTACATTTCCTGCACTTTAAATTCCTGCATTGCACTTCGTTCATAGGAGTAGTTTCGAGTAAATTGTCGCTGTAAACCTCTATGAGGCTGAGTTTGGATCATTGTAAGTTTTTATCTTAATGAAATACTTCAATTGTTCGTAATTTAACTATTATTTTGCTTAATTTCTCCTAAGTCAAGCCACTAGTAAAAGTCCTCTTCATTGAGGCTGAAAGAACTAAAACACAATCGTCTGATAATTGGTTGGCAATTATAATTTCTGTAAGGACTGATTGATCCTTGCTGGCACGCTCGCATTTACAAAAATACCCTTCGAAAGCCAAAAAGCCAACATATAGAAACAGAAGCATGAATTTCTCAAATGAATTTTAGAAAAAAAATACCAATAGGAATATCATCTTCAAATAATCAACAAGAATATCAATAGAAATTCTCAAATGAATTTCTCAAATGAAAAATAT
Source organism: Camellia granthamiana (assembly GCA_036172215.1). Classification (NCBI taxonomy): domain Eukaryota; kingdom Viridiplantae; phylum Streptophyta; class Magnoliopsida; order Ericales; family Theaceae; genus Camellia; species Camellia granthamiana. The sequence goes on from CM069904.1 coordinate 29,889,687, forward strand.
TAACAAAAATACCAACAAGAATATCATCTTCAAAAATACCAACAAAAATAATCTCAAATGAATTTTAGAAGATAAATACCTAGATTTGAAAGTCGAATTTATACAAATTTCTCCAATATTTATTTTTTCATCAAAAAGCCAATATAAAGGAATGAGACCATTGGGGATTGGAGAAGAGGGTTGAAGATGGGGGTTAGGGCTTCGAAGGATAGGTGGATGGGGGGGTTATAGATGGATGATCTGGTGGTGATTTTGGAGAAGGAGAGAGAGAGAGAGAAAGAGAGAGAGAGAGAGAGAGAGAGAGAGAGAGTTGACTTTGGATGAGAAAGGATGTGGGGTGGATGAGAGAAAGAGAATCAGTGAGTGTGAGTGAGAGAAAGAGGGGGGTTGGATGAGAGAAGATGATTTGTAATTTGAAGAGTGGGTGATTTGCAATCCAAAGTTCATGATCTGCGATCTGAAGTTGAAGTTGATCGAGGCTCATCAATTTCTCTCTCTCTCTCTCTCTCTCTCTCTCTCTCTCTCTCTCTCTTTCTCTTTGATCTTCACTGATCTAAAGAGAGTGATAAAGAAGCTGAGAAACAAGGGGTTCTTGTGGAGACAAGAGGAGAGAGAAGCTGAGAAATAGAGAGTTGGGAGACAAGGGGTTCTTATGGTTGTGGTGATAAAGAAATTGAAAACTAGAGGGAGAGAGATGAAGACAGTGAGAGTGAGGAAGATAGAGGCAACAGTGATGAAGAGAGATGAGAGGATAGAGACGCAGAGAGATAAAGAGAGCAAATGTCAGCAGAGGGGTTTGTCTTGAGATTTGAGCAAATCGTTCTACAGGATTGATCTTAGTCGTTGGATTGTTATTTAATCAACGGTTGAGATCTTGTCCAGTAATTAACCCCCAAGATTAGTCCAAGTGTGCTATTTTGTTCATTAAAAAAATAAAATAAAAATAAATAAAAACACAAGTGAAACAGAAGCAAAACAACTATAAACAGTCTTATTTTTATGTTACAATGGCTATAAAAAAACAGCCTTTTTTTTGTGTGTGTGTGTTTTAAATACAAACCTTGAATCTCAATTTCATTTCACAGCAAGCCTTTTTCTTTTTCTCTTCTCTTTTTCTCAATTTCATTTCACAACAAACCTCCTAAATTACATTTTTATTCATAGTTTTTTCACACATTCACTATGGAAGGTTCATCAAAAACAAAGAGAGGAAAATCATTCACTACTGATGAAGATGTGGCACTTCGTAGGCTTGGTGTCACATTTTTGAAGATCCAATTGTTGGCAATTCACAATCTTATGCTCACTTTTGGGGGAGAATTTATAAAAATTATTGTTCCCTTCAAAATGATCAGTTAAGAACACAAGTGTCTATCCAATCTTGATGGGGTATAATCATGAAATGCTCCAACAAATTTCGTGGATGTTTAGCGCAAGTGAAAAATCTACACCCAAGTGGGATGTCTCAAGTTGATATAGTAAGATTTCATTTTCATTTATTACGTTAGCATTTTTTTTTCGTTTTATATAAAAATTACTTAATTTAATATTTTGTTGATACAGATGTTTCAAGCAACACTTTTATACTATCAAAATTTAAAGAAACATTTTACTTTTGAAAATTGTTGGCCAATCTTGCAAAACAATATCAGGTGGCAAGATGTAATTCTTGCGAACACAGTGAAGTCAATGATACATATATTGTTTTCCCCTAATGTAGCCCTCAACTCCCCAATAGATAACTGCATTTCTCTTGAAGACAACAGCAGTCCAAGTGTTGGTAACAATCCAACTGTTGGTAAAAATTCAATCGGTGAGGGTAGTGTCTCTACAAGGGGTAAAAGGCTTATAGGTAGGAAAGCTGCAAAAGAATTATTTTGGAGAAATCAAGTCGTTGAATCTGAAGTTCACAAATTTAGCAATGTGTTGGAGATATTTAACCAACACCTTACTGAGAAGGAAATGAAAAAAGTTGAAAGAGAAAAAAAGAGGATTCAAGCACTGCAGGAGATGAAAGAACTTGAGATCAAAAGGCAAGAACATGAGATTAAAAAGGAAGAACATTTGATAATGACTACGGATATTTCTCATTTGAACCCTCAGATGAATGTGTATTACATAATGCGAAAAAATGAGATTTTTTGCCAAGTGGTCTGCAACCCAAAATACTATTTTCCCCTTCTTCCTAATGAATAATTACGAGATAATGTCTTTTTTAATTCTGCAATGTCATTTATTTTTCAATGTAATTTTTATGTTCCAATGTAATTTTCAGTATTAAAATTTTTTTTTGAATTTTTGAATTTCTTTTTCATTTGTTATATTTGTCTAATTAGGTATAATATAAATATATAATTTTTTTTATAAATAGATAACAAAAGGTCACAAAAGACAAAAAATAAACCAGAAAAAAAAAATACTAAAAAATCTATATCTAAACAACACCTACAAACTTTGAGGGAAAGTTGAGATTTGCCAAAATAATGTGTATCATTGGAGCACCATTGCTATAATTTGGCAAATTACTACTATTTATTACAAAATTATAGCAATAACAATGATATTATAACAAATACCATCGAAGATACTCTTAGGAGGGAATAGGGATTGCAATTTCTTCATTAAACCATGCAATGCATTTTTCTTCTTTAAACGACATTGAATTTGTTTTTTTTTTTTTTAATTGAGCCAAGGTGTTTTCATCATAAATGATAAAAGGATAAATTACACATACACCCTTTGATATTTGCTTAAAATATAAATTGTCTCATATGATTTATAAAATTATAATTATTCCATTATAAATTTTTTTTATCTAACGTAATTAATTGAAAAAAATTAAATTCTTAATTGCTCTCCTATATAATAAGAAAATTAATTGACTTATTAATTGAAATAAATTTATGATATTATTAAAAACTTTTAATTGATATGACAATTTACTAATAAAAAAGCTTGTTTATTATGAAATTAAAAATTTCAAGGGGTGGGATATAATTTTCAGAATCAGAAGGTCAATTTGTATTTTAAACAAATTTCAGAAAAATATATTTATAATTTACCCTAAATGAAAAGATAATAACTAAATAATTCCAACAATACTTTTGTAAAAATTATATTTAAGTATTTCATTTATTTATTTTTTTACCACAATTTATCATGTGATGTATCACAATTACATTATTAACATAATATATATATATATAAGTGATGTAACTCATTAAACAAGTACAATAATTATACATGAGATAATAAACCAAATATGATAAAAATAAAAAATAAAAAATTGTAAGTGTAGCATTACTCTAAATAATACTATAAGGTCTTATTTGATTAACATGATTAATAGTGAAATGATTAATAATCCCATAAATTAGTGTATGATTGCTTATCTAATTAAATTAGTATGAGATAAAAAAATTTTAGATATTCATTTTGATTTTTTTCTTCCATAAAATTATAATCTCTAATCCTTCTCAATATTAAAAATTCGTAAAATACTTGAATATAATTTATACAACAGTATTGTTTGAATTATTTAGATATTATCTTTCTATTTATGATGAAAACACCTTGGCTCAATTTTAAGAATAAAAGAATGATGCCATTTAAAGAAGAAAAACGTATTGCACAGTTAAGTGAAGAAAAATGGTGCCATTTTTCAATCGCAGCAGTAACTGTTGTGTTTTAAGCACAGCAGTATCCCCATTCCCAGCTTGAGAATATTCATTGTGGCCTTGTACTTGTGATATTGTTGGCACTAAAATTAAATCAGCCAATAGAGAAAGTGAAAAACCTAAGTGATTCATGATTCAATATGGATTTAATTACAATAAATCTCAAACACACAAAACTAACAATCTAAATTATCTAGCACATACAGAAGTGATTTACATTGTAGTTTTGCAATTAATAAATCAACACAAGAGATTTAACTTGGAAAAATCACAATTTGAGCATCTCCAACTATGATAAAATACCACGGGTCAAAGGCCACTAAACAATCCACTATGAAAATAATAAAATTACACAAGAGTACAAATAATTACCCAACTCTCTCTAGGATTGTCTTATACTTCTTGTGTTGCTTTCACCAACACCTTTGTCTCGGAATTGAATAGCACGATGTTGAATCCACAACACCTACGTTGAATCCACAACAATGAGCAACTTTGAATGGGCAACTCTTTGGAATCCACCGATGAACACTCTATATGGTTGAATAGTAACAAGCTCCTTGATGTATACAAATTAATCCATATGAGATAACAATCTCACAATAACATCAAGGAAAACAATAGCAAAGCTTTCTAGCAATATACTCAAGGGTTCTTGAGGCTGCAAACTCAGATGTAGGAGAGGCAACCCTAAAAAATAGCATAAGATGCCTTTTATAGCAGTTCGAGTCGCACAGACTGCTCGAGCGAAGGAATGATCGCTTGAGCTGTGTGTCTAGTAGGCGTGCATGCATAAGTGACTTTGCTTGAGCGACCAAAAGTGTGCTTGAGGGAAAAATGCGAGCTCCCAGTACTTTTGTAGACCTGTAAAACTTCTGGAAACAAACCATCTTCATTCGAGCGACCATTTCGTCACTCGAGCGGTCTATGAACAAACAGAGCACTGAATTACAACTGAAAAGCGTTTGTTCGTGGAATTGACAATACAAGGGACCTAACGATCTCCCCATTTGTCAATTCCCGAACAAAACACATCTAACATTAAATCCTAATAAACTCACGCTCTAGACACAAACAAGAAACAATCTAACCATTCTAAACACCGTGTGAAGAGAACCATCTACAAAGAACATAGATATTGCACAAATACTAGAAAGGATAGGTAGATGATTAGCAGCAAGATATGAATCCAAAACCAAAACCAAAAAACATAGGTATGCATACTATCATCATAGATCATACTCCCCCTTTTTGACCAAGAAGACAAAGGGCAAGTAATAAAAAAAAACAAACCAAAAATAAAGGAAAAACAAATCCCAAAAGGTTATAAACCAAACACATCATACAAAAGAGAGCTTGGATAAAAACAATTAGTCCAAAACAAACAATCAACATGCTCCCAACCAAAGAACTAACCAAGATAATGTAACCAAGAAAAGAAAAACTATCCAAGAAAGGAAAAGAAGAAAAAAAATCATCGTTGATACGGTGGAGGCGGAGGAAGCTGTTGTTGTATTTGAAGAAGAGAAGGAATCTGGGCAAGCTGCAGTGATAACTGATCTATCGAATGCTCAATATGCCCTATGGATGCCTTCAAAGTAGTGAGACGAGCATCGACGGTCGTTTCTAGATTCGTAAGCCGGCCATCATACACATCTATCTTAGCATCCAATCGATCAAACTGCTTAAATATGGCTTGCTCCATCTAGTGAAGCTGCCTCTGAATAGTATGAACACGAGTGGGCTACTCCCCCTTACCTGCTACTCCAGCATTTATCTCAGCTTCTTTTGCTAATTGTTCCTCATTTACATTAGAAGGATCGGCTTCAGACAACTCTCCCTTAACATGGGCTCGACTCTGATACACAGTCTTTTTGGTAAAAGGTTTCATAGAAGTAGCAAACTCATCATCATTGGAAGAGAGAACATCAAGAGACATGAGAATACAGTTGATGAGACACCCATACGGAAGACCTAAAGACTTTTTACCCCCAAAGATTGCAATCATTTTTTGAATAATGAGACTTGTGAGATCAATAGGAAGTTGGCGGTCAATGCAGTATAAGATATATCCTTGGTCTTGAGAGATATCAGAACAAGGAGGTTGGCACAGACAATGAGATTGTGGAGTCGAAAACGAGGGAGAAGTTCATATTATTTGATTAAGGCCCTTGGAATCCAAACCTGAGGAGAGCCACACAAGTCAGAGATGATCAAGTTGTAGTCACAGATAGAAGAGCCAAGGAAGGGATAATGACAATTTTGAATATGTGGAATCCCTAGCATGTCACAAATCAGATCTTTGTTCACTTTTATTTCCTTGGATTGGACCTAAGTGATAAAAGAGGGACCATGATCCTCAATGGAGCGAATATTATAGTAAAACTTCCTAACCGAGTCCAGGTTTTGACTACTCGAAAAGAGAAGAACCTTGTTAGCACCTAACTGGTCAAATACTGGATGAATGGGGATTGACTCAAAGGTGTTGGGTTGGACATTTCGCTCCACATGGACAATTCTAGACTTGAATAAATCCATGAACATTTTGGCTTTCTCTTTAGATTGGAATTTCTCAGTATTGAAGTTAGGACGAGAGGCCATGGATTTTTGACACCTGGAGGAGTCAGACATGACTTAGCACTACAGATAAGGATACCATCAACACAGACAACAAACAACACCCATGACAGAATCACCCAAAAACCCTAAAGACAACCCCACCAAGAATAGTTCAAAAACATCACAAAGATCATCACAAAATAACCACATTAGTACCAACAAGTGATGTTAAGCAAGAACAAATAATAACAATTATATACAGGGGACTGAAAGGAAGAAATAACATGAATATTAAACTACCAAGGTGATGGAAACTAAACAAATTAACTACACAAAAGTAAGAAATAAGGTAAAGAAAAGAAAATAAATTAAATAAACAATAGAAATCCAAAAGCTGATAGAGCACCGAGCAATATAAACATTTTTTTTTGGTAGCAAATATGAACAAGGTAAAAAAAAATAAAAATAAAAAAGTGAAACATACATTGCAGTATAGACATGAAATGAACACACAGATGACTTAAATCATAAAACCCAAGAAAAAAAAATTGAAATAAGCTAAAACTAGATCTAATGAATGAAGAACAACAAAAGGGAGAAGAACAAAACTTTCAAACAAGACTAGATACACTAAAGAAAAACTTGATTAGAAAGAAGAATACCAAAAAAAAAAAAAAAAAGAGAAGAAAACTTGTCTAACAACAGATTCAAACAATGGAAAGAAAAGAGAAAAAACAAAACAAACAATAAAGTAGAGAAGAAATGCGTATCAGAGAGAGATTAAAAAAACGTGGATAGATTGAAACCACTGAGAATCAATAGAAGAAGACATGAATAAGGGGAAGGAAGAGAACTTGCCCTAAGAGAGAGAGAGAGAGAGAGAGAGAGAGAGAGAGAGTAGCAAAAGATTTGGGGGAAACTGAAGAGAGAGAAGTCGGACGAAAATATTAAACCAGCATAGACTGCTCGAGCGATTGACTTGTTACTGGAGCGAAGTCTCAAAAATGTGTGCCCATTGCTCAAGCGAAGACTCCAACGCTTAAGCATTGAAAAAGACCTCTCAGTAGTTTGAACCACCTGCAAAAATACTAGATTGATGCATTTACCGCTCGAGCGCAAGAAGCATCGCTTAAGTAGTTTCAACAATTAAAGAGAGTTCTCATTGGCCTCAAACACCCATTCCTCAGCATCCAAAACCACTCACACAACAAAATATCACTTGAAACAAAGATGAATTAGTAAGACAACACTAATGTGCTACTAAGATGAGATAATCCACATATCATGAAACCTTCATTCTTGCAAGATAGATTATATGAACATGATATCATTAGCAAGCAAGTTAGGAATTTTAAAAGCAAGACATTTGGTAATCCATAAATACATAGCTTAAAAGCAACCATGATATCTCATATAAGGATGTGTGTGTGTGTAATCCTTGAATGTCTACACCTGCTAAGATTAATCCTAGCAGTGATTTGATGGCTGGTCCTCCAGTAAGAGAGTCTGAATAATCCGAGAAAAATCAAACCACTAGTGATCAAAAGGTATTTGTTGAGTAAATAAGGAGGCTCTCCCTCAGTCAAGAAACCAATTTTCTAGGGAACTCACCAGCAACTTTCACGCTAAGAGTATAGGAGCCAAACTAAAGACGAATGGAAAAATATAATGATAGCCTGATTGGTGCCTCTGAGGTAACCTTTTCCTCATGCCTTGAGATCAAAGAATAGAGAGGAAAGCCATGGAAGTGAATAAGTATGGATGGGGGTTAAGAGACTTAACATCACCTAAGATATGCTAGCTTCGGTCAATTTCTCGAGAAATGCACAAGACCCTAAGCTAGAATTCCATAGAGAACTTTGATCACTTATGCAGACAAATGCTTATCTCAAGGAAGTGTACAAAATGAGATCATGAAGCAACTAAGCATGTGTAGTCATTATGAGCAATAAAAACAGACATATATGAAACTTTGCATGCAAAATGAGAGATGTTCAAGCACACAAAAGATCAAGGGGTTTTCTAAAAATGTCAACTTTTTGATGCTTAGTAGTAACATGTTCAAGAATAACAAGACCCTCCTTAACTAACTCTCAAATGAAATTGTGTCGAATGTCAATATGTTTGGTCCGAGAGAGTTGAACCAGATTGCGAGAAATGTAGATGGCACTTGTGTTATTGCAGAATAAGGTAAGTGTGTGTTGGTCTATACTATAATCATGAAGCATTTGCTTCATCTAAATCATTTGAGTACAACAACTCGCTGCAGTAATGTACTTTGCCTCGGCAGTCGAAAAAGAGATGGCATTTTTGTTTTTGCTATGCCATGCGACCAAGTTGTTGTTGAGATAAAAACAACCCCCAGACATGCTTTTGGCGATCATTAGCACTTCCTGTCCAATCGACATCAGAAAAGTTGGTAATTTCGATTATGGTGTCGGAAGAAAACCAGATCCCATACTCCAAAGTCCCCCTCACATACTTGACAATATGCTTGATAGTTAAAAGATGACACTTTTTAAGATTAGCTTGATAGCGGGCACAGACACCAATACTAGAAGCAATATCAGGCTGACTTGCTGTAAGATACAAAAGGCTTCCTATCATGCTCCTATAAAGAGTAAGATCAACGTCAGTGCCAGAGAAGTCTTTAGATGAATGAAGAGTTGTGCTCATTAGGGTACATGTGGGTTTAGTAGACTTAAGACCAAATTTAGACACAAAATTCTTTGCATACTTAGTTTGAGATACAAACATACCAGATGAAAATTGTTTAATTTGAAGACCCAAAAAGAATGACAACTCGTTCATCATGCTCATTTCAAATTCAAGTGTCAGGTAATTCGAAAAATCTTTAACAAGCAATTCAAATGTGGATCCAAACACAATATCATCAACGTAAATTTGAGCAACAAGGATGTGTGACTTATTATGTTTAACAAATAAGGTCTTGTCCATGGTATCCCTTTTAAAATCGTTATCAACAAGAAAAGAGGTCAATCTATCATACCAAGCACGAGAGGCTTGTTTCAATCCATACAAAGCCCTCTCTAACTTGTAGACATGATCCGAAAATTTAGGGTACTCGAAACCCTTTGGTTGCTCAACATAGGCTTCCTCCTTCAACCACCCATTCAAAATGCACTTTTTACACCCATTTGAAACAGTTTAAATTTAAGAAAGCGTGCAACAACAAGTAAAATGTGAATAGATTCGAGATGTGCAACAGGGAAAACGTCTCATCATAGTCAATCCCCTCAACTTGGGTGTAGCCTTGAGCAACCAACCTTGCCTTGTTCTTAATGACAGTATCATTCTTATCAAATTTATTCTTAAAAATCCATTTGGTACCAATCACATTAACATCATTCGGTCTAGGAACAAGTGTACAAACTTTGTTATGTTCAAATTGACCCAATTCTTCATGCATAGCATTGACCCAACAATCATCATGTCGGGCCTCTTTTATGTTTTTAGGTTCAATTACAGAAACATAACACACATGTGATACCTCTTCCCGAATTTGCCTTTGGATTTTTATTTGATCAGTGACACTCCCTATCACTTGTTGAATAGGATGATTCAGCTTCATCTTTGACGATGTCTCCAAGATGGGAGATGATGAGAATCGATTGGACATGGCTGAACCTCCTAGAGTGTTTGTTGTATTTGGACTTAACAAATGATGTGGTGCTTGTTCATCCTCTTGAGCTTTGCCTTGAGTTTCTTCTTGGCTTGAAGTAGCCATATTTTGTGCTTGAGGATTACATTCTTCCTTATATAGAGATGCTATTAGAGAACCTGTGTCATCTACAACCACATTGATAAATTCTATGATAGATAAAGTATGAAGATTGTAAACACGAAAGGCTCTGCTTGTGATTGCATACCCTAAAAAAATACCTTCATCACTACGGGAGTCAAATTTGCCCAAAGGCTCTCTATCTTTGAAATTGTGACACTTACTCCCAAACGTTTTAAAGTATTTCACATTAGGTTTCAACCCTTTCCACAACTCATAAGGAGTTTGCAAAGTACCGGGCCTTAAATACACATGATTTACAACATAAACTACAGTGTTTAAGGCTTCAGCCCAAAATTTGAGTGGGACTTTCTTGCTTAAAAGCATAACTCCCGCCATTTCTTGAACCACATAGTTCTTCCTCTCAACAATACCATTTTGCTGTAGGGTTATAGGAGCAGAAAATTCATGTTCGATGCCATGCATATCACAAACATCTGAAAAAGAACTATTTTCAAACTCACGACCATGATCAGTTCGAATTCTAGTGATACGCCTAATAGTATCCCTACGTTCATTTTGGATCTTTAGGACCAATGACTTGAAAACATCAAAAGTATCAAATTTTTCACGTAAAAAATTAACCCAAGTAAAATGTGTAAAATCATCAATGGTTAGAAAAATGTATCTTTTGCCTCTAATGCTCTCAGTGCGAGTGGGTCCCATAAGATCCATATGAACCAACTAAAAAGGACGCTTGGTCATTAAGCTATTCACTTTCTTATGCGGGGCACAAGTTTGTTTGCCTAATTGACATGGCCCACACACGTGGTTCAAAGACTTATTCAACTTTGGCACTCCTTGTACAAGTTCCTTATTGGCGATCTTAGTTAGGTCTTTGAAGTTGATGTGACCTAAACGTTGATGTCACAAGTCAAGGTTGCTTATGGTGACAGAATGACAAGTAAGATCACTAGTTGTGGCAATACCATAGCAATTGTCAAATGTGCGCACACCATGCAAAATGGTATTTCCATTTTTGTCCAAAATCTTGCATTTATCTTTTGAAAATAATACCTCATGGTGTGAGTCACACATTTGACTAATGCTTAAAAGATTAGCTTTAAGACCATCAACAAGCAACACACTGTCCAATTTAGGTAGATTAGGAGCACTTATAAAGCCCTTACCAATGACTCTAGAGGTGCTACCATCTCCAAATGTGACAATTCCTCTTTCATAATTTTCAAGGGATGTGAAGTAGAACTTGTCACCAGACATGTAACGAGAGCAACCACTATCAAGATACTACATACGCGAGTCACACGCTGTATAAGCAGTGTGAACAACAAAACAAGACAAGTCACTTTTTCTCTCTATTAGTTTTGACTAGAGAGGGATCATCATGATTCTTGGGTGATGTCCTGGCGTTGTGAGTACCATTGTGAGCTGTGGTATTCCGCCTTGACATGTAGGATTGTCTCCTAACCCACAAGGTATTAGGATTTATTTTACCTCTTTGAGACATCCTACCAAATAACTCAAAACAATAAGGATGAATATGGCCATACCTATCACAATGATGACAAATACCTTGTGGGTTAGAAGACAATCCTAAAAATAGGTTTTACCTTCTTTTCATAGTTCATACCAATTTTGGGTTAATGTTGAAAATTATCAACAGGTTGCACCTTTTCTTTTCCTTTTCCTTGAGTCCTTTTATCATGAGATGGAGAGGCATTCCCATGTCGTTGTTGATCACCACCATAGCCAATCCTGCTCTTTTCTAAACTCATTTGTTGAGACCCGATGATATCTTCCAACAACTTTGATCCTTTGTTCCATAGATCAATTTTTGCCTTTACACTCTTGAGTTCTTCTTCTTTTTCTTTGACAAGTTCTTCCAAAGCTGCTTGAGACATCTCAAGAGTTTCAATCTTTTCTTCATAGATTACATAAATTTTCTGAAGCTCATTTCTCTAAGTCTCACAAATCCATAGTTTTCCGACAAAGGCTTGTCGATCACTAGAGATCTTGATGGCATCATTCTTTGCCTAGGACATCTCCTTATTTAATTTGACATTCTCACTTTCAAAAGCTTTGAGTTTGACAGTGAGTTTGTCGTTTAACTTTGACAAGATAAGAGATTTTGTATACAAGTTTTCATAAGCTTGTTAGAGCTCTTCACCATCTATTTCATCTTCACTCTTAGAAGATTCATCATCAACACCATTCACGAATGAAACCACATCCTCCCTTTCATTCTCTCCCTCATTGTATCCATCTAGTTGAGCGACTAGAAAATTGAGACGAGAGGAATTAGATGCTTGTGAAGATAATTCTGCTCTTTCATGGAATTGCATTAACACATCCTAAGCATCTTTAGCATTAAAGCAATGAGAGATGCGTTGTTGTTCTTCTTCAGAAAGAGCTTCCCTAATGGTGTTCAAGACACGTTCACTACTCTCCATATCAATTGTTTCACTTTCACTCTACTCTTCTATAGGCTTGATGGATTTTTGATTTGTGACAGGATCAATCACAAATGGATCTTCAATATTTTCGTCAATTGTTTGCCAACCTTCTAGATCCCAAGCTCTGAGGAACACCCTCACTCTATATTTCTAGAATAAATAGTTACTCCCATCAAAAGTAGGAGCATGATGAAGGTTGGAACCTCGTGCATAGGCTTTGGAGTAGATTGAGGAACACTGGAATAAAAGTTCATGAAGTACCCTCACCATCTTCTTTGGATTCTGTTTCATCAACCTTTTGCTTAGATTCACTCTTATCATCCCAAGTCACAGTGTACACTTTTTTTTTTTTTTGGTGTGTTTTTGTTGGAAGGACATTCGAGAGCCATATGCCCAAACCCTTGGCATTCATAACATTTGACTCCCTGTCCTCTCATTATCTTCTTCTCCGGTTTTGAAACAAATTTGAGTTTATCATTACCCTTATCCTTAGAACTAGATTCCTTGAAATTAGGCTTCTTTTTCTTAAAAAAACTTTTTGAACTGTTTCGTAAATAAAGCAGTCATTTCAGACTCTAGATCAATTTCAACCTCAGGATTCTTTGCAACCTCAAGAGTATTAGAAAAAGCTACTGTTTCTTTTTTTTTTCTTTGAAATTAGGTTTGCCAAAAAGGTATGCAAGTTTTTAACCAATTGATCAAGCTTGAGATTATCAACATCTTGAGCCTCCTCAATAGCTGTCACTTTTGATTGGAATCTATCAGGTAAAGACCTTAAAATTTTTCCAACAATTCGAGATTTAGGGATTTTTTCACCAAGCGTGAAACAAGAATCTACGATATCAGTGAGTTTATCGTAAAATTCATCAAATGTTTACTTAAAATTTTTCCAACAACTTGAGATTTAGGGATTTTTTCATCGAGCGTGAAACAGGAATTCACAATATCACAGAGTTTAGTGTAAAATTCATCAAACGTTTCATCATCACACATAAAAAGGGTTTCAAAAACTAAAGTGAGACGTTAAAGTTTTGACTTTTTAACAAAAGTGGTACCCTCGGGAATCGTTTCAAGAATATCCCAAGCTTCTTTTGCCACCTCACAAATACAAATACGACGGAACTCTTTCGAGGTGACAGAGCAAAAGAGGGAATTGAGAGCTTTACTGTTCCAGCTCAAGTTTTGATAATTAGTTGTATCTGTTAGGACTCTTTGTTGTCAAATTCCATGGATCAAACCCAAGGTTGTAATTTTTTAAATTCACATGTTGGGTCAAACTAGGATTACTTTAGATTTCTCTAAGAAGTTGATTTTCTTCTAAAACTAGGATTATTTTGGAGTCCTTTAAGAAGTTGGTTTTCTTCCAAAAACAGGATTACTTTGAATTTTCTATAAGTAGTTGGTTTTCTCCCAAAACTAGAGCATTCATTAATTTTTCCTCCAGATCTTCTTTTTGGTTCTTAAGGGTTATATCTGGAGATATTTTGTTAAGTTTTCTTTGATGTTTTTATTGAGTATTCAACTCATGGTTTAAAAGAGAGTACATCAAAGGTTTTGTTTTTTTTATATAAAAGAGAGAGTTGTTTTTCGGTGGATTCTGAAGAATTCGAGCCTGAAGCTTCGGTGGATTCTGGAGTGGCTCATCAGAAAGACAATTCTGTGGTGAAGATGGGGTTGGAAGAGACACATAGAGGTTGGTTCAATTAGGCATTGTGGATTCGCTAGATAATTGAGAGTATACCTGTATAATTCCTTTAAATCTTCTTAGTGGATTGTTCTTGTGGCTGTTGCCCGTGGTTTTTTTATCACAATTGGAGGTGTCCAATTGTGGTTTTTTCACGTAAAATCGTTGTGTCTCTTTGTCTTGATTGTTTGATTGGGGTTGTTATATTCTGCTTAAAATTGATACATAATCACAAATCAACATCTAGGAGATTTCTAGATTTTTCAATTGGTATCAAAGCGGGTCGCTCTATTTTTTTTTACAAATCTTTTAAAGCGAGATCTTGTCTGATTTGTGATAATGGATACAATTCGTGAGGGAAATTCTATGAAAAAAAAAAAAAATCCAAAAGGATTTTCTTAATATGGTTTTGCAAGCTTAAATTTTTTGAGTGGTCCTTAGTGCATATTGGAATTGATAAGAATATCCATTACATGTTAATATGTGTGTACTTTCTGTGGTCATTACTCATTTTGGAGTGTGTGTTCTTTGATTAGTATGTCTCATTCTGTACACACTCTTGGATTCGCAAATATTGGTGTCTTCCGTCTTAGTGTTTTTTTTTTTTTTATGGACTTCTGACATTGTATCTTTTGCTTTTCTAGAAGAATTGACCTATACTAGCATATCATGGGTGATGTTGAGTCTCTTAACCACCTTCCATCTTTTTGCATCTCCACGGCTTTCCCCTCTATTTTTTGTAGTCCAGACATGAGAAAAAGGCTACCTCAGAGTCACCAACCAGGCCATCCTTATTATATCCATGCTTCTCTGGTTCGATTTCCATACTCTTGAGCGTGTCAGCCGCCAATGAGTATGCAAAAGAAAGAAACAAAAAACAGATGTGCAAAAGAAAGCAAAGAAAAAGATGTGAAAAAAAAAAGAAAAAAAAAAGGATTCATTGATTGAGGGGGAGCCTCCGCTTTTACTTACCAAATATCCCTTGATTCCTAGTGGTTTGACTTTCCGTAGTTATGCTTAGATTCTCTTGTTGGAGGTTCAGTTATCAGATCACTACTAGGATTTGAATCTCGTGTTTGTCGAACTCCAAGAGTCACACACACACTTTTATCATGGGATCTATGCTTTTCACATAATGCATCACTTTCTTTCATGAGGAATCTTCTACAGACTGTGCACATTGTGTTTTCAAGTAATTGTACTTCTTGGATAGTCTTGTGTGTTTTAAGGTACAAATCTGGAATTCCTTGCTTGCTCCACCATATTATTTTTGTCAGTTTTCTTTCTGTTCATTTTTTTTTTCAGTATTTGTGGTTGCTTTTAGTGAGGGGGAGTTTGGTTAATTATTATCATGTCATTGTTTGTGTGGGTTTTGATCTTGATTTTGTTATTTGAGATTCCTTTGTCAATTCGTGACAAACAGGGGGAGAAATTTGTTTTTCATGTATTCATGTCATGTGTCGGGTGCATATGTCTTAGTTTTCAGGTTTTCATGCTACATGTGCTTAAAATCTCCAAGTTGCATCTATTCATGTTTTTCATCTCATACTTCAAGATAATCTAGCCATATGTTTATTGCTTTTTCATATACTCTTATAGGACTAATAGTTGTTTTGGAGATTGTGGCACTAATAGTTGTTTTGCAGATCATGACCTTGAGAAATAAGTTTGTAAAGAGATTTGGTTATAAGTGTTAGTTCCTAGTTGGTGGTGTTGTTCTTGTTTTGATTGGAAAATTATTTTAGTGTTTTTGTTAGGAAAACTGTTGTAGCATGGTTTTGTCCAGGATTTGACAAAAGGGGGGATTGTTAGGACTCTTTGTTGTCAAATTCCATGGATCAAACCCAAGGTTGTAATTTTTTAAATTCACATGTTAGGTCAAACTAGGATTACTTTGGATTTCTCTAAGAAGTTGATTTTCTTCCAAAACTAGGATTATTTTGGAGTCCTTTAAGAAGTTGGTTTTCTTCTAAAAACAGGATTACTTTGGATTTTCTATAAGTAGTTGGTTTTCTTCCAAAATTAGAGCATTCATTAATTTTTCCTCCAGATCTTTTTTTGGTTCTTAAGGGTTATATTTGGAGATATTTTGTTAAGTTTTCTTTAATGTTTTTATTGAGTATTCAACTCATGGTTTAAAAGAGAATACATCAAAGGTTTTGTTTTTTATACAAAAAAGAGAGTTGTTCTTCGGTGAATTCTGAAGAATTCGAGCCTAAAGCTTCGGTGGATTTTGGAGTGGCTCATCAGAAAGACAATTCCGTGGTGAAGATGGGGTTGGAAGAGACACATAGAGGTTGGTTCAATTAGGCGTTGTGGATTCGCTAGATAATTGAGAGTATACCTGTGTAATTCCTTTAAATCTTCTTAGTGGATTGTTCTTGTGGCTGTTGCCCGTGGTTTTTTGATCACAATTGGAGGTGTCCAATTGTGGTTTTTTCACGTAAAATTGTTGTGTCTTTTTGTCTTGATTGTTTGATTGAGGTTGTTATATTCTACTTAAAATTGATACATAATCACAAATCAACATCTAGGAGATTTCTAGATTTTTCAGTATCCTATTTATCAATTGGTTTGGAAATTTCAATACCCTCAATAATCAATACCAGTTCACTCTATCCATAGATAACAGAATGCCAAACTTTCTCATCAATTGATTTTAAAAATGCCCTCATACGAGCTTTCAAATGTGAGTAGTTTGTTCCATCAAGTAAAGGAGGTCTATGGGTTGAGTTGTTTTCGTGAATTGAATCCATAATCACAAATCACACAAAATCACATTCCTATAGCTTTGAAAATAATCAAAGAACAAGTGACCCACTCTGATACCAATTGAAAAACATAAGTGATTCGTGATTCAATATACATTTAATTGCAATAAATCCCAAACACACAAAACTAACATTCTAAATCTTCTAGCACGTACGAAAGTGATTTAAATTACAGTTTCACAATCGATAAATCAACACAAAAGATTTAACGTGAAAAAATCACAATTGGAGCACCTCCAATTATAATAAAAAAACCATGGCCAAAGGCCACTAAACAATCCACTATGAAGATAATGAAATTACACAAGAGTACAAACAGTTTCCCAACTCACTCTAGGATTGTCTTCCACTTATTGTGCCGCTTTCACCAACGCCTTCGTCTCGAAATTGGATAGCACGATGTTGAATTGACAACACCTACGTTGAATCTGTACTAGTGAACAACTTTGAATTCCTTCAAAGCATTCAAACTCAACTCTTCGGAATCTACCGATGAACACTCTAAATGGTTGAATGGTAACAAGCTCCTTAATGTATATAAATTAATCCATATGAGATAACAATCTCATAATAACATCAAGGAACAATAGCAAAGCTCTCTAGCAATATACTCCAGAGTTCTTAAGGTTGCAAACTCGGATGTAGGAGAGGCAACCCTAAAAAACAACATAAGATACCTTTTATAGCAGTCCGGGTCTCACAAACCGCTTGAGCAAAGGAATGGTCGCTCGAGCAGTGTGTCTAGTAGGCATGCGTGCACAAGCAATCTCGAGTGAAGAATGCGAGCTCCCAGTACTTTTATAGACTTGCAAAACTTTTGAGAGCAAACTATATTCGCTCGAGCGACTTGAACAAACAAAGTACTGAATTACAACTGAAAAGTATTTTGTTCATGGAATTAATAACACAAAAGACCTAACAAAAAGCACACGTAGGAGCTCACCTCGTTGTAGCAACTCACTACATTGTGACATGGGCAAATGTTAAGGGAGATGTGGGGAAGAACTGAAAAGCGATTTTAGCACCCAAATCCACGTGTGAGGTGCAACGAGCATTAGTAATTGAGAGATGTTGTGTTTATAAATAGCGGTTGGAATGAAAGAAGAGACCCACAAAAATCACCAAGCCCAACATTTTGTTTATCTTTCAATTTTGTCTTTTCACCAAGCCCACCTACAGCCATAATTTAAGTAAATTCAGTTCCCAAATTTTCTTTACCTTTTCCTTACTATTTCCTCCAATTAATTCACTTACACATTTTCCTTTACCCATTAATTATGTGTACGTGTAATTTTTTTGCAATTTATGACCAAAAGGTTACCTGATAAGCTCTTTTATTAGAAGTGATTGCTAGGACAACTTTCTTACCTTACTAATTTTTTTAGGACAATTGTAGAAAAATATAAACTAGACCCAAAAAAAAAAAAAAAAAAAAAAAAAAAAAAGAACATTTACAATCTTATGTTGTGAACTTATGCTCTATTAAGTTCTTAAGAAGATTTTTTTGCTCCTTCAAATTCTATTAATTTTTAATAGATAAAATTACCCATCATTTATAATTTTACTAGCGGCTGAGGGCACACGCGATTCGTGTGCAAATTCAGAAAAAGTTATATTATGTTATATTTTTTTTTAATAATGTATATATGTATCATGAGTATAATATAATGTATTGTAATATAACATTTGATTTTAATATATTTCATAAATAAAATATGTACAACATGATATATATATATATAAATCTTTCAAAATATACAATATTTACTAATTTTCACAAAACAAATATATATACACATTATGTGGTAAACCAACTTGAATTTTTTTTGTCCCCAATAGCACAATGTGGCAAAACAGCCTATTTTTTTTTAATACTAAAATAATGAACAAAATTAAATTATGAAAATAAAAAATCATTGAGATGTGGTTTTATATAAATAAATAAACAATTACTTAGATGTGCTCTCAAGTTCAAATTTTGAAAAGATTGGCCAAGAAGAGTGATATTACTTAACAAAATTTATAGTAAAATAAATAAATAAATAAATAAAAGTTTCTATGATTGAGAATATAATAAATTTAAGACTGTTAAACAACTAAAGAATTTATACAAAAGAAAACAAACAAAATAAACAAATTCAAAACTCTTAAACAATTATAGAATTTATTTATAACAAAAAAACAGAATTTATACCCCAAAAAAAGAAATAATAATAATAATAAGCAATCATGGAGAATATTTAAAACATAAAAAAACCTATTAATTCTAGTTATTTTTTTAAAACAGAATTTATATTTAGAACAATAATGAACAAAATTAAACTATAAAAATAAATAAATAAACAATCATTAAGATGTGCTCTCAAGTTTAAATTTTGAAAAGATTGTCCAATAAGAGTGATATTACTTTGCAATTACAGAATTTATAGTAAAAATAAATAACTAAATAAACAAAAGCTTCTATGACCGAGAATAAAATAAATTCAACACTCTTATATAGCCAAAGAATTTATATCATAGAAAATAAAAACAATAAACAAATTCAAAATTCTTAAACAATTACAAAATTTATTCAAAAAAAAAAAAACCAGAATTTATACCAAAAAAATAAAATAAAAATAATAAACAATCATTGAGAATATTTAAAACATAAACAAACCAATTAATTCTAGTTATTTTTTTAAAACAAAATTTATAGTTTAGATTGAACTTTTATATAGTAAAAAAAAAAATGAAACAAATTTTCATAAAAATATGAGCCTAAAATTCACATCATAATATATACATTGTAACGCCCTCAAAATAAACCCATAATATATAACAGTAGCATGCATTGATAAAAGAAAACCAATCATTATCTCATTCATCAGAGTATCATTATTGAAGGATATCACATGTAACATCAAAATAAATGCTATATGGGCTTACATCTTTCCAAGCTTAACACTTGGGCATAAAAATGTGAGTACTTACTCAACTACAAATTCAGCCTTTGGCTTGAGTTTACATGTAATATCAAATAAACTGAAATAACAACTAATCTAAACAGATTCTTCAACTCTAAATCCTTCCAAGCTAATTCCTTAGAGGTAGCACATCACCTGGACCTAAAAATGATGTTCCCGTATAGGGTGAGCCACAGCCCAGTAGAAATATACTAAACCAAATATAAGTATTGAATAAAGCAATAGCATTCAATAGATGGACTACACAAAATATCAATTTCATCATTATACAGTTTCATGACACTAATGTCCACGACACGTTTCACTTTCCATTATTTATTTAACTTTCCATTCATACAAATATGGCTCAGAACCTGGCCAAATAACTCAACAGAGATTACATCTCTTATTAACAATATTTTCCAATTCAATTGGAATAACAAATCAAGTTAAACATTTCTTATATCATAATGGATACACATGTTGGTGTTGTATCAACCTCAACCAAAATTCACTTCCATACTTCCCAATTGATACACATTTTAGTGATGTATCAATAACATGTAAAAACACTTCCATAAATCAATAAGCACACATATTAGTGGTGCTAATGGAGTCCATCCCCTATCTCTTCCCAAACAATATCCGGTTTAGGAGTCCATCCCCTATCTCCTCTCAAATCGTGGAGTACATCCCCTATCTCCTCCCAACAATATACATATACAATGTATTAAACACTTGCCATATACAATACTCAATCAATACACGTATTTTCTGTATTAATTCAACAGTCAAAATCAATGACTTAACCAATGTGATTAGTTTCAGTTTTCCCTAATCCACATGCAATGTCTACAACAATCACGACTATCCTCCACCGATAGTCCAAAACAATTATCTCTAAATAGGAAATAAATGTTACAACAAATATAAACTCAACAATTTCATGGGTGTGTTATTAAACTATCCAACTACACCATTTAAGCTTATAATTTCCCAATTCCATGAATTCAACTAAATTCTCCAATTTTCCTTAAATAAATTATACAAATTAATCTATTACAACAACTAGGGTTTTTCCCAAAATTACCAAACAACCCCAACATATCAAAATACCAAAACTTAGAACAACACCTATAATATGGAGTAGGAAATCCCTACCTCGAAGTGAAGAACACGAATGGAGAAGATGATCAAAATGCAAAGTGCTCCAAACCGTCAAACGTTCAGATAAAAACGAAGCCCTCAACCCCCTCTATCCTTTTAATAAAGAGCCTAGGGTAGAATCACCCTAAAAGTAGATGAAACCTAAGAGAGAAGGTGAGTGGAGGGAGAGAGAAGTCGGACCTAGGGTTTTGGAATAAAAAAGATGATGAAAAAGTGTTTTAAAACTCGCTGCTGCCTATTTAAACCCGACAGGCTCGCTCTAGCGAATGATTGGTCGCTCGAGCGACCAGACACAAGAAAGACTCGCTCAAGCGAATAAAGTCTCGCTCGAGCCAAGAATGCAATACTTCAGGTCTGCAACCCAGAAGCACGCTCGAGCGACAGAATGCTCGCTCGAGCGAAGAACTCGAAAACATACACCTCGCTCGCTCGAGCGAAGAAAAGCTCGATCGAGCGAAGAAACACAGCTCTCAGGTCTATACTAGACGCAATCGCTCACTCGAGCGAAGAGACCTTGGCTCGAGCCACTAGACACAAAATTCTACTCTCGCTCGAGCGACCAAACCCTCGCTCAAGCTAAGGACCAGAAACAAAATCTCGCTCGACCGACCAACTCCTCGCTCGAGCGAAGGTCCAAAATTCTGCACAGCAACACTTGGTTTCCAAACCCAACCAACTTGTAACAAACCTACCCAACACATCCTATAACTCAAAAAGAGAAGATAAAGGACAACAACAACAATTATACAATGATAGGATCCACGGAACCTAAGTCCGGATACAACAACCAAATGGGAAAAGACCGGGGTCGCTATAACCTCCCCCCCTTAAAGAATTTCGTCCCCGAAATTAAGCATAAGTTTTTCAAAAACAGGTTTTTCTCAAATTCCAACAATATGACAATTCAATAATAAACAACTTGACCCAATATCGGTCATTTCATCTCTTATCAAGAGGCATTTCACAATATATATATATATATATATCAACCTGCATTATCAATATGCAATGTTCCATTAAACTTCCATTATTAGGCAAGTTTCAAAATTCTTCCTTTAAACCAAAACATTTTCAATGTTTTACAACTTAAGACATATATAAAGCTCTTAAGTCCAACAATATTATGAAATCTAACTACAAGATTACATATCAACAAACATGTCCGGATATTTTTCGCGGACTTCCAACTCACGTTCCCAAGTGGCTTCCTCCACACCGTGATGTTTCCACAAAACCTTTACCAAAGGGATGGTCTTGCCTCGCAAAACTTGATCCCACCTATCCAAAACCCGAACCGGTCTCTCCTCATACGAGACATCTTCGTCAACCTCTAAGTCGGTCCAATCCAACACATGTGATGGATCTGGCTCATACTTCCGAAGCATACTCACATGAAACACATCATGAACTCCGGATAACTGTGGCGGCAAAGCTAAACGATAGGCAGCCTCGCCAATCCTTTCAAGGATCTCAAAAGGACCAATAAACCGAGGGGACAACTTCCCACTCTTCCCAAACCTCATCAATCCCCGCCTAGGTGATATTTTCATAAAGACATGATCACCTACCTCAAACACCAAAGGTCTCCTCCTACGGTCGGCATACGATTTCTGACGACTCTGGGTTGTAACAAGCCTCCTACGGATAAGCTCAACTTTCTCCGTTGTTTCCCTCACCAACTCCGGACCCAACAAAGGTGCATCACCCACCTCGGCCGAACAAACTGGAGACCTACACGGTCGGCCATACAAGGCCTCAAACGGTGCCATACCGATACTAGACTGGAAACTGTTGTTGTAGGCAAACTCCACCAATGGCAAGTGCCTCTCCCACGACCCACTGAAATCAAGAACACAACCCCGAAGCATATTCTCAAGGATCTGAATAGTACGCTCGGACTGCCCGTCAGTCTGAGGATGATAAGCCGTGCTAAAGGTCAACTTAGTGCCTAAGGCACTCTGCAAACTCTGCCACAACCTAGCAATAAAATGAGGATCTCTATCTAAGACGATCGTCACTGGGACCCCGTGCAACCTCACTATGTCCCGAATGTACAAGTCGGCAAGATGATCTACCGAATCTCTCACGCGCATAGGAATGAAGTGCGCCGACTTAGTCAACCGGTCTACAACCATCCAAATAGCATCACTACCCCGCTGAGTCCTCGGAAGACCTACAACGAAGTCCATAGTGACATGCTCCCACTTCCACTCGGCAATAGGCAAGGGTTGTAACAAACCCGCTGGCCTCTGATGCTCGGCCTTCACTTGCTGACAAGTAAGGCACTTAGACACGAAAGCTGCCACATCTCTCTTCATACCCCGCCACCAAAACTGGCGACCCAAGTCCCGATACATCTTAGTGCCTCCCGGATGCACCGCAAGGCATTAATGATGAAACTCTCGGAGTACCTCATCTCGGCAAGACTCCGGCACAAACAGATGGTCTCGGTATCTTACACTCAGGTCGGGATACGCCGTCAAACCCTTCTCAACCTTCCCACTGGAGATCTTCTCTCGGAGGGATTCTACCTCAAGGTCACCTCTTTGTGCCTCTAACACTCGAGTCACAAATGTAGGCTGCGCAACAACAGAAAACAAGGCCGCAGCCTCAACAGATTCGTCCAGAAACAAATCAAAGTCTCCAAGTGCACCCAACATCTCCCATTCCCGGATGGCTATACTAGGTACGTCACCAACAGATTTCCTGCTAAGGGCATTGGCCACCACATTGGCCTTCCCCGGATGATAATGCAACTCGAAGTCATAATCATCAATGAACTCCATCCACCTCCTCTGCCTCAAGTTCAGGTCTTTCTGTGTAAACAGATATTTCAGACTCTTATGATCCGAGAATACCTCGAATCTCTCACCATAAAGGTAATGCCTTCAAATTTTCAAGGCAAAGATCACAGCTGCTAACTCTAGGTCATGGGTAGGGCAATTCTTCTCGTGTATTTTCAACTGACGTGAGCCATAGGTGTAAAACCCAAGTTGTGTGTATGATTATTTAGTTGGATAGATTAGTAATTAAATTAATTTATATGGGTCATTTATTAATATTAAAGAATTAGTTATGAGATGGCATTATATTTCCTATTACTTAGATGGGTAATTTTGTAACTTTGAGAAATTAGGTTAATAAGCCCACCTATTGTGGCTTTAAGTCTTGGAAAACAAACAAAACAGAGGCTGTGAATTGCTCCATAGGCGGCTAGGGTTTGAGAAGGTAAAAGAAAAAGAGAAGAGAGGTTCAAATGAGGCTACAATAGGGATTGAAGGCATCACGTTGGTGATTTTGGGACACTCATTGGTTAAGGTAAAATTTGCCTTTACTGTTAATTATTAAGTTTATGTTGAGGAATTTAACAATCAATGCATTAAAGGGAGTTGGAAGATCTATAGGTGCCTACTTAGGTTTTGAGAATTGGGTGCAATGTGTAAGTGTAACTTTGGGTGGGTAATAGAAACAATGGAATTTTGTATCATGGATCAGGGTGTGTTTTGACTTTTGGGTTTTGTATATTAGGTAAGGTGTGTTTGGTTATTGAATTTGGTGGATTGATTTGGTGTCTCTTGGATTTTAAGCGCATATATATATATATATATATAATGGGTTCTTGTTGATGTGTGAAAGACATCAAAATATTAATTTATTTGAGGTTCTATTTATTAGGTTTATGTGATTGAAGTGGTGGAGTTGGGTGTTTGGAGTTGGTGATTGGAGTGTTATTTCTAAGCGTTTAAGGTAAGTAACCCTCTATCACTGTTGGTTCATTTTTATTCCTATCGAATCGTTTAAAATAATAAATATATATTTATAGTCTTCGTGTTCTCTTAAAATAAAACATGGGTCAAGTATAAAACAACATCGAATATTATTATGAAAGTTATTTGAATATTTTGTAAAACTATTCTGAAAATTGTACCAAATGTTTATTCCGAAAATATCGAATATTTTATTTGAAAGTTGTGTATTGTTTGAATTTTGAACATCACTCTAGTCTGACTATGATTTGGACCCTAGCCAATGGGGGTTATTTATTGGCACAGAAACTAGTTTCTTTTGGGGCTTTACCACCGGCCTATGTGTGGTTCTGGGCCTTGTCACGGGCTAAGTGACCATAGTCATTAAGACTCGGGTTTTGTGAATCGAATCATTGAACTATCTGAATATCGAACCATCGATTTGAACAACGAATTACTTTGAATTATCACATTGGCTTTTTATTTAAAATGTATTGTACATTGTTTATTTTTAGCTTTGAAACCATCTTACAAATAATTGTTCATTTATTGAACTGTAGAAAAATTATATTTATTAGTTATCGATTTCTTTATTTATTTTTGTATACTTGATCCAGCTAGCAGTGATGGTTGGTTATTTACTGGGCTTTCTAGCTTACCCTTATTTTTTTTCAGATTCTGAAGAGTAGAGCTGCGTGGGATTTTTACATATGAAAGTGCTGAGAGTAGGACTGTGATTTAAGTACTTAGATTATTGTTTTGTTGGTGGATTAAATTAGTGGACTTGGTGGACTTTTTCATATAAGAACTATTTATTTTTATGGATTTTGGCATTATGACAATTAAGGATTTAATTTGAGTATTTTACATTGTGGGTTATGTGATTGGATTTTTAGCCTTGCATGCTCACTTATATGAGTGTGCGGCGTTGTCACGGAGCTTGGGGCGTGACAATAGGCTACCACTTTCCCCTCTTGCATCAACATACAACCCAAACCCTCTTGTGAAGCATCACAATAAATAGCATAACCCAACCCTCTCTCCGGAATAATCAAAACTGGAGCGGTGGTCAATCTAACCTTCAACTCCTGAAACGACTTTTCACAAGTCTCACTCCATAAAAATTTGACTCCCTTCCGAGTTAATCTAGTCAACGGTGAAGCTAACCTGGAGAAATCCTTCACAAACCGTCGGTAGTACCCATCTAATCCTAGAAAACTGCGGATCTCAAACACGCTCTTTGGCTGTGCCTAATCTTGCACTGCCACAATTTTGGATGTGTCAACAGACACCCCTTTCCCGGAAACCACATGGCCTAAGAACTTCACCTCCTCTAGCCAGAACTCACATTTCCCAAACTTAGCATAAAGCTCATGGGCTCTAAGTAACTTAAGCACCACTCTCAAGTGCTCCTCATGCTCCTCCTTTGAAGGTGAATAGATAAGAATATCGTCTACAAAGAATACTACAAAACGATCCAAGAATTCCCGGAATATCCGGTTCATCAAGTCCATAAAGACTGCAGGTGCATTGGTGAGCCATGGCATCACCAGAAACTCATAGTGGCCATACCGCGTACGGAATGCCGTCTTCGGAATATCCTCCTCCCTGACTCTCAACTGGTGGTAACCCGATCTCAAATCTATCTTAGAGAAACAATGAGAACCCTTCAACTGATCGAACAGATCATCTATACGAGGCATAGGCTACTTATTCTTGACTGTAGCCCGATTCAATTTCCGGTAATCGATACATAGTCTCAAAGCACCAGCAAAAAGGGCCGGTGCTCCCCACGGCGAAACACTTGGACGTATATAGCCCTTATCTAGCAACTCTTGGAGTTGGATCTTCAACTCAACTAACCCAGCTGGGGCAAAACGATAAGGTGCAATAGAAATCGGCGCCGTGCCGGGCACTAAGTCAATAGAGAACTCAATCTCTCTGTGAGGTAGCAAACTAACAAGGTCCTCGGGAAAGACATCCGAGTACTCACAAACCACTCTTGGCAACATAGTCTGGGTCTCATCACACTCACCACTCTCAAAGTTAGCAAGTAGACCACTAAGCTCACTCCGCCCTCGCGGATCATACCCCGGTGGCAAAACACTACTAACCCGGTCCCCCAAGAAATGGAAACATTCCCCGCTCACGGTACAACAAGTGACCCTCGGGCGGTAGTAATCAATAACTGCCCGGTATGACGATAACCAGTCCATACCCAAAATAACATCAAAGCCCTTCATGGGCATAACTACAAAAGGAAACGGAAGCCTATGATCGGCGACCTCTATATCACAACCCCTAACACCTTGTTTCAAGATCAATTCACCCCCAAGGGGTGACACTACACAAATAGGAGATGCTAATTGTGCTAACTCCAACTCCAAAACAGATGTAAATGCAGCAGGCACAAAGGAATGAGATGCACCCGTATCAATCAATACACTAGCAACCGAATTACAAAACAAGAAGGTACCTCTCACAACTGATGGAGCCGGTACAAGATCCTGCGCGGTAACAGCATACACGCGCCCAGACGGTCTCTGATCAACCTACTCACCCCTAGGAGCATAAGACTGCTGCACAGAGTGGGACGATGAAGCCCCCTGATTGGCCCTCGAGGCCTGAACAGACTGAGCTGGCTGATGACTCTGAGTCTGCCTCAAACCAGATGCACCAGATGTGTCACTCAACTGCGGGCAAAACCTTTTCATGTGCCCTGCCTGACCACACTGAAAACAAGAGAGCGGCTGGCCTCTACCCTGACTCTGGCTCTGAGATCGAGCCGAAGATGACGTTGCTCTCTGTCTTCCTCCCTTCTGCGGGCAAGCTGGAGACTTGTGGCCCAGCTGACTACACTTGAAACAGGTAATGTCTGCCTGGCTGCCTTTCCCAGAACTAGCACTCGGCACAGGAAAAGTCGATCTAGAAAAGCTACCTTGAGACTGCTGAGGGTTAAAACCCTTTTGTCTCCTACCATCACTCTGTCCATCTTGACTCCTCTTGGAGCCTTTCTGCCCTTCCTCCTCCTCCTGTATCATGATCTCCGTATGGGCTGCAGTATCAACCAGACGCCCATAATCTCGAATCATAGACCCTACAACTCTCAACTTGAGGCCGCGCCTCAACTTCTTCTCGAACTCAATACAACGGCGTTCCTCAGATGCCACCAACTCGGGTGCAAACCTGGACAAGCTAGTAAATGCGGCCTCAAACTCAGCCACTGAAGAACTGTTCTGCTTAAGCTGGCAAAACTGATCTCTCAACCTCTCCTTAACAGCTGGAGACAGGAACTTCTCCTGGAAAGCGTCAACAAAAGCCTTCCAAGTCCCTCCTATACGACTCTTTGTGAACTTCCACCACTGACCCACATCCTCCTTAAGCTAGAAAGATGCCAAGGTCACCTTCAGTACCTCGTCTTCGATGCCTAGCATCTCAAACGTTTTCGTTGTCTGTTCGAGCCATTCATCTGCCTTAAGTGGCTCTTTAGGATCACCTAAAAATTCATCCGGGTTAGACCGGAAGAACTCCCTCTTCAGGAAAGAAGGCCCTGCATCTGCAATATGAACTTGGGCCTGATTCTCAGCTCTAAGAATGCCTACTGACTTCCTGAATGCCCCTGCTATCTCTCGGGCCAAAGCGCCCATAGCCTGCTGGCCTACCGGCTAGGCCACATTGGCCTGGCCAACTCCCTCCTATACTGCCGGAATCTCATCCGGTATAGGCATCTCCTGCCCACCACGCCTACCACGCCTACCACGTCCTCGTCCTGACATCCTAATAAAGGTAACAAAGACGTTAGCACATTAATAAGTGTGCCAAAACTATAACACTTGTGTCCTAATGCATTGGACAACAATAATTCACTCCACGTAAGCACATAATCACATAAGCACCTACGAATTTCATTCCTGGATAATGATAGTCCCGAGGCGTCACTAAAGTTCTGGTTGGAAACAACATTGATCAACTGCCTTTCCAACAAGACTTTCAGAAACTCAAGGGTCCAATCAACATCCTAGAAACTACATTCCATACCCACATAGTCACATAAACATGTTATCATATAAGCATATAACGGTACATCTAAGTCTCTATCAAGCGAGACGAACCCATTGTGATACTAATCACTTCCCACGTATCCAAAGTATTCGAACCCAGTATGCTTTGATACCAAGTTGTAACGCCCTCAAAATAAACACATAATATATAACAGTAGCATGCATTGATAAAAGAAAACCAATCATTATCTCATTCATCAAAGTATCATTATTGAAGGATATCACATGTAACATCAAAATAAATGCCCTATGGGCTTACATCTTTCCAAGCTTAACACTTGGGCATAAAAATGTGAGTACTAACTCAACTACAAATTCAGCCCTTGGCTTAAGTTTACATGTAATATCAAATAAACTGAAATAACAACTAATCTAAACAGATTCTTCAACTCTAAATCCTTCCAAGCTAATTCCTTGGAGGTAGCACATCACCTGGACCTGAAAATGATGTTCCCGTATAGGGTGAGCCACAGCCCAGTAGAAATATACTAAACCAAATATAAGCATTGAATAAAGCAATAGCATTCAATAGATGGACTACACAAAATATCAGTTTCATCATCATACAGTTTCATGACACTAATGTCCATGACACGTTTCACTTTCCATTATTTATTCAACTTTCCATTCATACAAATATGGCTCAGAACCTGGCCAAATAACTCAACAGAGATTACATCTCTTATTAACAATATTTCCAATTCAATTGGGATAACAAATCAAGTTAAACATTTCTTATATCATAATGGATACACATGTTGGTGTTGTATCAACCTCAACCAAAATTCACTTCCATACTTCCCAATTGATACACATTTTAGTGATGTATCAATAACAAGTAAAAACACTTCCATAAATCAATAAGCACACATATTAGTGGTGCTAATGGAGTCCATCTCCTATCTCCTTCCAAACAATATCCGGTTTAGGAGTCCATCCCCTATCTCCTCCCAAACCGTGGAGTACATCCCCTATCTCCTCCCAACAATATGCATATACAATGTATTAAACACTTGCCATATACAATACTCAATCAATACACGTATTTTCTGTATTAATTCAACAGTCAAAATCAATGACTTAACCAATGTGATTAGTTTCAGTTTTCCCTAATCCACATGCAATGTTTACAACAATCACGACTATCCTCCACCGATAGTCCAAAACAATTATCTCTAAACAGGAAATAAATGTTACAACAAATATAAACTCAACAATTTCATGGGTGTGTTATTAAACTATCCAACTACACCATTTAAGCTTATAATTTCCCAATTCCATGAATTCAACTAAATTTCCCAATTTTCCTTAAATAAATTATACAAATTAATCTATTACAACAACTAGGGTTTTTCCCAAAATTACCAAACAACCCCAACATATCAAAATACCAAAACTTAGAACAAAACCTATAATATGGAGTAGGAAATCCCTACCTCGAAGTGAAGAACATGAATGGAGAAGATGATCAAAATGCAAAGTGCTCCAAACCGTCAAACGTTCAGATAAAAACGAAGCCCTCAACCCCCTCTATCCTTTTAATAAAGAGCCTAGGGTAGAATCACCCTAAAAGTAGATGAAACCTAAGAGAGAAGGTGAGTGGAGGGAGAGAGAAGTCGGACCTAGGGTTTTGGAATCAAAAAGAGGATGAAAAAGTGTTTTAAAACTCGCTGCTGCCTATTTAAACTCGACAGGCTCGCTCTAGCGAATGATTGGTCGCTTGAGTGACCAGACACAAGAAAGACTCGCTCGAGCAAATAAAGTCTCGCTCGAGCCAATAATGCAATGCTTCAGGTCTGCAACCCAGAAGCACGCTCGAGCGACAGAATGCTCGCTCGAGCGAAGAACTCGAAAACATACACCTCACTCACTCGAGCGAAGAAAAGCTCGATCGAGCGAAGAAACACAGCTCTCAGGTCTATACTAGACGCAATCGCTCGCTCGAGCGAAGAGACCTTGGCTCGAGCCACTAGACACAAAATTCTACTCTCGCTCGAGCGACCAAACCCTCGCTCGAGCTAAGGACCAGAAACAAAATCTCGCTCGAGCGACCAACTCCTCGCTCGAGCGAAGGTCCAAAATTCTGCACAGCAACACTTGGTTTCCAAACCCAACCAACCTGTAACAAACCTGCCCAACACATCCTATAACTCAAAAAGAGAAGATAAAGGACGACAACAACAATTATATAATGATAGGATCCACGGAACTTAAGTTCGGATACAACAACCAAATGGGAAAAGACCGGGGTCGCTATATACATGTTATAAGATTTTTTATTTATTGTTTTTTCAGTCAACATAATCAACGAATTGAAATTTTGAATTTTGAATTTTTTCAAAAATTATAGAATTTATATACCAAAATATGAATTTTCAGGATGTTTTCTTTTTTAATTTTCAAAATATGTTTAATTAAAATTTATAAACTTACATACACTACTATTTAGGAATTACCAAAAAGAAAAATAGAATTTATACCCAAAAAAATTGAGAATATTTCAAACATAAGCAAACCTATTAATTGTAGTTATTTTTTTAGAATATAATTTATACCCAAAGATTAATAAGAAGGATAATTTATAGTTTAGATTGAAGAATATTTAAAACATAAACAAAAACCTATCATTCTGTAAAAGTTTTAATGCTAAAAATTATAAATTGAAAACTCTTAAACACTTACAGAATTTATATAAAAGAAAATAACTAAGCCTCCGTTTGGAAAGTGGATTGGTTTTTTAGCTTTTTGACTTTTTTGGATATTTTAACCTGGGGCTAAAAAGTCTGGTTTGGAAATGACTTTTTAGCTTTTTGGTGAGGTGTCTTCCTGTGAAATTACCAAACTGCCCTTCATCCACTTTACATGTCAACTCATTGAAAGT
Organism: Camellia granthamiana; assembly: GCA_036172215.1. Classification (NCBI taxonomy): domain Eukaryota; kingdom Viridiplantae; phylum Streptophyta; class Magnoliopsida; order Ericales; family Theaceae; genus Camellia; species Camellia granthamiana. The sequence goes on from CM069904.1 coordinate 29,921,394, forward strand.
GGTCCTCCACGTCACCCTTCGTTTGGACCAAATTTGTTTTTTTGTTTTTTGTTTTTTTTTTTAATTTTGGGTTTGGATTTAGTGTATTTTGATATATATATATTTTTTATTTTAAAATTTATGTTTTTTTCATTTTTCTTTTTTTATACATTAATTAGTTCTTGTTCTTTAATTTACGTTTTTTGTCTTATTTATTTTTATTGGTATACAATAACTTTTTTTTTTATTTTTCAAAAATGAGTTTTCATGTATTTTATTTATTTGTAAATTATGTGGCGAATGGTAATTTATGTTTTTATGTTTTTTTTTAAATGTTTTTGAATGAGGCGTATTTTTGTCGTTATTTTTTTTTAATTTACGTTTTTGTCAAATTTTTATTTATACACATTAATTTGTTTTTATATTTCAAAAATTGGTTTTCATGTGTTTTATTTATTTGTAAATTACGTGGCAAATGCTAATTTCTGTTTTTTTGTTATTTTTTCCTTTTTTTTTTTGGATGAGGCGTGTTTTTGTCGTTCTTTTTTTTTTTAGTTTACGTTTTTGTAATTTTTTTTATTTGTATACATTAATTTGTTTTTATATTTGACAAATGGGTTTTCATGTGTTTTATTTTTTTGTAAATTACGTGGCAAATGCTAATTTCTGTTTTGATGTTTTTAATTTTTTTTTTGTTTGGATGAGCCGTATTAATTTTTTTCTTTGGTAATTTTTTTTTTGTAAATTAATTTTTTTGGTAAATTAATTTGTCGCGTAAATTTTTTTGGGTACATTAATATGGTAAATTTTTTTTGTATACATTAATTTTTAACTTTATTTTTTTACGTGGCTCAGTTCACGATTTTGTATACATTACGTGGCGAATGTTCTTTTTTTTTTTCTCGAGGGTGTGATAGTGTGAACAAAGACCCAGGGGTGATTTGGTAATTTCACCCCTCCTTGTATGTAAGATACAATCCTGAAGCGTTTTTGTCGCGTTGTGGCTAATTTAGCCAATTTCGTCGTGTAGTGGCTAATTTGGCCCACAACTCTCTTGCCAAACGGACCCTAAACAAAAATTTCAACCATTGAGAATATAAAAATTAATGAGTTTTAGATCATTTACTTTCAAAGAGGAATAATAATCTTATTTGTATGCTATAATTGTATATGATAATTTTGTTTTGTACTTTCTTTGAAAGAGAAAATCATTATAAAAAGATAGAAGAAACCAAAATGTAGTGAGGAAGAAACCAAAAAGTTGAAAAATAAATAAATTTCAAGCTAAGGGAAAGATTGAGAGATGGTTAGTTGATTGTTGCTTGGGTGGGGAGAAATGTGGGGAGGAAATGGGTAATTTTTTTTTTATTTTTTATTTTTCTTTAAATTCTTCTTTAGGTTGAGTGTTGGTTAGGAAAATGAGAAAACGTGAGTGTGTTTTTTTTTTAAAATATATTTTTAAACCACTTAGCCTCCGTTTGGTAGAGTTTTCAAAATCTAATTCAACACTCACTTTTAAGTGTTGTGTTTGTTTAGGGTTTTCAAATCACAATTCTACACTCATTTCTCAAAACTCATTTCAAAACATAATCATTACTTTTCAAAACTCATAACCAAACACATAATTCAAAACTCTTTTCAAAACTCCATTCAAATCAATATTCTAAAAATATTTTAATTTTGTTAAGATTTACGATTTTTTTAATTTTTAATTTTTTTAATTTTTTGAATATTTTTAAATATTACAATTTTAATTTTTTAAATTTTAAAATATTTTATAAAAATAAATTCAAACTCTATTTTATAAAAATATTTTTAAATATTTTAATTTTGTTAAGATTTACGATTTTTTTTTAATTTTTTTAATTTTTTTAAATATTTTAATTCTTTTTTACAGAAGTTTTAGGAGATCAAATTTAAGGGGTTGTTTGGAGTGTCTTAAATAAGTGTACTTTTTATCTTTTTAGACTAAAAAATTGAGAAAAAAAAATGATTGTTTAGGATAATTTTTTGACTTTTTACTAAAAAAATGTGTATTAAAAAATTATATAAATTAGTGTATAGGAGAAGATTGGATGAAATAGGTTGTACAATAGGATGAGTTGAGGGAAACGTGGGTGAGTAGAGGCTGGGAAATGATTCCCTATTTTTTGGGTATTGAATTGGAGGTGTTGTTTGTGCCGTGGGGCCCACTATGGGTCACGTTTTGTAATCAAAATCGTTGAATATGTAGAACTCATTGAGTATGATATTCTTGTAAAAAAATCACGTTGATTAGTTTGTTTTCAACCGTTAAGTATAACACCATCCATTTTATAAAATTTAACTGATTTGATCATATAGTTATCGATATCTGATCAATGTAATTTTTTACAAGTATATAGTACTCGATGAGTTCTACACATTGCACGGTTCAGATTATTAAAAAAGAACCCATGATGGGCCTTCACGGGCCGAACAGTACTGTGTTATTTGTACACCTAAATAAGTGCAATTTTTCCCACAAGTCAACTCCGCTGCTCTGTCATCAAAGTTGTTTGAAAAGGAAGATTGTGTAAAATTAATTTTTTAATATATTTTTTTTGGATGAAGAGTGATAACTTTTTAACTTTTTGAGTAATTTTTTGATTTTTTAATTTTTTTTTGAGTACCCAAACTAGGCTTAAGTTTTACTTAGGGTGGTTTGGCATCCCCTAAATAATTCATCTTTTTATTTTTTTTTATCATTTTTCTATCACATCACCTCTACATTTTTTTTTTATAAAAAACAAAAATCATCCCAAACAATCCCTTCATATAATAGTATAGATTTATCTGTGTACGTTTCTGTATGTGTGTAATGAAGAAGTACAGCTCCGATCATCTATTGGTTACAGAGAATCTCTCAGATTTCTTACAGATTTGTTTTCCTTTTTCCGGAAAATCCAAATTTTCATTTGCCTCTGTCAGGGACTCTTAAAAATTTTCAATTTTTGTGCAAAGATGATCAAATGCCCTGTTTAACTCTGTGGCTCTACGAGTATACAACACGTATTCACATATATATACACACATACATTATATAACTACGTGCATATAAACTAGGGTGAATTTTTTACGTTTTTTTTTTTTTTTTTTTTTTTTTTTTTTTTTTTTTTTTTTTTTTATTGTAGTGATGAATGTGTCATATAACTCTGCAGAGATCATATACTGAGAATCTTACTAGTTTCAAATTACACTTGAAAAAAAAAAAAAAAACAGAGAAATTTTTCAAAATTTGATAATATTCTCAATTACAACTGGAAAAGAATTGAGAAATTTCTCAATTTTACTGAATAGTTTTGCAAACTAAGAAATTATTAGTTTCGTATAGCTAAAAAAATAATATTTTATTTTTATAAAATTTTATATTCAATATTGGTCTTGTTTGATACATCTCGTTGTGTAGATTTCAAAAATATAATTTTTATTAAATTGAATGTGTATAATAATAAAAATTATGAAATTTTTTAGTTTTGAAATAACAAAACAAAAGCAAAATACCACATTAGGAATACCACTTGAATAAAAGAAATTTTCTTGTGCTTTTGAGGCATGATTAGGTGATAATCAAAAGCGACAATGCTACGTAACTCAAATTTTATGACTAAAAAGTGGCTCAAATGGCCAAAACGACATCGTTTTGAGTACAGAACATCGACGTTGTTTTAGCTATTTGAGCCACTTTTGAGCCACAAAATTTGAGTTACGAGACATTTTCCTATCAAAAGATTTGTAATTGTTGGAGAGAGTGATCTACAATTTTGTATTAGGGCATGGGGCATAATGCTTGGTTGATTGGTGGATAACATTGTCATGTGATGCACTTGTAACATCTACTAATGTTTTATTAGCACTCAATGAATTGACACTTCTCAATTCCTTCTGAGTTTTAATAAAAGTAAAATAGTCATACATACATAAATATTTTGAAAATAGTATTTTATGGGTTAAAAAAAAAAAAAAAAGGAAGAATGATTTAATAGAATACCAACCTTATCAATAGAAATTTTAGGTAATTAACCCTAAAACAAATTAATTTGAACGGAGAGTCTAAAATAATTCTATGACAAATGGAACTTGTAAAACAATTGCAATTCAGTGAGAATATTTTTTAAATTACCAATTTACCCTCTCTTTTTCTATCCACCATCCCCTTTCTCTCTCCTTTATTTGATCTTTGAAACATCCGTCCCCAACATCCTCCCAACGGCGAGCATGGCTGCCCTAGAAAATAAAAAATAAAAAATAAAAAATCCTTCATGTTATTAATTCTCATGCAAGCAAAGTAAAGCATATAGGCATGCTCTCTCCCTCTCTCTCTCTCTCTCTCTCTCTCTCTCCTCGGATCACACAAATTCTCTTTCTTGAAGCACTTTATTACAATCATGCATTGCATTCCCATCCTCATAATGTGAAACACCATCGCTTGAGACTGTGTACGTAAAGGGTGTATTCTTTACTAAACTGTCTTTACTTTGTTTCTCTTTTGTGATGAAAATTTTTTGGTTGCAAAATTCTTTTGCGTTGTTGTCCCTCTATTTTGTGAGTTGTTTGCTATAATTTGACGAGGAAAAATTCAGTGTAATAGTGAGGTATTATTGATGTGGTATCACTAACAAATAGTAATCACGTGATGTGAAAGTAAATTTTAATTTTTATGTAACACATATGTATGTAGGGTAAAAAATAAAAAAAATGATTAGATTGTTATAGTAATATCAATGATGTGGTATCAGTTGTGTTTTAGTTTTTTTTTTTCTTCTTCTAATTGATAGTTTGTTTTGACAATTGATTAAAATAATTAAAAAGTCAAAAAATTACTATAAAAAAGTCATTTATTGTTTTGGCAATTGGTCTAAAAAGTGAAAATGTCACTATAAAAAAATTAACTATTCTTTTAATTTTTCTGCACATTTTTTCGTAAAAAATTAAAAAATCAACTAAAATAACTAATTTTTAATAATTGGCATTTATAAATTTTACTAATTAACACAAAATGAATTATGGAATGAAACACGCTAGCATGTCTGAATATTGTCTCCAAATCCCACCATAAACACATTGAAAGAGAGGGAGACTTGTACTGAAAATTACATCAAATCTAAGGCCATCTCCAACATTTAACTATGGCCAAGTTTGGGAAGACTAAATAAGTGCACTTTTTGACTTTTTAAGAAATATGGGTTGGATTTGGGTTGGGTTTGAAGTGATGTGTTAGAGAGGTGATGTGACTTAAATAAGATAATGTGACTTAAATAGGATAGTGACTTTTTGACTTTTTGGATTATTTGGAGGATGCCAAACTTGGCCTAAATCCATCATCAAATTTGAATTTGATGAAAAAGTACAATTTTAGTCTCTAACAGTTTCATCAAATCTGTATCAAATTGAGAACATCCCAAATCTTTCACCAATCTAAGGATGCTTTGTACCTTTTATCAAATCACTGTTCATTACCGTTGTATTTTCACCACCGAATGTCCCCCGGATGACCTCTCAATTGGTGAAAATTTTACATTGGCCGGTCGACCGGCCAGTCGACCACCCTGTCGTCTGCCCAGTCGACCGGTGGTTTGATGAAAAACCAAATTCTTCCGTTGGAGCAGGCGATATTTGTTGGAAAAATGGTTTTATATATAGGCATATTTTTTAGCCCAATTTGGGTGGACCCCAAGTGTTGTTTGGGGTGGGTCCAAAGAGGTGAAGTGTTCCTTGCCGCGTGGCAAGTTACACGGTGAAGACGGAACGTCAAAACCATTTATGAGTGAATGGGTAGATGACGTCGTTTAACATTAATTTTTTAGATAAAATTCTTTTGAATTTTTTCAATAAAAATTATTGTGGGAATTTAATTTAATTCTAAAATTAAATTTTAGATTCCTTAAATGTTTCCTAAAGTTTATACCTCTTTATTTATTTATTTATTTATTTAACTATTTCAATAGTTTAATATATATATATATATATATATTTAATTAGTTTAATATATATATACATTTGAAATAGTTTAATTAATAAATTAGCTAGTTCTTTGACTTTGTCCACGTGGACAACCTTTTTCAATTTGTTTGAATATTAGTGATCACCTACGGATCACTTTGCATTGTTTGAATATTAGTGGCCTTGGACCAACGGTCAGGAAAATTTGACATTCAACAGTTGCATCTATTCATTCAAATTAGGAACTGTTCCGATCACAGTTTTTGCCTATAAATAGAGTCTCATTCCAGTAGTCCGGTATATCCGGTTTTTTTTTTCATCCGAAATTGAGTCTGAAAAATCAGCCTGATTTTTATTTTTGGCTGTCCTAAATTCTGCGTATTTTTGCATTAAATCTTCATTTTAGATTTAGAATAAAATTCAGAGAGTTAGAACACAGGTTTGGTTCGTCGAACAAATTGTTTGGAGTACTACTACAATTTGTGAAGATCATTGTATCCTGGGAGATAGACGCCACTCAACCGTAAGTACCGTAGCGGGGCGAATCTATCTTAAGGACAGAGTGTCACACACTCGACTTGGTCTTGAATTATTTTTTCTAGTTCGATAAATAAATCTGGTATGTCATTTATTTATTTTGTTTGAATTATTTCAGTTTATTTTATTATTGGAACAATCTTCTGTGTAAATAAAATAAACTGAAATAATTCAAACAAAATAAATAAATGACATACCAGATTTATTTATCGAACTAGAAAAAATAATTCAAGACCAAGTCGAGTGTGTGACACTCTGTCCTTAAGACAGATTCGCCCCGCTACGGTACTTACGGTTGAGTGGCGTCTATCTCCCAAGATACAATGATCTTCACAAATTGTAGTAGTACTCCAAACAATTTGTTCGACGAACCAAACCTGTGTTCTAACTCTCTGAATTTTATTCTAAATCTAAAATGAAGATTTAATGCAAAAATACGCAGAATTTAGGACAACCAAAAATAAAAATCAGACTGATTTTTCAGACTCAATTTCGAATGAAAAAAAAAAAATCGGATATACCGGACTACTGGAATGAGACTCTATTTATAGGCAAAAACTGTGATCGGAACAGTTCCTAATTTGAATGAATAGATGCAACTGTTGAATGTCAAATTTTCCTGACCGTTGGTCCAAGGCCACTAATATTCAAACAATGCAAAGTGATCCGTAGGTGATCACTAATATTCAAACAAATTGAAAAAGGTTGTCCACGAGGACAAAGTCAAAGAACTAGCTAATTTATTAATTAAACTATTTCAAATGTATATATATATATTAAACTAATTAAATATATATATATATATTAAACTATTGAAATAGTTAAATAAATAAATAAATAAATAAAGAGGTATAAACTTTAGGAAACATTTAAGGAACCTAAAATTTAATTTTAGAATTAAATTAAATTCCCACAATAATTTTTATTGAAAAAATTCAAAAGAATTTTATCTAAAAAATTAATGTTAAACGACGTCATCTACCCATTCACTCATAAATGGTTTTGACGTTCCGTCTTCACCGTATAACTTGCAACGCGGCAAGGAACACTTCACCTCTTTGGACCCACCCCAAACAACACTTGGGGTCCACCCAAATTGGGCTAAAAAATATGCCTATATATAAAACCATTTTTCCAACAATCCCCCACATGAATGGAATTTGACGGAGAGAAAATGCAACAACATGATCTAATCAGAGAGTTTAGAAATTGGAAATATTCTGCAAAGGATAGGTAGCTTTTGGCTTTGAACCTTCCCTTGTGAGATACTATCGGATTTACTAGCTAACCAGTGAACATGATGTCTTGAACTGTTCAGCCGTTTATGTAAACCAAGACAATAGAACTCACACAGTATATTCCCAGACACAGTTTAGTTCTCACTATTGTGTTCATTTTGGCCCTGAACAACCTGGTCTTTCATGAGTGCTCTAGAGAATTGTAGCCCTTCACAAATCTCACAGAACCGGCCCAGTTCACACTCACATAGGTAATTCTTATGAAGAGTATCCTGCCATACTCCACTAGGTATACCTAGATATAAGAATCAATAAAAATATTACTTAACCTAAAATGCTGCAGACATCACTATTTCATCATAGAAATGGGTAGGAGTTGGACTCCACAGTGATCCTTCTGAGTCAATCACAACTCGGTTGTCCCTTTGAACCTAGATCTTGGGATCTCCAGTCAACTAGGTTGGGTTGCCGTTGTGGTAACTCTTAATTAATAGGCTTAAGTCCCATTCCCCTCGATGAATTTTCAACTAACTCTCTTGCTAACCCTTTGGTTAGTGGATCCGCTATGTTGTCTTTAGACTTAACATATTCTATAGAAATAATTCCATTAGAGAGTAGTTGTCTTACGGTATTATGTCGACGACGAATGTGTCGTGACTTACCGTTATACATATGACTCTGTGCTGTACCTATAGCTGATTGAATATCGCAATGTATGCATATAGCTGGCACCGGTTTTGGCCATATTGGAATATCTTCAAGGAAGTGGCGAAGCCATTCTGCCTCTTCCCCTGCTTTGTCTAAGGCTATGAATTCTGATTCCATAGTAGACCTAGCAATGCAAGTTTGTTTGGAAGATTTCCAAGATACAGCCGCACCACCAAGAGTAAATACATACCCACTGGTAGACTTTGAGTCTCTCGTATCCGATATCCAATTTGCATCACAGTATCCTTCAAGTACTGCTGGATATCTAGTATAGTTAAGCCCAATGTAACGAGTAAATCGGAGATATCTTAGAACCCTTGTAATTGCTTTCCAGTGTTCTACTCCCGGATTACTCGTATATCTACTTAATTTACTTACTGCATAAGCTATATCTGGGCGAGTGCAGTTCATCAAGTACATTAAGCTTCCAATAATTTGGGCATACTCCAATTGAAAAATACTTTCCTGTACATTCTTAGAAAGATACAAATTAACATCTACAGGAGTTCTAGCAAGATGATCATCATCTTTGCTGAATTTGTCAAGTATTTTCTCAATGTAATGAGATTGTGACAAAGTATAACCTTCTGATGTTTTGGTAATTTTCATACCAAGAATTACATCAGCAATGCCCATGTCCTTCATGTCAAAATGTTTATTCAACATTTTCTTGGTAGTTTTAATCATGTCATTATTACTACCAATGATGAGCATATCATCTACATAAAGACATACAATGACATAACCCTTATCTGTGTTTTTAATATAAACACATTTGTCACACTCATTAATTTTAAATCCATTTGACATCATTGCCTTGTCAAATTTCTCATGCCATTGCTTTGGGGCTTGTTTTAAACCATATAATGATTTAACCAATTTACACACTTTCTTTTCTTTCCTTGGAACAGAAAACCCTTCTAGTTGTTCCATGTAAATTTCTTCATTTAACTCACCATTTAAGAAAGCGGTTTTAACATCCATTTGATGAATTTTTAGATTGTATAGAGATGCAATGGCAATTAGCATTCTAATGGATGTTATTCTAGTAACCGGTGAGTATGTGTCAAAGTAATCTAGGCCTTCTTTTTGTCTAAAACCTTTGACTACAAGTCTTGCCTTGTATTTGTCGATTGATCCATCCGCTTTCAATTTTCTTTTGAAAATCCACTTGTACCCAAGAGGTTTACAACCTGGTGGCAAGTCCACTAATTCCCAAGTGTGATTTTGCAAGATGGATTCAACTTCACTGTTGACAGCTTCTTTCCATAAAGGAGCTTCAGGACTAGACATAGCCTCTTTAAAAGTTAAAGGCTCATTTTCTAACAAATATGTTAGAAAATCTGGACCAAATGATTTTGAGGTTCTAGCACGTTTACTACGCCTAGGTTCCTCTTCCTCATTTTGATCTAACTCTTGTTCTTGATCATGTTCTTGATCCTGACTAGTAATGGCATCATGAGATCTTTTATTGTTACTAGTCTCTTGTCCAGTCTTCTTTGGAAATACATGTTCAAAGAATGATGCATTCCTTGACTCAATAATAGTATTTACATGCATTTCGGTATGTTCTGATTTATGAATCAAAAACCGATATGCACTACTATTCTTAGCATAACCAATGAAAATGCAATCAATGGTCTTAGGACCTATCTTAGTCTTTTTAGGACTAGGAATAGCCACTTTAGCCAAACACCCCCACACTTTTAAGTATTTGTAGGATGGTACTCTTCCATGCCACAATTCATAAGGTGTTTGATTTATTTTCTTTCGGGGTACTTTATTTAAAATATAATTAGCAGAAAGTATTGCTTCCCCCCACAAGTTCTGAGGTAATCCAGAACTGATTAACATGGCATTCATCATTTCTTTTAAAGTCCTATTTTTCCTTTCAGCAATTCCATTTTGCTGAGGTGAGTAAGGAGCGGTGGTTTGATGAATTATTCCATGTTCTTTACAAAATTCACCAAAAGGTGATTCATATTCACCACCTCTATCACTTCTAAGTTTCTTGATTTTCTTACCAAGTTGATTTTCAACCTCATTCTTATATTGAATGAAAGTTTCCAAAGCTTCATCCTTGGTTCGAATTAAATAAATATAACTATATCTAGTATAGTCATCTATAAAAGTGATTACATACTTTTTCCCACCTCTGGTTTTAATTGATTTAAAATCACAAATGTCACTATGAATTAATTCAAGTGGTTCCGTACTTCTTTCAATTGAATGAAAAGGAGTTTTAGATAATTTTGCCTCAACACAAATTTCACATTTATGATTTGAAATTTAGGTAAACATTCCATATTAATTAATTTACGCAAAGATCCATAATTAACATGTCCTAGTCTACCATGCCATAAATTTGAAGACTCAAGCAAGTAAGAAGAAGATGTATCTTTATTAATACCAGAGGGTACAACAGTTATTACATTTAACTTGAAAAGGCCATCAAACATATAACCTTTTCCTACATACATCCCGTTTTTGGTAAGTACAAACTTGTCAATTTCAAAAACCAGCCTAAACCCATTCTTACTCAACAAAGATCCGGAAACTAAATTCTTGCGAATGTCCGGTACATGCAGCACATTGTTAAGAATGAGTTCCTTTCCAGATGTCATCTTTAGAATAATCTTTCCTTGTCCTTCAACTTTGGAAGTTGAGGAGTTGCCCATAAACAGTTGTTCACCATTGTCCACTGTAGAATAAGATGTGAACATCTTTTTGTCGGCACAAATATGGCGAGTAGCACCAGTGTCCACCCACCATTCTTTAGGATTTCCGACAAGATTTGCCTCGGAAACAACTGCAGAAAGATTTATAACATCTACACCATTGGAAATTATATCCATTTCGGTTATATCGGCTTTAGGAACTTTCTTACATGTTCTTCCTTTGCCTTTGCAAAAATCAGTTCTTGAGAACTTCTCTGGTTTTCCATCATGAGTTACTGGCACAGTCCCAACATAAGGAGAGGTTGGCGTAATGGCAATCACCATACCAGTACTGGTTTGAACATTAGATTGACCAGTTTTAGTAGCCATAAATTCTAAATTATAAATTATAATTAGAACTTTATACTACACAGAAACCTAAAACCAAAAACCACAGAATTTTAAATTCTGTAAAAATAAAAGAAACAAGAATTGTAACTTTTATTTCCAATTAATTTGAAAATAAAATAAAATTTTATTTAAACAAATTAAATCAAAACTACAGAAATAAATTCTGTTAAAATAAAAGAAACAAAACAAAATGTAACTTTTATTTTCAATTAATTTGGAAATAAAATAAAATAAAATTTTATATAACCAAATTAATTCCACACAAAAAACTAATCCAAATTCACAGAATTAAATTCTGTAAAAATAAAAGAAACAAGAATGTAACTTTTATTTTCCAATTAATTTGAAAATAAAATAAAATTTTATTTAAACAAATTAATTCCACACAAAAAATAAAAGAAATAAAAACTATAACTTTTATTTTTCAATAAATTTGGAAATAAAATAAAATTTTATTTAATCAAAATAATTCCACACAGAAAATTAAATTCTGTAAAATAAAAGAAATAAGAATATAACTTTTATTTTTCAAATAGATGTTCACATCTTACTCTACAGTAGACAATGGTGAACAACTTTTTATGGGCAACTCCTCAACTTCCAAAGTTGAAGGACAAGGAAAGATTGTTCTCAAGATGACATCAGGAAAGGAACTCACTCTCAACAATGTGCTGCATGTACCGGACATTCGCAAGAATCTTGTTTCCGGATCTTTGTTGAGTAAGAATGGGTTTAAGCTTGTATTTGAGAGTGATAAATTTGTACTTACTAAGAATGGGATGTATGTAGGAAAAGGTTACATGTCTGATGGCCTTTTCAAGTTAAATGTAATGACTGTTGTATCCTCTGTTATTAATAATACTACATCTTCTTCTTACTTGCTTGAGTCTTCAAATTTATGGCATGGTAGACTAGGACATGTTAATTATGGATCTTTGCGTAGATTAATTAATATGGAATGTTTACCTAAATTTGACATTGATTCAAATCATAAATGTGAAATTTGTGTTGAGGCAAAATTATCTAAAACTCCTTTTCATTCAATTGAAAGAAGTACGGAACCACTTGAATTAATTCATAGTGACATTTGTGATTTTAAATCAATTCAAACAAGAGGTGGAAAAAAGTATGTAATCACTTTTATAGATGACTATACTAGATATAGTTATATTTATTTAATTCGAACCAAGGATGAAGCTTTGGAAACTTTCATTCAATATAAGAATGAAGTTGAAAATCAATTTGGTAAGAAAATCAAGAAACTTAGAAGTGATAGAGGTGGTGAATATGAATCACCTTTTGGTGAATTTTGTAAAGAACATGGAATAATTCATCAAACCACCGCTCTTTACTCACCTCAGCAAAATGGAATTGCTGAAAGGAAAAATAGGACTTTAAAAGAAATGATGAATGCCATGTTAATAAGTTCCGGATTACCTCAGAACTTGTGGGGGGAAGCAATACTTTCTGCTAATTATATTTTAAATAAAATACCCCGAAAGAAAGTAAATCAAACACCTTATGAATTGTGGCATGGAAGAGTACCATCCTACAAATACTTAAAAGTGTGGGGGTGTTTGGCTAAAGTAGCTATTCCTAGTCCTAAAAAGACTAAGATAGGTCCTAAGACCATTGATTGCATTTTCATTGGTTATGCTAAGAATAGTAGTGCATATCGGTTTTTGATTCATAAATCAGAACATACCGAAATGCATGTAAATACTATTATTGAGTCAAGGAATGCATCATTCTTTGAACATGTATTTCCAAAGAAAACTGGACAAGAGACTAGTAACAATAAAAGATCTCATGATGCCATTACTAGTCAGGATCAAGAACATGATCAAGAACAAGAGTTAGATCAAAATGAGGAAGAGGAACCTAGGCGTACTAAACGTGCTAGAACCTCAAAATCATTTGGTCCAGATTTTCTAACATATTTGTTAGAAAATGAGCCTTTAACCTTTAAAGAGGCTATGTCCAGTCCTGAAGCTCCTTTATGGAAAGAAGTTGTCAACAGTGAAGTTGAATCCATCTTGCAAAATCACACTTGGGAATTAGTGGACTTGCCACCAGGTTGTAAACCTCTTGGGTACAAGTGGATTTTCAAAAGAAAATTGAAAACAGCTGAATCAATCGACAAATACAAGGCAAGACTTGTAGTCAAAGGTTTTAGACAGAAAGAAGGTCTAGATTACTTTGACACATACTCACCGGTTACAAGAATAACATCCATTAGAATGCTAATTGCCATAGCATCTCTATACAATCTAGAAATTCATCAAATGGATGTTAAAACCACTTTCTTAAATGGTAAGTTAAATGAAGAAATTTACATGGAACAACCAGAAGGGTTTTCTGTTCCAGGGAAAGACAAGAAAGTATGTAAATTGGTTAAATCATTATATGGTTTAAAACAAGCGCCAAAGCAATGGCATGAGAAATTTGACAAGGCAATGATGTCAAATGGATTTAAAATTAATGAGTGTGACAAATGTGTTTATATTAAAAACACAGACAAAGGTTATGTCATTGTATGTCTTTATGTAGATGATATGCTCATCATAGGTAGTAATAATGACATGATTAAAACTACCAAGAAAATGTTGAATAAACATTTTGACATGAAGGACATGGGCATTACTGATGTAATTCTTGGTATGAAAATTACCAAAACATCAGACGGTTATACTTTGTCACAATCTCATTACATTGAGAAAATACTTGACAAATTCAGCAAAGATGATGATCATCTTACTAGAACTCCTGTAGATGTTAATTTGTATCTTTCTAAGAATATACAGGAAAGTATTTCTCAATTAGAGTATGCCCAAATTATTGGAAGCTTAATGTACTTGATGAACTGGACTCGCCCAGATATAACTTATGCAGTAAGTAAATTAAGTAGATATACGAGTAATCCGGGAGTAGAACACTGGAAAGCAATTATAAGGGTTCTTAGATATCTCCGATTTACTCGTAACATTAGGCTTCATTATACTAGATATCCAGCAGTACTTGAAGGATACTGTGATGCAAATTGGATATTGGATATCGGATACTAGAGACTCAAAGTCCACCAGTGGGTATGTCTTTACTCTTGGTGGGGCGGCTGTATCTTGGAAATCTTCCAAACAAACTTGTATTGCTAGGTCTACTATGGAATCTGAATTCATAGCGTTAGACAAAGCAGGGGAAGAGGCAGAATGGCTTCGCCACTTCCTTGAAGATATTCCAATATGGCCAAAACCGGTGCCTGCTATATGCATACATTGCAATAGTCAATCAGCTATAGGTAGAGCACAGAGTCATATGTATAACGGTAAGTCACGACACATTCGTCGTCGACATAATACCGTAAGACAACTACTCTCTAATGGAATTATTTCCATAGAATATGTTAAGTCTAAAGACAACATAGCGGATCCACTAACCAAAGGGTTAGCAAGAGAGTTAGTTGAGAATTCATCGAGGGGAATGGGACTTAAGCCTATTAAATAAGAGTTACCACAACGGCAACCCAACCTAGTTGACTGGAGATCCCAAGATCTAGGTTCAAAGGGACAACCGAGTTGTGATTGACTCAGAAGGATCACTGGGGAGTCTAACTCCTACCCATTTCTATAATGAAATAGTGATGTCGGCAGCGTTTTAGGTTAAGTAATACTTTTAATGATTCTTATATCTAGGTAAACCTAGTGGAGTATGCCAGGATATTCTTCATAAGAATTACCTATGTGAGTGTGAACTGGGCCGGTTCTGTGAGATTTGTGAAGGGCTACAATTCTCTAGAGCACTCATGAAGACCAGGTTGTTCAGGGCCAAAATGAACACAATAGTGAGAACTAAACTGTGTCTGGAGATAATCTGTGTGAGTTCTATTGTCTTGGTTTACACAAACGGCTGAACAGTTCAAGACATCATGTTCACTGGTTAGCTAGTAAATCCGATAGTATCTCACAAGGGAAGGTTCAAAGCCAAAAGCTACCTATCCTTTGCAGAATATTTCCAATTTCTGTACTCTCTGTAATTAGATCATGTTGTTGCATTTTCTCTCCGTCAAATTCCATTCATGTGGGGGATTGTTGGAAAAATGGTTTTATATAAAGCATATTTTGGGCCGGCTTTGAGCCCAAAATAGAGTGGGCCCCAAACGTCTTTTGGGGTGGGTTCGAAGAGGTGAAGTGTTCCTTGCCGCGTGGCAAGTCACACGGTGAAGACGGAACGTCAAAACCATTTATGAGTGAATGGGAAGTTGACGTCGTTTTTCAGGTATAACATTAATTTTGTAGACAAAATTCATTTGAATTTTTTCAATAGAAATTATTGTGGGAATTTAATTTAAATCTATATTCAAATTTTTGGGTTCCTAATGATTTCCTAAAATTTGTCAAATAGATTCACATTTATATTCCAAACAGGTTTTTGACTATTGACTTTGATTAAACTATTCTAATAGTTTAATAAAGTATATTCCAAACAGTTTGTTTAAATAGTTCTCCAAGCGGCTACTTTTTCAAAATTTGTTTGGAAGGAAGAAAATTGTTCCATGTGCAACGGGCAGTTTTACTTCAAATCTGTCCAGATCTGTTTAATATTCAAAACAGTGTCTGTTGACATAGTTTGGCACCTGTTCACTTCATGTAATTGCACCTGTTCGGGACTATGATGCTGGCTATAAATACCATCAATTCCAGCAGTCTTTTAGATCCAATTTCCTATCCGAAAATCAGTTTCATTGCTGTCCAGTATTTGATTTGTGCATAAATCTTCATTTTAGTTTTAGAATAAAATTCAGAGAGTAAGAACACAAGGTTCTAGTTCGTCGTAAAAATTTGTGTGGAGTGCTACTACAAGTTTTTTAAGATCATTGTATCTTGAGAGATAGACGCCACTCAACTGTAAGCACCGTAGCGGGGCGAATCTGTCTTAAGAACAGAGTGTCACACACTCGACTTGGTCTTTAATTATTCGGTTTAATAAATAAATTCGGTACGTTATTTATTTATTTGTTTGGCTTTATTTCAATTTATTTTTATATACACAGAAGATTGTTCCAACAATCTTAAGAATGATTCGCTTTTATATTTTCACTAATTATATTTTAAATAAAATACCCCGAAAGAAAGTGAATCAAACACCTTATGAATTGTGGCATGGAAGAGTACCATCCTACAAATACTTAAAAGTGTGGGGGTGTTTGGCTAAAGTGGCTATTCCTAGTCCTAAAAAGACTAAGATAGGTCCTAAGACCATTGATTGCATTTTCATTGGTTATGCTAAGAATAGTAGTGCATATCGGTTTTTAATTCATAAATCAGAACATACCGAAATGCATGTAAATACTATTATTGAGTCAAGGAATGCATCATTCTTTGAACATATATTTTCAAAGAAGACTGGACAAGAGACTAGTACTAATAAAAGATTTTTTGATGCTATTACTAGTCAAGATCAAGAACTTGATCGAGAACTAGAATTAGATCTAAATGAGGAAGAGGAACTTAGGCGTAGTAAACGTACTAGAGTCTCAAAATCTTTTGGTCCAGATTTTCTAACATATTTGTTAGAAAATGAGCCTTTAACTTTTAAAGAGGCTATGTCCAGTTCTGAAGCTCCTTTATGGAAAGAAGCTGTCAACAGTGAAGTTGAATCCATCTTGCAAAATCACACTTGGGAATTAGTGGACTTGCCACCAGGTTGTAAACCTCTTGGGTACAAGTGGATTTTCAAAAGAAAATTAAAAGCGGATGGATCAATAGACAAATACAAGGCAAGACTTGTAGTCAAAGGTTTTAGACAAAAAGAAGGTCTAGATTACTTTGACACATACTCACCGGTTACTAGAATAACATCCATTAGAATGCTAATTGCCATAGCATCTCTATATAATCTAGAAATTCATCAAATGGATGTTAAAACCACTTTCTTAAATGGTGAGTTAAATGAAGAAATTTACATGGAACAACCAGAAGGGTTTTCTGTTCTAGGGAAAGAAAAGAAAGTGTGTAAATTGGTTAAATCATTATATGGTTTAAAACAAGCGCCAAAGCAATGGCATGAGAAATTTGACAAGGCAATGATGTCAAATGGTTTTAAAATTAATGAGTGTGACAAATGTGTTTATATTAAAAACACAGACAAAGGTTATGTCATTGTATGTCTTTATGTAGATGATATGCTCATCATAGGTAGTAATAATGACATGATTAAAACTACCAAGAAAATGTTGAATAAACATTTTGACATGAAGGACATGGGCATTGCTGATGTAATTCTTGGTATGAAAATTACCAAAACATCAGAAGGTTATACTTTGTCACAATCTCATTACATTGAGAAAATACTTGACAAATTCAGCAAAGATGATGATCATCTTGCTAGAACTCCTGTAGATGTTAATTTGTATCTTTCTAAGAATATACAAGAAAGTATTTCTCAATTAGAGTATGCCCAAATTATTGGAAGCTTAATGTACTTGATGAACTGCACTCGCCCTGATATAGCTTATGCAGTAAGTAAATTAAGTAGATATACGAGTAATCCGGGAGTAGAACACTGGAAAGCAATTGTAAGGGTTCTTAGATATCTCCGATTTACTCGTAATATTGGGCTGAATTATACTAGATATCCAGCAGTACTTGAAGGATACTGTGATGCAAATTGGATATCAGATACTAGAGACTCGAAGTCCACCAGTGGGTATGTTTTTACTCTTGGTGGGGCGGCTGTATCTTGGAAATCTTCCAAACAGACTTGTATTGCTAGGTCTACTATGGAATCAGAATTCATAGCGTTAGACAAAGCAGGGGAAGAGGCAAAATGGCTTCGCCACTTCCTTGAAGATATTCCAATATGGCCAAAACTGGTGCCTGCTATATGCATACATTGTGATAGTCAATCAGTAATTGGTAGAGCACAGAGTCATATGTATAACGGTAAGTCACGACACATTCGTCGTCGACATAACACCGTGAGACAACTACTCTCTAATGGAATTATTTCCATAGAATATGTTAAGTCTAAAGACAACATAGCGGATCCACTAACCAAAGGGTTAGCAAGAGAGTTAGTTGAGAATTCATCGAGGGGAATGGGACTTAAGCCTATTAAATAAGAGTTACCACAACGGCAACCCAACCTAGTTGACTGGAGATCCCAAGATTTAGGTTCAAAGGGACAACCGAGTTGTGAATGACTCAGAAGGATCACTAGGGAGTCTAACTCCTACCCATTTTTATGATGAAATAAGTGATGTCTGCAGCGTTAAAGGTTAAGTAAAATTTTAATGATTCTTATATCTAGGTAAACCTAGTGGAGTATGGTAGGATACTCTTCATAAGAATCACCTATGTGAGTGTGAACTGGGCCGGTTCTGTGAGATTTGTGAAGGGCTACAATTCTCTAGAGCACTCATGAAAACCAGGTTGTTCAGGGCCAAAATGAACACAATAGTGAGAACTAAACTGTGTCTGGGAATATACTGTGTGAGTTCTATTGTCTTGGTTTACACAAACGGCTGAACAGTTCAAGACATCGTGTTCACTGCTTAGCTAGT
Source organism: Camellia granthamiana (assembly GCA_036172215.1). Lineage (NCBI taxonomy): Eukaryota > Viridiplantae > Streptophyta > Magnoliopsida > Ericales > Theaceae > Camellia > Camellia granthamiana. The sequence goes on from CM069904.1 coordinate 29,940,443, forward strand.
AAATCCGATAGTGTCTCACAAGGGAAGGTTCAAAGCCAAAAGCTACCTATCCTTTGCAGCATATTTTCAATTTCTAAACTCTCTGATTAGATCATGTTGTTGCATTTTCTCTCCGTCAAATTCCATTCATGTGGGGGATTGTTGGAAAATTGGTTTATATATAAGGCATATTTTGGGCCAACTTTGAGCCCAAAATTGAGTGGGCCCCAAACGTCTTTTGGGGTAGGTCTGAAGAGGTGACGTGTTCCTTGCCGCGTGGCAAGTCACACAGTGAAGACGGAACGTCAAAACCATTTATGAGTGAATGGAAAGTTGACGTCGTTTTCGGGTTTAACATTAATTTTTAAGATAAAATTCATTTGAATTTTTTCAGTAAAATTATTGTGGGAATTTAATTTAAATATTATTTATTTTTTGGTTTCCTTAAGTGGTTTCCTAAAAAATGATTAAACTATTTAAATAGTTATATATATATATATATTCAAATAGTTTAATATATATTTAAATAATTTAATATATATATATATCAATAGTTTAATATAAATTAAGTTCCTTCATTGTTGACTTTATTCACTAACGGTTCAAAGTTTGAATTTTTGGTGTTGGTTGTGTAACCGGCAGAAATAGTTTGTTGAACCTGTTCATTTTAAATTCACATCTATTGAGTTTAAAAACTTGCACCTGTTCGGCGCTTTATATACCAAACATTGTCCAGCATTTTTTCGATTCCCGAAATTGAGTTTGCATGTGTTGATATTGCTGTCCATATTATTCTAGTACATCCATTCTTCATATTAGTTTTAGTATAATATTTCAGAGAGGTAGAACACAGGTTTGGTTCGCCGAGCAAATTTATTTGAAGTGCTTTATTAAATTTGTGAAGATCATTGTATCCTGGGAGATAGACGCCACTCAACCGTAAGCACCATAGTGGGGCGAATCTGTCTTAAGATTGTTGGAACAATCTTCTGTCCAGTCTTCTTCAAAGTCATTTTGTGAAAGACACAGAAAAGGGATATGTCATTGTTGAACATTTATTTCCTTGTAAATCTATACAAGAATCAAGTTCTTCTAAACGTTCTCATGAAAATGCATTTGATAACAATCTTAAGACAGATTCGAATTATTCTGTTTACAGAATTTTTCGTTTGTTTCCTTTTTCCTTTCTTCGTAAATAATTTCGAAAGAAAATTATTTTCTGTGGATTTACAAAATAATATTTTGGTTGGAAAAACAAATAGTGATTATATGCTATTTGACAGATAGTAGTAATATACTGTCTCTTTTCTTTGACAACAACTAGTAGTACGATACTAGTGTCATTAACAATTCAGAATATATTTTTGTGGAATTTTTTCAGAAATTAATTTTGGGTTTTAGAAATTATTTTATGAGTTTTCATTAATTAAAATTCTGTTTTCAGTATTTTAATTATTGGAGTGTAACAAGAGATTTAAATTTCTGTGTGAAATTAATTTCGTTAAATAAAATTTTATTTTATTTCCAAATTAATTGAAAATATAAAAGTTATATTTTTATTTCTTTTATTTTATAGAATTTAATTTCTTGTGTAAAATTAATTTGGCTATTGATTAATTACATGCGAATATTTAATTACAAGCGAATTTACATGCGAATGAATAAAACAAATAAATAAATAAAACTTACAACTTTATAGCAGATTAAACAATAGTATGAAATAGTGATTGAGGCCAGTGTATGGACACTGTGTCTTTAAGACAGAATTACGCCCTCTCCACTGGTGCACGAGATCAATGGGCGTCCTGTCTCCAGGATACAACAATCACCACACACAGTATTTGCACTAACTCTGTGTGTACAGCGAACCAAAATATATGCTTTATACTCTCTCAAACTTAAACTCTAAAAATGGAATATGCAAGATGAATATAGGAGGAGGAAGGAAAATGGAAGATCTGGAAATTTCTTCTCTGTCTAAAAATCATTCCTAATGAAGGACGGAGGGCTGCCTTTATAAAGGCAATGGAAACACCGTTTACGGAAAAGACATGTCCGTTGGACATTTGAATATCAAATTCAAATCTATTGATCCGTTTGTAAAGGCTTGAATATGAGTTTCAAATCTGTTTGTTTCCAGCAAACAATTGGAAAACCTTCTAAGTAATTTTTGGCCCAAGATAATAGTAATGGGCCGATCCAACCCAACTCACACTTTGGGTGTTCTTTGAGCCCATGCTCAAGGTTTCATTTTGGACCTTATATCTTCAATTAGAAGTCAATTTTCCATTCACCTATAAATGGTTTTGACTCACTAATTATATAATCTTGTTCACCAAATAATTACCATAAAGTTTCTGAAACATCAGAATTTAAATCATTTTTCCAACAATCCCCCACATGAATGAAATTGACAAAAAGGAAATGCAACAACATGCAACCTGAGAAAGTACAAAATTGAAAACATCCTGCATAGGATAGGTAGCTTGTGGCCTTGAACCTTCCCTTGTAAAAAACTATCGGGTTTACTGGCTGATTAGTGAACATGATGTCTTGAACTATTCTGCCGTTAGTGTAAACCAAGACAACAGCTTTCACACAGTTTTGTTTTCATACACAACTTGGTTCTTTCGGTTGTGCCCGTTTTGGCCCTAGACAATACCTGGTTTTCATGAGTGCTCTAGAGAATGTAACCTTTTGCATTCTCATAGAACCGGCCCAATTCATACTCATATAGGTGATGCTCATTAAGAGTATTCTGCTATACCCTACTTGGTTTTTCCAAGATATGAACTTCATTAAAAGGAAAAACTTATCCTAATTCTCGCTGCAGACATCACTTGTTATCATAGAAATGGGTAAGAGATTTTCTCTTTAGTGATGGTTAGGAATCATACTTAATTCGGTTGTCCCTTTGAACCTAGATCTTGGGATCTCCAGTCAGCTAGGTTGGGTTGCCATTAAGTCGGTTCTTAATTGGTAGGTTTTAATCCCATTCCCCTCGATGATCTCATAACTTGCTCTCTAGTCAAACCTTTTGTTAACGGATCCGCAATGTTATCTCTTGACCTTATATATTCAATGGAAATAATTCCATTTGAGAGCAGTTGCTTAACGGTATTATGTCTACGACGTATATGACGAGACTTACCGTTATACATATTATTTTGTGCCCTAGCCATAGCTGTTTGGCTATCACAATGGATGCAAATTGCGGGCACAGGTTTGGGCCACATTGGAATATCTTCCAAGAAATGTCGAAGCCATTCTGCTTCTTCTCCTGCTTTATCCAATGCAATAAACTCGGATTCCATTGTGGACCTAGCAATGCACGTCTATTTGGATGATTTCCAAGAGACTGCTGCACTTCCCAATGTAAAGACATAGCCACTAGTAGACTTAGAGTCTTTAGTGTCGGATATCCAATTAGCGTCACTGTACCCTTCCAGTACTGCTGGATATCTTGTATAGTTTAATCCATAATTACAAGTATATCTTAGATATCTAAGTACTCTTATTATGGCTGTCCAATGATCTTTCCTTGGATTACTTGTGTACCTGCTCAATTTACTGATAGCATATGCTATGTCAGGACGTGTGCAATTCATGAGGTACATTAAACTTCCAATTATTCGGGAGTACTCTAGTTGTGATACACTTTCACCCATGTTCTTCATTAAACGAAGGCTAGCATCCACAGGAGTTTTTGAAAGACGATCATCATGTTTATTAAATTTCTCAAGGATTTTTTCCACATAATGACTTTGAGACAAAGCATATCCATCAGATGTTTTAGTAACTTCAATTCCTAAAATTACATCTGCTATTCACATGTCTTTCATGTCAAACTTAGTGTTCAACATTTTCTTGGTAGCTTTTATAATTTCATTATTACTACCAATAATAAGCATATCATCTACATATAGGCAAACAATGACATATCCCTTTTCTGTGTCTTTCACATAAACACATTTGTCACATTCATTTATTTTGAATCCATTTGACATCATCACATTGTCAAATTTTTCATGCCATCGTTTTGGAGCTTGCTTTAAACCATAAAGAGATTTTACAAGCTTGCACACTTTCTTTTCTTGCCCTGGAACTATAAAACCTTCTGGTTGTTCCATGTAGATTTCTTCATTAAGATCTCCATTTAAAAATGCAGTCTTAACATCCATTTGATGTATTTCAAGATTGTATAAAGCCGCTATAGTAATCAACATTCTAATGGATGTTATTCTTGTTACAGGCGAATAAGTGTCAAAATAATCTATTCCCTCAGTTTGCCTATAACCTTTAACTACAAGTCTAGCCTTGTATTTCTCAATTGATCCATCAGGCTTCATTTTTCTCTTGAATATCCATTTATATCCAAGAGGTTTACATCCTGGTGGAAGATCCACCAATTCCCAGGTATGATTCTGTAAGATGGACTCAATTTCACTATTAATAGCTTCCTTCCATAAAGGAGCTTCAGGCGTAGACATAGCTTCCTTAAATGTTCGAGGCTCATTTTCCAGTAGATAAGTCAAGAAATCAGGACCGAAGGATTTATTAGTCCTAGCCCGCTTACTACGTCTAGGTTCTGCCTCATTTGTTCCTTCTTGATTTTCCTCAATCTGTCCTTGATTATTATCAAATGCATTTTCATGAGAACGTTTAGAAGAACTTGATTCTTGTATAGATTTACAAGGAAATAAATGTTCAAAGAAATATGCATTTCTTGATTCGATTATAGTATTGACATGCACATTTGAATTGTCACTTTTGTATACTAAAAATCGATAAGCACTACTGTTATGTGCATATCCTATGAATATGCAATCAACAGTTTTAGGTCCAATCTTGACCTTTTTAGGATCGGGAATGGCCACCTTAGCTAAACACCCCCACACTTTCAAATACTTGTAAGAAGGATTCCGACCTTTCCATAATTCATATGGAGTTTTAAGAATCTTCTTGTGAGGTATTTTATTCAAAATATAATTAGCGGAAAGAATTGCTTCCCCCCACAAGTTCTGGGGTAAACCTGAGCTAATCAACATGGCATTCATCATTTCTTTCAATGTACGATTTTTTCGCTCAGCAACTCCATTTTGCTGTGGTGCATAAGGCGCAGTAGTTTGATGAATGATGCCAAGTTGTGAACATAACGTTCCAAAAGGTGCGTCATATTCACCACCTCGATCACTTCTTAATGCCTTAATCTTTTTGCCAAGTTGATTCTCAACCTCAGTTTTATATTCAATGAATTTTTCTAAGGCTTCATCTTTGCTTCGTAATAAATATACATAGCAATATTTTGTACTATCATCAATAAAAGTGATGAAGTACTTCTTACCTCCTCGTGTTTGAACAAATTTCAAATCACAAATATCACTATGAATTAAATCCAGAGGCCCAGTACTTCTTTCAACTGAATTAAATGGTGCCTTAGTAAATTTAGCCTCAACACATACTTCACATTTATGATTTGAGTCAATAGAAAAATTAGGTAGATAGTCCAAGTGAATTAATCTACGCAATGAATCATAGTTAACATGTCCTAATCTACCATGCCATACATGAGAAGACTCAAACAAATAAACAGAAGATGTGGAGTTCTTATTAATAGTAGGAATTACAGTCAGTACATTCATTTTGAATAACCCGTCACACAGGTATCCCTTCCGTACATAAACACCATCCTTACATAGATCAAATTTATCAGAAACAAAAACCAATTTAAAACCATTCTTGCTTAACAATGATCCAGACACCAAGTTCTTCCGAATTTCTGGAACATGCAAAACATTGTTAAGCGTCAACTCCTTGCCCGAAGTCATTTTGAGCACAATCTTCCCTTGTCCTTCAACTTTTGCAGTAGAGGAGTTTCCCATGAAAAGCTGCTCTTCATCCTTAACTTGTTGATAGGTAGTAAACATTTTCTTATCTGCACACACATGTCGTGTTGCCCCGGTGTCTACCCACCATTCCTTGGAATTTGACCCCATCAAATTTACCTCAGACACAACTGCTGCCAAGTTCATCTCAGTCACTCCATCAGACAAATTCTCCAATTCAGTTATGTGTGCCTGTTCATACTTTGTCTTTTTGGAATGACCTTGTTGATCTTTGCGATTCCGACAGTCTTTGGCCCGATGTCCTACCTTGTTGCACACAAAGCACTTTCCTTTGAACTTTATAGATCCAATCTTAAAACTCTGACCAACAGTTTGTTTAGAATTTTGCTTAGGACGCTGTCTCTTTTTTTCTTTTTGTCCATGCTCCAATATGTTAGCCTTGGCTTTGAAAACAAATCCCGGATTTCTTTTCTTTTCTGCCTCGCGGTTATCTTCCTCAATCCGTAATCGAACAATCAAGTCCTCTAACTTCATTTCCTTACGTTTATGCTTCAGATAGTTCTTGAACTCTTTCCAAGACGGTGGTAGTTTCTCAATGATTGCTGCCACTTGGAAAGACTCACTCAAACTCATACCCTCTGCATGAATTTCATGTAAAATCAGTTGAAGCTCTTGGACTTGACTAATTACGGTCTTCGAGTCCACCATCATGTATTCAAGAAAACGGCCAACCACATATTTCTTGATTCCCGCATCTTCCGTTTTATACTTCTTATCCAAAGATTCCCACAATTCTTTAGCCGTTTGTAATGGACTATACACGTTATATAACGTGTTGTCCAATCCATTCAAAATATAGTTTCGGCACAAAAAATCAGAATGCTTCCACGCCTCAACTGTAACAATTGCTTGCCGATCAGTTTCGTCCTCGCTCAAGGCGGGTGCATTCTCTTTGACAAATCTTGCCAAATTCAGAGTTGTAAGATAAAACAGCATTTTTTGCTGCCATCTCTTAAACTCTGTCCCATTAAATTTTTCCGGCTTTTCATTGTGGTTAATCGGGACAGTGGTGGGATGTGAAGTAACCATAGGAGTAGGAACGACGACAGATGTAGATGTCGGGTTTGCATTCCCAGCACTGTTTATAGTCTCAGTTGCCATTTAAACTTTAACTTTAACTTTCTGATCAAAATAAAATAAAATAACAAAACCAAATCTTTTCAATAAATATAAAAAAAAAAAAAACATGATTTCTTAATAACTAACTCAAAATAGAGATTAAATTACAAAATCCAAACAAAAATCAATAGCCAAAATAAAAGACAAAATAGTAGTGATACATGGAGAACACACCACAAATTATAAATATAAAAATAAACTTCTTATGTTTTCATACCAAGATCAATGGGCGTCCTGTCTCCAGGATACAACAATCACCACACACAGTATTTGCACTAACTCTGTGTGTACAGCGAACCAAAATAAATGCTTTATACTCTCTCAAACTTAAACTCTAAAAATGGAATATGCAAGATGAATATAGGAGGAGGAAGGAAAATGGAAGATCTGGAAATTTCTTCTCTGTCTAAAAAAAAATAATTTCCAATGAAGGACGGAGGGCTGCCTTTATAAAGGCAATGGAAACACCGTTTACGGAAAAGACATGTCCGTTGGACATTTAAATATCAAATTCAAATCTATTGATCCGTTTGTAAAGGCTTTGAATATGAGTTTCAAATCTGTTTGTTTCTAGCAAACAATTGGAAAACCTTCAAAGTAATTTTTGGCCCAAGATAATAGTAATGGGCCGATTCAACCCAACTCACACTTTGGGTGTTCTTTGAGCCCATGCTCAAGGTTTCATTTTGGACCTTATATCTTCAATTAGAAGTCAATTTTCCATTCACCTATAAATGGTTTTGACTCACTAATTATATAATCTTGTTCACCAAATAATTACCATAAAGTTTCTGAAACATCAGAATTTAAATCATTTTTCCAACAATCCCCCACATGAATGAAATTGACAAAAAGGAAATGCAACAACATGCAACCTGAGAAAGTACAAAATTGAAAACATCCTGCATAGGATAGGTAGCTTGTGGCCTTGAACCTTCCCTTGTAAAAACTATCGGGTTTACTGGCTGATTAGTGAACATGATGTCTTGAAAGAGAGGGAGACTTGTACTGAAAATTACATCAAATCTAAGGCCATCTCCAACATTTAACTAAATCCATCATCAAATTTGAATTTGATGAAAAAGTACAATTTTAGTCTCTAACAGTTTCATCAAATCTGTATCAAATTGAGAACATCCCAAATCTTTCACCAATCTAAGGATGCTTTGTACCTTTTATCAAATCACTGTTCATTACCGTTGTATTTTCACCACCGAATGTCCCCCGGATGACCTCTCAATTGGTGAAAATTTTACATTGGCCGGTCGACCGGCCAGTCGACCACCCTGTCGTCTGCCCAGTCGACCGGTGGTTTGATGAAAAACAAAATTCTTCCGTTGGAGCAGGCGATATTAAAGAGAGTTTTTACTCAAATCTTTACTTAAATTTGGTGAAAAAAGTAATGCACCGTTTAAGATGCCCTAATAATAGTAAGTGTAACCAACTTACCAGGAGATAACAAGGCCTAAAAAAGATTGATTAATGAGGAACAAAATTATTTTTTACGGATGAAATATTTTTATTGTAAAAAGATGTCATTATTATATTTTTATCGATTAAATTAGACATTTAGTGATGAATTATTATTCATTTGGGTTCAAAATTTGTCTCAAAAAATAAACTCTTTTGAGAATAAATTATTTTGTTGCTAAAAATGTATTTATTAACGACAATTTCAAAATTTTATTGACAAAAACAATTAATTGTTTTTGAGATAATTTTGTAGCGACTATTCTCGCAACGACAAGAATTTGTCGCCAAATCTTTTTTATAACAAAATTTTCACTTTTGAAGACAAAATTTAGTCTTTAAAACTCTTATATGTTGTAGTAAGAAGAGATTCACTTATGTTTTGGAGTGAAAAAATAAGATAATAAATAAAATTATATGTAGCATTTCTAAATCATTATGGAACATTGCACCAAGTGCACACATGAGATTAAGAAGTTATTTTCCCCGTTCCAAAATAATAATTCTTTTTGGGGAGTCCAATTTTTTTTTTTTTTTTGATAGTATAATCATTATACTTTAAAAATATTAATTTTTCAAAATTATCTTTGATAGTACATTTTTTTTTGGAAATATCAATTGTCATAATTGTACTTTTTGTATTGTTAAAAATTTAAAAGAAAGGGCAAAATAGGAAATTAATATTATTTTTGTCATTAATTTTTGAAAAAGGACTAATATTTTAGGACAATGAAAATGAAATAAGAAACTAATATTTTGGAACGGAGACAATATTAAAAATGTACTTAGAGTAAGAAGTTATTAATTGATTAACTAATGGTATGATATCCAATGCCAGTCCCAGTACACAAAACTCTATCATTGCAAAGTAGGGTTGTTCATGATTCGATTGCGGTCGGAAAACCTCCAATCCACCATCTATTTGCTATCTGCTGGATAGGTGGATTGGAAAAAATCAATCCGCATCCGTCTGTCGGATTGGCGGATGGATGTGAATTGGTTTGGGTTTGGTAGTTTAAACTTTTACAAATTTTGAACATAATACATTAACTTGGCAATATTTTTTTTTGGATAACAATCCAACTCAACATAACCAAAAGATTATCACGTAAATTGTCAAATACCAATAATAAATATATATAAGAAAATCATGCATTATCAAAAATATTGCATTACTTTTTTTTTATTCAAAAACTATTTAATTTGATTTTTAAAAAAATGACAAAATTAAGCTTTGTATTTTCTACATAAAAATATCAAATATCAATACTTGTCATTTGATAAAAGGATTTCTAAATTGAAAACACGGCAAAATATCTAAACAAATTGAAAATATAAATTCTTACAAATTACTAGGGGTGCTCACGATTTAGCGGTTCGGTTGCGACGAAAGAAACCTCAAATCCACCATCCGTCGAAAATTAGGCAGATTGAAAAAAATTAATCCGCAATTGTTCACTCGTTATCACGCATCCGTCCAAAATGCGACAGATCAGTTTGGTTCGATCTATTTGGGAGGATCGGAATATCCGATGAACACCCCTATTGCAAAGTCTAGGAGGGTATTTCCATGTGTAGAGAGGTTATTTTTGTAATTCAAACCCATAGCATCCAAATTGTAAGAAAATAACTTTATCTTCGCGGCAAGTGTATTCTCAATTTTGTGACATATGAAAAGTGAAATCAAACCCGAGGTTTTGGCTATGGTGTTTCTTTAGTCCATCTTTCTCTTTCACCATGGCCCATTAGGGATGTACAATTGAGAGAATAAAGAGCATAGAGAATGTGAAGAAAGATTTCTGGAAAAGCAAAGAACAAAGCAAGCAGCTTTTGGGTCCCCTCTCTCTGCCTCTCAAATGTTGTTTGTGATAGACACACAAATAATGTGTTTAATATAATTAAAATGTGAAGAATGAGATTATCCCCTTAACAAAACAAATAAATAAAAAACATACATTTGTTACATCAGGGTTCCCTAGTTGGAAGAAAACTAAAAAATTGACAACTTGGTATTGTGAAGATGATAATTTTAAATTGGGTATAAAAACTTAGCACATTGATGCAAAATAGAATCCTTTGATTTGAAAATGGGTGAAAAAGGGAAAGAGGAAAAAAATAAATTGATTATGTTGTAAAAAATAGACGAACAACAAGTATCCGGGAGTTTTTTTTTTTAATATTCTAAAAAAAATAATAATAATTTAGCGAATTGATTCACTTTTCAAATTATTTGAGAAACTAACTTGTTTTTTGAAATCGCATTTTGAAAATACGATTTTGAAATTGAAATTTCATTTTCAACTTACAATTTACCTTGAAATTGCATGTTGAAAATGTAATTTCAAAAAGTAAAGTCCATATCATCATAAATTGCATTTTCAACATGCAATATGTGAAATTGCATGTTGAAAATACAATTTTAATTTCAAAATCACATTTTAAAAATGTGATTTGAAAAACAGATTAATTTTTTAAATAATTTAAAAAATAAGTCAATTCTCTAAACTATTTTCCTTTTAAGAATATTTTTTTTTAAAAAAACTCCGAGTATCCGACCAAATAAAGTTCTAAATGCCTTGTACGAAAAGAGAAAAAGGTTGTAAATGCCAGGAATTCAAAGCAAATTACTTTTTCTACTTTATAAATTATTCATCACATTGTCAATCATTCATTAGAAGGTAGTTGTGGGGTAGGAAAGGGAAACACACAATGGATTGTCTAAACGAAGAGGAAGTTTTTTTTGGTAGTAATGTTAGGAATCAAAAATTTAAATACGAACAAATATTTAATAATTAATGTATGATTTAAATTTATTTTAAACATCAATCTTACTGTATAAAAATTAAATTGGAATCATATACTTGTGATTTTTTTTTTTGTTTGAGTTATTAATTTTTAGTATTATTGAGTCTTTTCATGTATGTATTTTTTGTGTCATTAGATTGCTTTGGATCTCATTCCCTAGTTGGAAAGAACGTTGGGTTGGTGGCGTCACACGGTCTTTGAGTCTAGTCCAGACAAAAAAAATTAAGGTGGTGGGAATGTAGGCAACGGCTAGCTCGTCTTTTCTTCTTTTTTGTTTTTCTTTTTGTTTTTTTCCTCTGGTTCTTTAAATTTAAGAAAGGGGAAAAAGGGTGATACCACATTCCACTATTATTGCCACCTCTAATCGAACATTAATGATTAGTCAGGATAATGTGAAATAAAATAAATTTTTTTTTTATTATATGTGTTTTTGTTTTTTTAATTTTTTTTTAATAACAATCACAATAATAATAATTGTTATTAAAAATGAAATTATTAATTATTTATAAAATTACTTTAAGATTTTGTTTTTCCATACTCATTTTATTTCGTCTATTGCAAATACTTTTTAAGCCTTTCAACGAGTAATTTCTCATTCTCTGTGAATATTACTTTTACTTGTATCACTATTCTCAAACCTTTAGAAAATTGAAAGACAATAGACAAAGTGTATATGTAAATGGAAGACTTTTATTGAATATTTGAAAAATTACAAAGATTATAAGAAAGATAAAGAGAACACTCTTACTCACTGAGAGAAGAATTTGTACCGAACAAAAAGGGCCGAGCTATCCATCTAATGGGTCAAGCTAAGTCCACCACTTTGTGGTTAGTGTTAGCTGGGCCAAACTAAAGATGGATTTGAGTTTGTGCCTAGTAGAGTTGGCTTAGTTATCTCTCATATCGACTGAGATACTCTTTATGTGGACCAAGTTAAGCCCATCGTTTTATGATGGACCAAGCAGAACTAAGCCTTTGTTGGAGGACAATGCCAATGGGAGCTTGTGTGTCTCTAATTGAGCTGATGGCTTAGTCGGGCTATAAGTAATAGCACGGCATTGGACCTGTGGGTGAGGGTCACGAGCTTAACTGAGCTACAGCTAGCTTGGCCAAGAGTGGCTTGGTTGAGTGCTACTCGTGCCCTAATGGTACGTGGGGGACAAACTATGACTTGTCCAAGTAATTGTTGTTTGTCAAGTTGTCTACTTCTAGCAAGTACGTGCGTATAAGGGAATAAGAAAACAGAATATCCACGTCCCAAGACAATGGAAGTGATGCACACTATGTGGAGAAAAAGGATATTTGCCTATATAAGAGCCATTGACTTCATTCTTGAAGGTAAGCGATCTTGAGCTCATAACTCTCTCTATTCTCCTATATTTGCGGAGGGTGCTAACTAGAACGTTAGAGGGGTTTTCGGGCGAGATAGCCGCCGGGTAGCTCACCTTCATTGTGTTTGCAGGAGAAACGACGCCATTTGTAGTGAAACGAATATGGAGGCAAGAAGTACGAAAGTAAAGGAAATTTACCACTCGTACGATTGGTGCTGTCTATGGAAAACTCTTGGCAGGAAAAACCTTGTTCTCCACTATTCTTTGGTCAAACTGAAATGGCGAACAACGATGACCTTTCAGCATCGGTCGTTAATTGGATAATGCTAGAATACGTTAGGAGGCGAGATGACTTGCCCTCTATCCCAACAATGGCGAATCTGATACTCTCGCAGGAGGGTAGCCCAGCGAAGCACGAGATAAGCATGCAAGGAGCCCAGAATGCCCAAGGGGTCCTGAAATGCGACAACAACGTAAAGGGTTGCACACTTAGCACTTGGAAGACAGACTAAGGAGCCAAGATGCCATTATCCAAAAAATGGCAACAAAGATGGAGATGATAAAGCGTCACTTAAAGGGAAAGAGCGTAGCTATAGTGGGAAATTATAGTAAGCGTGCCCAGTCCTTTCGCTCAGACGAATGGAGAAGCAAAGAAGCACCTGTGCCCTCTATAACTGGAAGCTTCAGAAAGGATAGTTCTCCCTTGCTAACAGAGAGGTCCTATGTGGAGGATAGTAGTTATCGCCTCTCACAGCCTTCTATTACGTCCAAGTACTCCTACTCTACTCGTTCCGAGGACTTAAGAGATGTCCTAGAGCGGAGAGCAAAGTGGAGAGAGGCCCCAAGGGTGCCGGCGTTACAAAGGTTAGCTCCAAGATCCCATAAGAGCAAATAAGCCGTTATGTGGCCATCGAGCACGTACTTGCAGATAAGGATTTAGTGAGATTGAATGCTACTCTTTTTTCCCTAGAGATTAAAAACTTGCCTCTTCCCGCAAGCTTCCATCAGCCTAAGTTCAACCTGTACGATGGGAGGACCGACCCTTACTGGCATGTAAGCCATTTTTTTCATGTACCTGTTCACAGGCACAACAACGCCTTGATGTGCATTCTATTCCCATTGAATTTGGATGGGCTAGGCCTAAAATGGTTCGAAGGACTGTTGGACGGAAGCATTGATGGTTGGCAGCAGTTGGCCCAAACATTTGTCACCAGGTTTGAGACAAATACAATAGTGCCTAAAGAGATCGACTATCTCCTAGGGATAAGTATGGGACCAGGCGAGGCATTGAAGACGTTCAACACTAGGTATTGGGAGGCATTCAACGAGATCCATGATTGCCTTACCAACTTACCTATCGCCTAATACAAGCGAGGTCTACCAATCGAACCTAGGCTGAGGCACTCACTCACAATGACTCAGCCCTCGACATTAGAGCTATTAATGTCCAGGATCAATGGGCACATAAGGATTGAATATAACACAGCTGCAGCTACTGTGAAAACAAATCCGGTAGTCGTGAACAAGAAGACTGCGGGAAAAGTTCATGTTGTCTGATAGGAGGAAAACTATCGCAAAAGAGAACAGAATTGTGGTGCCAACCGTGACAAGAGTCGTTACGACAACCATGCTAATAACTCCTGCAATGAGAAAGGAGAGGCCAAACGAAGATTGCAGGCCTGAACTGCCATCACTACAGTTTTCAAGATACTAATCTATCGTATCTTGAGAGAAATTCGTGACGAGGCATACATTTGGTGGCCAGCCAGTTTGGGCAATGCTCAGAGGAGGTTCAATCTGAGATACCACTGCACCAACCGCGACGAAAGGGAGCACCACATAGAAGATTGTGTGCCTCTAAAACAACGCTTAGAAGAGTTAGTTGGTACAGGGCATCTTGGCAGATACATTGAAAGAGGCGTTAGGGTAGCGCCTCAAGGGCAAGTCGAGCTTAATGGCCTAGCTGCCATGGACACTTCACCCCAGGGAGTCATCAATGTGATCCACATCATTATTGAGCTAGAGCATGTAAGCAAGCTTAGATGGATGAATAAAAAAATGGAACACATGAGAGAGATGTTGTCCATTCAACAAACGGTCAAAAAAGGGACAGCTGAGGTGAAGTACAGTAGACCTTTTCCAGTAAAGACCTGGAAAGGATCCAAACTCCCCATGATGATGTGCTAGTCATCACTTTGCGTGTCAAGGACATCGATGTAAGAATGATTTTGATTGACCAAGGTAGTTTGGTCGAAATAATGTATTATGATGCCTTCGAGCAGTTAAAGTTAGAGGACAAAGATTTAACACCATCAACTTTGCTCTTGGTCGGATTCAATTTGCAACCTAAATGGCCTCTGGGCAAGATTATATTGCCGGTCAAAACGGGATCAGTCACCAAACAAGTTGAGTTTTGGGTGCTAAAGGTGCCTTCCACATAATACATGATCTTAGGATAAGGATGGTTGCACGCCATGAAAGCAGTGGCACCAACTTACCACCAAGTGATACGCTTCCCTTCTACTGCAGAAGAGATTGAAGAAATCTGGGGGGATCAAGTGATGTCTAAACAATGCTTTGTGGTGACAAATGGTAGCCATGCCCCCTAAAGGATTTGTCCAAATGGTTGAAGAACCAGAAGACAAGGAAGTCCTAGACGACATTGGAAAGAAGGCCGCGGAGAAGGCTATAGAGGATTTGGTGGAGGTCCGAGTCGATGACAATGACCCAAGTAGATCCTTTCTACTAGGAACATCTTTGTCCAATAGAGAGCGGCAGGAGATTCTGGAATTTTTTCATTGCTAATATGGAAGTGTTCACTTGGAAGCCTTACGATATGCCTGGTGTAGATCCAAGTTTCATTTGCCACCGGTTAAATGTTTTTCCGAACACCTGTCCAGTTATACAGCGAGCTCGGCGATCAGACTTTCACATGCTGAGGTCGTCGCAAAGGAGGTGAAATTTTTTTTGAAAGCAGGAGCAATCCAAGAAGTGTATTACCCCAAATGGGTCTCCAACACAGTGGTGGTGCCGAAGAAATGAAGAAATTGGCAAGTATGTGTCAACTACAAGACGGTCAACAAAACTTGTCTAGAAGATAGCTTTTCGCTGCCAAGAATATACTAGCTGGTAGACCTCACGACTAGACATTTAAGGTTCAACTTCTTGTATACAAACCGCGAATATCACTAAATAGCCATGTACGAGCCGAACCAAGAGATCACTTTTTTTACGACCCCGAGAGGGTTATATTGTTACCAGGTTATGCCTTTCAATTTGAAAAATGCAGGAGCAACCTTCTAGAGAATGATCACCAAAATGTTCACCCCTTTGCTCAGTCGAACAATGGAGACCTACATTGATGAAATAGTGCTCAAGAGCAAGGGTAAGTCTGACCATCTAGGTGACCTTGTTGAAGTGTTTGAAGTTCTTAAACATCACAAGTTACGCTTGAACACTTCCAAGTGCGCATTCGGCATAGGATTAGGGAAATTCTTGGGTTTCTTGGTGACCAACTGAGGAATAGAGGCAGACCCCTCGCAGATCATAGCAATATAAGAGCTGGAGCGACTAAACTCAACAAAGGATATGCAACATCTTATTAGAATGGCAGCTGCACTAAACATATTTATTAGCCGGTCATCGAATCGTTGCAAGCCATTTTTCTAGTCTCTGAAGTCCAAATTTCTTTGGGATGAGGAATGTGATCGGGCTTTGGCGGACTTGAAGGCATACTTGTCCTCTTCTCCACTCTTAGTGACTCCGAAGCCTGGGAAGAAACTTTTCCATTACTTGGCCATTTCATAGCACGCCATTAGCGCAGTACTCATCAAAGCCAAGGAAATACAATATCTACCGATCTTCTATGTGAGCAAAACTTTGCTCCTTGCAAAAATAAGATACTTACCCTTGGAAAAACTTGCCTTGGCACTTGTGATGGCATCCAAAAAATTGGTGTACTATTTTCACGCTCTTACCATAGTTGTGTTAATGGAGTTCCCACTAAAAGTGTTGTTCGAAAGAACGGACTTTTCCAGCCGAATCTTGAAATGGGCGGTTGAGCTACGACAGCATGACATAAAATTACTACCAAAAACTGCAATCAGGAGCAAGAATTAGTAGATTTTGTGGTCGAATTCTCCCCTAGGACTCACCCGATTTGCTAAGTCGACTAGACTAAAAAAAGATCAGCTGCGATGAAAATAGATGACCAATAGAGATGTCACACCAGATAGAACCATTGTCACCTTTAGGTTGACCAAGTAGCCCATCTTTGAAGTCTGCAATTCAATTCATTGTACCAACCGTCGTGCTACTAGGTGTAGAGACATTCACACTAATAGAAAGGCAAAACAACAATAGGAATCCTGAAGAAGGGATGATAGGACAACTAACTAATGAGTCGACGAAGCCGTACAAAGAAATAATCTTGGCTCCAAAAATGAACTCTCGATAACCAGCGGACTGTTAGAGGTTATTCATAGGAGAGATATGGAAACTTTTTGTTGATAGAGCGTCAAATTGTTATGGAGCCAGGTTGGGAGTTGTCTTAATCTTCCTAGAGGGCCTTGTCATTGAGCAAGCCATCAAATTGGGATTTCCTGTATCAAACAATGAGGTTGACTACGAAGCACTTCTTGCCGGACTAAAAAGCGCCTAACATTTGGGAGTAACCGACCTGATAGTCTACAGTGACTCAAAGCTAGTAATAAAACAAGTGTCAGGAGAGTACGAAGCCAGGGATGGTAGAATGGCAAAATACCTAGCCTTGGTAAAGAGAGAGATCAAAAGTTCTAAGCCATAAGAGTAGAGTAAATCAATCGAGAAGAAAATAGCAAGGCAGATGAATTAGCTGGTCTAGTATCTATGGCAAGCTTGACAACACCTAACCCCTTACTGATTGAATTCTTTCTAAAACTAAGCATCGAAGAACTAGAAATGGAGAAGGTATTCTGCACCAGTTTGGGGTCGTCGTGGATGGATCCAATCATCACCTTCCTAAAAGATAGCACATTTCCTACTGAAAAGAATGAAACAAACAAAATCTGAGCTAAATCTAAGAGATTTTGGTTCTCACTAGTTGATGCGTTGTACAAAAAGTCCTTCACGAGGCCATACCTGAAATGCATTCATGCCAACCAGACAGAAGCTTTTTTGTATGAAATTCATATGTGGAAGCCACATTGGGGAGGAGATCTTTAGCCTACCGAACCATCTCCCAAGAGTATTGGTGGCCATGCATACAGGCAGACGCTCAGACATATGTATGAAGGTGCGAGAAGTGCCATAAATTTGCTCATCAAACCTATCAGTCGGCCAGAGAACTCCTACCCCTATCAAGCCCTTACCATTTGCTCTGTGGGGGTTGGACATTGTTGGGCCATTGCCAATTGCCCTAAGTAACCGCAAGTTCTTCATTGCATAGACGAATTACTTCACCAATAGGTAGAAGCTGAGCCCTTAGCATCTATCAAAGAAAATGATGTGAAGAAGTTCGTTTGGCAGAACGTAATAACTCGGTTTGGGATACCAAGGGCATTAATCTTGGATAACAACATGCAATTCGACGGGAAGCTCTTCAGAGGATTCTGTAAGGAGTTAAAAATAGAGTCGTTTGAAATGAACTCTATGAGGTTGGAAATTATTGTACTTTTTAATTTTCTGAACGGTTTTACGCTGAATTTTACTAAGAAGATTCAGCGCAGATCAAATCCAGAATTCCTTGATGAAGTAGATTTAGCTCGGCAAGAGGAAAAGTTGGAGTTTTGTCCAACTAAGTGGATTCTTTGACGAAGCAGATTTAGCTTGGCAAGAGGGAAAGTTGGTGTTTTGTCCAACTAAGTGAATTCCTACCCAAAGCATATTTAGCTCTGTCAAAGGAAAGTTGGTGCTTTGTCTAACGAAGTGAATTCCTTCTGAAGTAGATTTAGCTTGGTTAAAGGAAACTTTTTGTTTTGTTTAACAGAGTGAATTCCTTTCTGAAGCAGATTTAGCTTGGTCAAAGGAAAGTTTTTGTTTTGTCTAACAAAGTGAATTCCTTTCCGAAGCAAATTTAGCTCGATCAATGGGAAGTTGGTGTTTTGTCTAACTAAGTGAATTCCTTTTCAAAGCAGATTTAGCTCGGTCACAGAAAAATTGGTGTTTTATCTAGCTATTAAATTCATTGCTGGAGCAGGTCTAGCTTGGCAAGACTTGAGATGGTGATTTGATCAACTATTGGATTCCTTGCCTAGGCAAATTCGGCTTGCAAGGTGAAGGCCGGAGATTTGTTCAAATTTTGCATACCATAACCGATTTAGCTCGGCATAACAAAGAATGTTTTCAAAAACTTTAGAAACAAGAATTGTACAAGACTTACAAAAAAGTTGGATTTCCATTAAATCATACCACGATTACACAAGGAGGGGTATTTACCTCGCCTACAGCAAAGAAAAACAAAAATAAGAAAAAAAACAGTTTGTGATCTCGTTGGTTGCAACATCAACACCAATGGTCAAATCGGGGATACCCTCCACATTTGCTTCAGGTTGCAGAGTGCTGGTCAATGCAACTTGAGCAGCCGGTTGTTGCATCGCGCTATCTACCTACTCGGTTGCACGCTCCACTGCGGTTTCTACTGGGAGAGGCTTCAGTAGTTTTTTTTTTGCATGGCTACGGCATATACTTCCATGTAGGGAGAAATGAAATTGAGAGGGGGATTCCTGAAGAAGTAGCTATACTCTGCCTGACCAAGCTTTTTTGCTGCTGCCTTCCAACCGCACTAGAAGAAAATGTATTTAGTCGCCTCCATTTGGCGAGTATAAATTCTCTCCCCCTCTACAAAGCCTGCATCTTCAGCATCGTCAACCTTCTTCTTTAGCTCGGTCTCATACTGGTCTTTAAGTTTTTTCAACTTAGCAAGATATCTCATTTTCTAATCTTCAATGGCCTTGGCCTTCTCTTCATCCGCCTTGCTCAATTTCTTAGCCACCTGGTCTCTCTCCATGGTTAGGTTGTAAAAGTGTCCTTAGAGTTACTAGCTCGATTGTTTTCTCTTTGTTTTCTTGCATGGCTTCGCGAAGGCTCTTCCTTAGGCCGACCATGCACTCGCAGACAACACAGTTCTTATACATAGCCTGCAAATATCAAACAGGTAAGGCTTCAATGCCCGAGCAAAAATTTGAGCAGAGGACTAAAGAGATAGAATTATAAGAAACAAAGACTTGGTCGCCGATCTGACTGCCTTCAGATTGGTCAGTTTTTGATGCCTCTCTAGGTCAATTGGTAGGCAGAGGGCCTTAGCCAAGTTGAAATCGAGCTTGTTGTCCTTGTCAGCATAGATGAAATCTCTCATTGACAACATGGCCTTTGAACTTCAAGGAAAGAGTCCATGTTAAGAGAGAGGGGATAGAGGATGAAGGGTTCGCAGCCACAGTAGTTTGAACTAACTTGGTGGCCTCTAGCTGCTTGGTTGAATGGGGCTTATCCATGTTTTCATCAACTAGTGTTTGCTTGGCCCTAGAAGCCTTGGACCTTTTCCTTGGCCGAGATGAAGCAGCATAAGCCATGGTTGAAGCCAAAGCCAAAATTGTGCTAGCATTCAGCGCGGTTTCTTGACCTTTAGACTATGTGTTTGGTACAGCAGAAGAACTTGGCCAAGTAATCAGGGATTTGATAGCTTTTTGCTTGGCCATTTCTTGTTCAGTAGTTAGGGGGATCAATGTAATCTTTGGAATATTTGGGTCTGGTTTTGGAGTTGGTTTCACTTAGGAAATCAAAAAAATTTCTCTTGCACAGTTCTTTGTATCGATAGCTTGGTTCGTAGGTAAGCAATTTGTGACAAAGCCAGTTTGGATGTCTCAGCGCGACTCTTATTGTTTCCTGATTAGCTTGGCTATAATTTGTTACAAAGTGAATATAGTCTACAAACAAAAAAACCAAGTGTTAGATTGGCAAAGAGTTTCAACATGAAAGATATGACCGAGTGATATTAGCCAACTTGTACTCCCAAACTTCTTTTTTATATACCAGCCTGGAATGTTTGCTTCAGTGTCCTTATAATTACCAGAAACCAACAAAGTCATCATCATTCATTTCTATGTTAGTGGTTCTCTCTATAAGTTTTGCTTGACCATTCCTCACTTTAAGGTACTAACAAAAACCACATTTATTTTTGCTAAGTATATATTGGTGAAATATCTTGACTAAACCTAGGTTCAGACCCAACTATTGGTTCAGCTCGGCTACACCATTGATTATTTTGAAGGTGTTGGTTAAGACCTGCGTTGGGCACAATCTAATCTGCCTAAGGAAATCACAAATTACGGGTTATACTGGGACGCAAAGCCCTTTATTATTGACACCAAGGTAATGGGGCATGAATCAAGTCGGCCCCAGGGCTCTATATGTGATAGTTGAGTTTTTAGGACCACTTGAGCGGTCATTTAGTCTCTCGAGCAAAGATTTGTAGCTCTCAGTAGTTTGCTATTTTACAGGCAAGATCGCTAAAGCGGTGAAGTGGTTGCTTGAGCGTAGAACTCATGCTCTCAGTAATTCCACTGTAGCTCTGCAAAACTTCTAGAACCTCTTATTTTTCGCTCGAGTGGTAAAAAGGTTGCTCGAGTGATCCCTTCAAAATTGTGATGTTCACTGAAGCGATGGAAAGTTCGCTTAAGCGGTCTGTCGAAACAGCTGACTTAAAAGTTGACCTACGTCATTTCTTTCTCACTTCTTCACAAACTCTTTCTCTCTCTCTCTCTCTCTCTCTCTCTCTCTCTCTCTCCCCCCCCACTATTCCGAAACCCTAGCCCAAATCACTTGATTTCTTAGCATTTTGCTCTAGATTCACCTAAAATCCTTCAAGATAATTGAAGAGCAAGTCAAGTTCAAGCTATTCATCGATTTTTTCACGTTTTGGTTGAGGTTTTGCTTGGATTCTCCACTTTAACTTCTATTTTTGAGGTAAGGGTGTTCTTAACGTGTTATACCTTTAATTTGGAACTCATATGTGGTAATTTCATTAGCTACTCATTTTGTATATATATATATATATATATGTATGTGTGTGTGTATATAGATTGTGTTTGCTACCAAATGATCTGGAGGGATATGAGTAATGATTAATGATTATGGACAGAATTACGTTTATCTTTGATGATTATTGTTGTTGGTGAAGAAATTTGACCTCTAATTCATGAAAGAGAGGAAATCCCTAATTTTTCTATAAACCCTAGTTTTGAAACTTTTTTAAAAAAAGAGGGGTTTTGTTCAATTGATTCTTGGAACATGAAATTGAGGGCAATTGCTTATCTTTGAGGTTGAAATGTATGGTTTGAAATGTCTTTCTACATACACCTTGTGGGCGTGATAATTGTTGAATGAATCATGGTTATTATTCAAAGGTGAAATAGTGAATTTTGTACATTGAAAATCATTTTAAGGGAAAATGCATATTTACAAATTCATGCATCATATGCATTACTACATTTCTTTTGTGAATCAATAATTGGTGCAAATAGTGGAAAGATAAAAAGGCGGTAAATAGTCTATGAGTCTGGGTATTGAGTCAAGTGGTTTCGAGTTATGTATTGTATTTGGTACTCGCTCAGGGAGTCAAGGTGCCCAGTTGTCCTGTCTGTACATATCGCCAAACGAATGTGGGAAAATGTTTTTGGGTGTCCATGAGCCCACCATTTTTGGAGTCGGCAAATGTGGAAAAACATGGTTTTGGGTGTTCGTAGCCCTGCCGTTTCTGGAGTCGGCAAATACAGAAGAGGAAAATGTTTTTGGGTTCCCATCGCCTCAGCATTTTTGAAGTCAGCAAATGTGGGACTATTTTGAGTATACAAAATCTATATCTATGTATGTATTTTGAATTTTGGCTCTTACTTGGAATGTCATAGTATATTTACCGCCCCATCGAATTCAGGAAATGTTTACTTACCCTACATATTGCATACTCATGCATAAGGGCATTTATACATATACATAATTAAAATTATCAAATGTTGCATTGCATGATCATGTGTTTTTTAGTTAATGTTATAAGCTGTTAAGTGCATTATTTACTAAGCTTTTGCTCACCCCAAAACTAACCAATTATCGAAAATGAAGACGAAGAGCCTCCTAAATAAATGTTTTGAGATGAAGAGAACTTTTGGGGATGTGGAGGCTTGTGTTTGAAATCATAATATACATATACTAGGGCCAGTTTTTGGAGCGATTATGTATAGACGTGAGTTTTGTTGTAACACGTATCAAACTTTAAGAAAAAGATGAACAATAGTTGATTTTGTTATGTCCCTCCTTACTTGAACTATTTTATTTTTGGTTTGTAAATGCAATGACACAATGTTGTAAGTTTGGGAAATAGTTCAAAAGGGAAGGAATGTTGTTAATTTTTTGTTATTATTATTTTGTTTTATTTTAGTTGTCGATATTGTATTGGTAATGCCCGAATAAAAAAAAAAGGAGGGAAGGAGGAATATGGAGATTCATTTGTCAAGGCGTTACACTATTCCCTTCTCGACCAATTCGAATTGAACATTATCTGGGATGCTAAATTCCTCACGAAAATCAATGATGGCTCCTGGTGAGCTTACTCTGAAGTTGTATCTGCCCATAGAGCTCGGTTAAAGATTTGCGTTGGAAATAGCCTGGTTGCTCAGTTGTAGAGCGCCTCCATATGACAGTGTTGAGGTGTGCCTAGTCAGTCTTAGTTCAGTCTGTAGGTATAGAAACTCCATTTTGACTGGCCCTAAGACTTGGGCACTTTCTTTTAATTACTCGATGATAAAAATAAGAATGTGTTTCCCACAAAATCCTTAGTAAAAAAAAATGGAATTTGAGCTTTGACCGCCCTTAAGACTTGGGTGCTTTATTCCAAACACCCGATGATGAAAGCGAAGAAATTTGGATTCAAGCTCTAATCCCAAACTTTATACCCCATTTTGACCAAAACTATTTTAAATCTTAAAATCCTCTTTTTCAAAATATTTTTCCAAACACTTTTACGATGTTCCGAGGCTCGCATTTCGTTTAAAACATTGCACTATTCGGTAAATCGAGTAAGAACAAAGTGGAAATAAATGGAAGGGAGGTGAGCTCTTTGAAAAATGTTTAAAACATCTTATTTAAAGGTTTGGAGTTGAAAGAAATAGGAGGGGAGGGAAGAAACTAGTTTAGGAAGAAGTTGAGCATCAAACCATTGAAAAAGAATGATCATCCTTCACTAAATTAAACATATCTCTTTGCACACTTAGAAATTAGATGTACCACCATTGGAAATTAGACTTTTAGGGCTTCAATTTAAACTCAAGAATCACCTAAAATCGAGTCTGAATGAGGGAGATATGCCCGTTTGAAGTCGGGTCTGAAATGCAGATTTTTGGAGCCGGTCAGGTCCATTTAGATCCGGCCGTGGCTCATTTAGAGCCGGCCGGCTTTCAATGAAAATTTGTCCAAAATGCCTGTTTAGACCTGGCCTTGCATTATTTGGTCCGGCCTTGCATTATTTGGTTCGGTCGTGGGTTTTTTTGGAGCAGGCCGACTCTCAATAGCAACAAACAGACAGCTAACGGGAATTGGATAGTTGGCTTTGTTTGAAGATATTTCTGATTGAATTGGCTCAAATTCTATAAATAGGACCTCCCACTTCAAATTTTAAGGTTAGAAAAACCTTCCAAGAGGCTTAGACATTGATGAGAGCTTTTGGACCTTTAAGCTTCATTTGATTCTTCAAATCAATTCCCACCCTTCATACACCATTAAAGCTTGGATTTGAAGCTTTCTTGTAGAGAATTCAAGGCATATTTTCATAACCTAGAGGTAAGAGAATTGTTCTAGAAGATATTTGTAAGAGCTTAGACATAACTTCCATACAAAAGCTTTCTTCATCTTCAAACCTTCTTGAACAATACATACACAATTAGAACTTGTTCTTGGAGCTTTTTGTTGAGATTTCAAACTAAATTTCAAAAACTTGAGGGTATTTAGAATCAAGTTTGTTTAACTACAAGTATCCTCTCTTTTCAAGAGGTACAACTTTGAACCTTTTCCCTTACTTCTCTTTTACTATTTTCCTCTATTTTTCTTGTCTTTATATACTGATTTTCAGAGTTAGAAAATACTGAAAAATGTGATTTAAAGGTTCCAAAAGTGGAAGGGTTAGCCACCCCTCCTTAGTCTTACTTACTAGTTTTGTATCTCTTTGTTTGTCCCTATCTTTTGTGCTCTTTTAACATGATTTTAGCCACTTTTTTTGGACTGTTTTTTGACTGTTTTCAGCGGCTAAAATATGTGATTTGAAGTTGTAAAAAGTAGAGGGGTTAGCCATCCTTCCTTAGGCTTGCTTACTAGCTTTGTTCTCTTTATCTTTAATTTTTACTTACTTTTTCTAGCTTTGCAAACTATTTTCAACTTGTTTTTGGGGCTGTTTTGTCACTTTTTTTTTTTTCTTTTTTTTTTCTTGTGGTTTTAGGGGCTGTTTAATTCATTTAATTAGTTTATGCTTTGAATGCTTTGCTTGTTGTGTTGTAAGTCCTCATGGTTTCGATTGTTTAGACCTTAGACACCGAGTCATTTGAGTTGATAGCTTTTCTTTGCTTAGTTTTCATGTAAAAAGTCTCATTCTAATAATCAATCTCGCATAACCATTTTTGCAACCTCCCTCTTTTCTTCTTTTCTTTTGTTTGAGAGTTATTTTAAAAGATTGATGGTTGTTCGAGGCATTGGAAAGAGGCCCATGCTCAATGGCTTAATCTCTACGAAGGTTCATCAGCAAGGCATAGTCTCTCTCTCATGCCAAGAATCACTTCTCATTTGATATCTCTTCTCATTTAGTGGACTTAACCATCACTTTGGACAAATCGATTAAAGAATGGTAAGGACCAATAAAAGTGGCTTAAAATCAATGAAACCGACATAAAGAACATGCTCTAAGTTGGTTGGATTGGGCTGGACGTTATGCCGAGTCCATTGCTCTGAGAATTGTCACTTATCAATCCATGATATGTTGATGAGATTTGGAGCGTGTCTACTTCCCTCTTTGAGCCTTCATGATAAGAGAGAGGCGTGGTTTTCTATTGCATTTATTCAATTTTGTCCAAATGTACTCGAAATCATCAAGCCATCAAAGTACGCTTATTGGTGGTTTTGGACTCAAAATTGTTATTCTCTTGAGTTTCCCATGACAGAGAAGAGTAGAAGGGACAAACAGGGCCTAAAAAGGCTCTGTTTGCACTGTTCTCACCTCAGAGCACAAAACAGATTTTTAACCTGCATTTAGGGCCGGTCGGCCTTATTTGGTGCCAGCTGGGCCTCATTAGGGGCCGGCCAACCTTCAATGTTTGGAAAAATAGAGTGTTTTTCGCAGAAGCAGAGGGCAGTGGTTGAGGGTGAAACAGAGCAAATTCCCAGAAAGGCAGACAAAGTTACTTTTGAAAAACCGTCACATGCATGCAATCCTTGTGCATCTTTTGTTTATCAATGTTGTTAATTAGTGTTCTCATTATTGTTGTAATAAATCATTATTGTCGTAATTAATTATTGTTGTAGTTATTATTGTTGTTTATTTGTAATTGTAAAACTAGTTAACTTAGATTGCTAGTTTATTACCCATTTTAATATCCTTGTTGTAATAACTTAGCTAGTTAATTATTTAATTCATACATTTGAATTTGTAATAGTTAGCTTAATTCGGGTACTTGGACATTCAAATCCTCTTGCACGAGGGCAAATATGTAATAACTGTGTATGTCTTCTAACCCCCATTTCTTTCTCCATTTTATTTACCATCTTATAATGGTCGCATCATATTTATTTAGCATTCCCATGTTTGCATACACTCATCTCATGTACATTGATTTAGCATTCCTGTGGGGTACCTACTACTACAGAGTTAAGCCTTTTGGGTTAAAGAATGTCGGGGCTACATATCAAAAGGCTGCAACCACTATCTTGCACGGCATGATCCATAAGGAGGTCGAGGTGTATGTGGATGACATGATTATAAAATTCAAAGAGCGAGAAGGCACTACACCGTGCTGAAATTTTTTTCCGAACGGATCAAAGAGTACAAACTGAGGTTGAACCCACAAAAATGCACTTTTGGGGTGAATATAGGGAAAATGTTAGTTTTTGATCACACATAGGGGAATTGAAGTAGATCCATCCAAGATCAAGGCTATCTTAGAAATGCCACCACCAGGGATTGGAAAGGAGGTGCCCGACTTTCTAGGCAAAGTGCAATGCATAAGACAGTTTATCTCAAAATTAACCTTGACTTGTGAACCACTATTTGGTCTCTTGAAGAAGGGGAATAAGTTTCGATGGGATGATCGATGTCAGTTCGCTTTAGAACAGGTCAAGCAGTGTCACGACCCAAACCCGCCCCTATGGGTTTAGCACCGTAACCGGCCAGTAATCCGAGATTACCGAAGGCCTGCTTAACAGTAAAACAATAATTCAGAGTACAGGGGCTGGCGGAAGCCAATACAGTAATTAAAAAATGTCCAATGAGCTGTAACAGTCTGTATGCAAAAAGACTTTTCATACATATATACAGTCAGTACCAAAACAGTATGCACAGTATTTACAATCATCCAAATCAGGGACTTGATCCCTATTAAGACAGTACAGTACAAAAACATTCAGTCTATACAGGACATATACAAAAAGGGGGAAAGACTAAAACACCCCAAGCAGCCGCAGCTTGAACAGTTCAGAAACCTCAAAGTGAGGCACAAAGGTTGGCTTGACAAAACAGGAGCCTATCCTGACGCCTCTAGTAACGGTCCGGTGCCTGTACACCTACATATATATATGAGCAGTGAGCTAAAACCCAGTGAATAACATATGCGTAAAGAGGTTAAGAATGAATGTCCTTTCAATATTGAAAACAGTCATTTAAACAGTACATCAGTCATTCAGTTTGTGGCTCATATTTTAGGCCATAACAATCATTCAGAAACTATAATAATCATATATGGTACATCCAATAGCAAAACAGTACAGTAGGTCTTAACAGACCGAACAGTCAGTTGATGGCCATCATATCAGTAAACAGTAGTGGTTCCAACATGGGAACCGACAGAGATTTCTGTGACAGTAGCAGTACAGTACAATAACAGTAGGTTGCTAAGGATGCCACAATACAGTTCACAATTAGGACATCATTCATTCAGTAACAGTATCATTTCAGGAAACAGTACAGTTCAATTGTTCAGAAGATAATCATTTTTTAACATACTTTTACAACATTGTTACTCACAGAGTTCTGGCTACAGATAAGCTAGTACGCGTCCTCGGATGCCAACCCTACACAGTTATAGGATGAACACACACTAAACTACACAGTTGGGAAAATAATAACTAAATCCCTAATTTGCCTCAGTGTGGTTCTACATCAATATCCTCCTTAAGATGCCTTAAACATTCCCTAGGAATGCCTAGGATGGAAAGAGAATGCAAAGATGCACTTTAAAAACACTTTACAAAATTTTTAGAAAACAGGGGTCACGCTCGAACGTGGCTTTCTACGCTCGAGCGGACATGCAGACAAAGGTTCCCCGCTCGAGCGTCACTTCCCACGCTCGAGTGGACTGCAAAACATGGCAAAACTGGATGTGTGAAAATCACGCTCGATGGGCGCTCGACACCCGCTCGAGCGTGTGACTCAGGTCCCCGCTCGAGCAGACTGTAAAACAATGCAAAGTGCTGGGAGCACCTATTTCACGCTCGAGTGCCACTTTCCCCGCTCGAGCGTGAGTCCAAATTCTGGAAATTCCAAATTTGAACCTCAAGCTCAAAACCAAGTCTCAATGCATCAAATTCGATCTTCTTGGGCTAATTTTCTAGAAAACACTTCAAAACCCATAATATTACATGATTCAAAGCTCAATTTGATAAATCAAAACCCAAAGGTGAGTCAATTAAACACAAACTTCAACTCAAAATTCAAGAACGTGATGAACGTGCACATGCATGAATTTACCCAACTCCAAAGCTTTAAATACTTGTTCAAAAGAGTCTATTTCCTTAAGAACATGGTGAATTCATGATCCATTGTAAAAATATGAACATGCATGTACAATTTCATGAACAATAACTTCAAAACTCAAGAATGGCAACATGCATGCATGATTTATGTGACAATTCAACATTATGAACTAACTCTTGGCTAGAATCTCTAATTTCTCATGGATCATGCAAGACAATACACAAATACATCAATGATAGGTTGAATTCTCTACCTTAGGTCTTGTATTCAAGTGTAGAAGCTCAATTTTTGCAATTATCTTTAAATCCTTCAAGTCTCCAAGCCAAAACTCATGAACTCAAGCTTCCCCACTCTCTCTCTCTCTCTCTCTCTAATTCGGTTTGGCTCAAGAAGAATGAACAAAATGATGCACAAGAGGGAATAAAACAAGCCTCAAAATGTTTAGTGTAGTGGTCCGCTAATAGGGCGAAATTGTAAATAATGCAACTTGTGGGATTTAGCTTATTTTAATCTAATTAAATCATACCAAATCATATTTCAGATAAATACACCATAAAACCACATTAATTCTACTTAGCACAAAACATCAATCAATTTCAGATTTGGCCGCCGATAAGGCCTTCAATCTGCAGTTTAAAGCATAAAACATGAACAGATAATTTAACGGTCAATAGATAGATGTGCATTCAACTAGCACACTCAATCAATCAATGCAGTATTTTAGTCAATCAGTCAATTAAAATGCTTAATCATAGATTAGCACTAATCAGTGGTCTTATCCGTAAACAGTGGTGAGGGTTATCACAGTCTCCCCTCCTTATAAAGAGTTTGGTCCTCCAAATTCGAATTGCCTTCGTTCTGGAAGAAAACAGGATTCAGTGGGAACAATTCAGGATATCTCTTCATCATATCATCTTCCCTCTCCCAAGTGGCATACACGCCACCATGGTTTTGCCAGTCAACTTTCACAAACGGAATCTCTTTATTCCTTAACTTCTTGATCCGTCTGTTCACAATCTGAATAGGCTGTTCCTCATAGGTGTAATCATCACTTAGCACTACACGGGTAGGCTCAATCACATGGAAGGGATCCCGAAGATAATCCCTCAACATTGAAATATGGAAGACATTATGTATATGCTCCATTTCAGGAGGAAGCGCTACTTGATACGCCACCGGATTAATTTTCTCAATAATCTCGTACGGTCTGACATATCTCGGTGCTAGCTTACCCTTGACTCCAAAACGAGTCTGGCCTTTCATCGGTGTCACTTTAACGAAAACATGATCACCTACTTCATCTTCTCTGTCTCGCCTGCGGACATCTGCATAACTTTTCTGTCGGCTCTGTACAGTTTTCAGTCTCTGTTGGATCAGTTTTACTTTTTCTGTAGTTTCATACACAATCTCGGGCCCAAGCAAAGGCCCATCTCCAACTTCTGCCCAGCAAATCAGAGATCAACATTTTCTGCCATATAAAGCCTCGAAAGGCGCCATACCGATGCTTGAATGAAAGCTGTTGTTGTAAGCAAATTCGGCTAAAGGAAAATGGCTTTCCCAATTTCCTTGGAAATCAAGGACACACATTCTCAGTAAATCCTCTAGAGTCTGGATGGTTCTTTCTGACTGACCATCTGTCTGAGGATGGCATGCACTACTCAGTCTCAGTTCAATACCCAATGTTGTCTGTAAGCTTTGCCAAAATCTCGACGTAAACTTCGAGTCCCTATTAGAAACAATAGACATAGGCACTCTATGCAATCTAACAATTTCATCAATGTAGATTACAGCCAATTTGTCCACATTATAAATTGTTTTGACAGGTAAGAAATGAGCAGATTTAGTCAGTCTATCAACAATAACCCAAATTGAGTCCATACCTTTACTGGAGCGAGGTAACCCAACAATAAAATCCATGGTGATATGTTCCCATTTCCACTCCGGTATCGGTAAGGGTTGCAGTAAGCCTGTGGGTCATTGATGTTCGGCTTTAACTTGTTGGCAATGAAGACATTTCGACACAAAGTCAGCAATTTCTTTCTTCATTCTCGGCCACCAGAAATTTAGTTTCAAGTCTTGATACATTTTCGTATTTCCTGGATGGATAGACAGTTTTGAATTGTGGCCTTCTTGTAGAATTCTTCTTTTCAGTTCGGAATCACTCGGTACACACAATCTTCCCTAGAATTTCAACACATTATTCTCAAATTTGAAATCTGGCCTCGGTTTGGATTCCCGTTCTTCGATGATCTTCTTCAAGAAGTCATCATGTTGCTTTTTTTCTTTAATTTCCCCAATCAGTGCCGGTTGAGCAGAAATGGCAGCTAATATTCCACCTTGTTCACATAAAACGATTTCAACTTCAAATCTTTCAAGGTCACAAAGAAATTCTTTCTGTCCGGTGAGTAAATAGGCTAAATTTCCAATCGAGAGGACCATTTATTATCTGAACAAGAAGATGCTGGATCACGAGACCCGCTACTCTCCTCTAGAGAAAGCTTGTTTAGCTTTGGTTTGGGCAACTAGGAAGTTGAGACACTACCAGTTAGCTCACTCCGTAATTCTAACTTCAAGATTAGATCCCATCAAATATCTCTTTGAGAAACCAGCGCTTACGGGTAAGCTAGCTCGTTGGTTGCTCTTTCTCTTCGAATTTGATCTCAAGTACGTCACTCGCAAGTCAGTCAAAGGGACAGCAGTAGCTGAATTTCTGGTGAACCACCCAGTGGAAGGAGATGAAGCAGAAGAGTACCTATTCCTAGATAAGGAGATTCTGCAGGTAGAGGATAAGACATGGACAATGAACTTTGACAGAACAGCTAATCAATATGGTTATGGGATAAACGTGTTGCTTATAGCACCCGATGATTCCCATATACCCCTAGCTATCAAACTTCGGTTCAAAGTATCTAACAATGAAGCAAAGTACGAGGCGTGTTTCGTTGGATTGGAAGTTGCCCTAGAACTAGGGGCAATAAGGTTGGACGTCATCGGAGACTCAAACCTAGTTGTTTCTCAAGCCAACGGAGACTAGGAGGTCAAAGAAGAGAAAATAAAGGTTTATCATCACGCCCTGGACATTCTAATTCTAAGGTTTGAAAAACTGACATTCACACATTTGCTAAGGAAGAATAACCAGTTTGCTGATGCGCTGGCAACTCTATTTTCCATGATAGACATACTGCTTGGGGTAAAGATGCATCCAATCATTATTAAATAGAAGTATGCATCCGCTTATGAGACAATAGCCGTTATAGATGAAGTTCAAGACAAGAACCCCTCGTATTATGACATTTAGAACTTTTTGAAAAAGGATGCGTATCCACCATGGGCAAATGCCAAAGATAAACAGGGAGTACGGTGTCTAGTTATCCAGTTCATCATTTATGAAAATAAGTTGTATAAAAGAGGCCATCTGGGAATGCACAAGTTCTACGTTAAAGAAGAGGATTCGAAGCGTCTTATGGAGGTTATCCATGGAGGAGAGTGTGGAGCACACATAAATGGTGTGATGCTAACCGGAAAGATCCTCAGGCAGGGCTATTATTAGTCAACCATGGAGGAGGAATGTATCAATTTTGTTTGATGATGTCACAAATGTCAAATCTATGCTAATCGCATGAATATCTTTCTGTCAAAGCTCTACAACATGACTTCACCATGGCCTCTCTTTGTCTAGGGAATTGACATCATTGGAGCAGTCTCGCCAAAGAGCTCAAATGGACATGAGTTCATCATGGTAGCGATCGACTATTTTACTAAGTGAGTGGAAGTGTAGTCTTACTCAGTATTGAAAACATCACATGTGGCCAAGTTCATCAGAAACAACATCATCTGCAAGTATGGGGCACCAAATGAGATCATCTTGGACAATGGCTTGCACTTCAGGAAAGAGGTGTTGGAATTGCTCGAGAAATACAACATGACTTTTCACAAGTCATTAACATATAAACCATAGACCAATGGAGCTATTGAGGCCACCAACAAGAATTTCAAGAACATTCTGCGCAAGATGGTGGAAACTTACAAAGACTAGATAGATAAACTACCTTTTGCACTCTAGGGCTATAGAGCGTCAATTTGAACATCTATGGGGGCAACCACCTGCTCTTTAGTATACGAGATGGAAGTTGTTTTGTCGATTGAGATCGAAGTACCATCGCTGAAAATCATGGCCGAGTGTCAGCTAACGGAGGCAGATTGGCAGCAAAGCAGGTTCAAAGAATTAATGTTGTTTGATGAAAGGAAGTTGAAGGCGTTATATCACATCCAAGGGTATCAGCGCAAAATTGCTAGGGCCTTTAACAATAGAGTCAAATCTAGGAATCTCAAAAAAAGAGATATGGTGCTCAAGGACAATCAAGCTCCCATCCATAATCCTAGGGGCAAGTTTGGACCTAATTGAACTGGTCCCTATATCATCAAATCTATCTGGTCAGGAAGGGCAATTATCCTTATGGATTTGGATGGCTTGGAGTTCTCACAGCCGATCAACATGGAAAAGTTGAAGAAATACTATCCTTGAGAGGCTCGCTAGGCCGAAAACCTAAAAGGGCAACCTAGGCAAAAGTTAGAGTGTGAAAAATTGGAAATAAAGAAAAATAAAGCTCGCAAGGTTGAAAACCCGAAAGGGCGACTTTGGCAAAAGTTAGAGTACAAAAGGAGAGAGTTAATACTTGAGTGAACTCGAACCGAACTACGTAAGGTTTGATTCCCATCTTTGGGATACATGGGCAACTTTACCTCGAAGTTCAGCCATAACCATCTCCAACTTAACTGTCCTATCCATTTGTTTGATCAGTCCATCTTTTTTCATCATCTGTTAACTTGGTTGTGTTACCTCCATTTGGTAGAAGGGCCAATTGCAAGATAGAACAGTAATAGTGAATGCAGTTATGGGCAGTTACGATCTTTTTGATTCAGGGCTGTACGTCTTAAGGACTGATTCCATGTATGTCAGGTAGTGATCATTTCTGAAAATTGCTTTGAAAATTTTAATGAAATTGATTTTCTTAAAATTTTACCTTTTACAACACAAACCATTATTTGGACCAAAAAGGGAAATTTTCAATGCTCGCAACTTTAATTACATGATTTCAACAAAAGTACATCCCCCAACTCTTGGGTTAAATCAAAGTTGCTTTTACATCATAAAAACTTGAAAAGAAAAGTCAAAGCAATAAACTAGGGGCACAAATAAGTCAGGTGCTAGTCCTCTACCTCCTGCTCACCCTCTCAGAAGTCTTTGCAGCCAAGGATGGCCCAACCTGTGTCTCGTCCTCAAGCTATGCCAAGAACTAGCCGGAAAGGGTGTTATTGAAGCTAGTAGTAGGGGCCAGAAGCTCTCTTGTCCTCCAAGTGACAAGGTATCAAGTCAAGTGTGAAGCATGAACTAGAAATGGAGTAAGGTATTTAGCCCCCTTATTTGGACGAGTCTGATCACGTCCAAACTGACGTTTGAACCGGAATGGGAAGTAGAAAACGTAGTGTGTAAGACCGATCAACTGGATACCCAACTGGCAGGACATGCTGTAGCTCATTTCGATCAAGTTCAACTAGGGGCCAAACGATGTCAGTCGTAGATTTACTACACATTCAGTCGCACCATAATCCCTCTACGGGAAAATCTACTAGCCATGGATGAAAGAAGTAGGATCTGGACAAATACTCAGGGCAAGGGTCTATCATCTTCAGCTTATTCATCAACCACACCTAGGAAGGGATGAAAAAGAAGAGAAATTAAAGAATAGAGAGATGTATGTTGAGAGAAAAAAATAAGAAAAGGGCTTTGAAAGAAAATAGAGAGTGAATGCGCAAGCGATGTGAGAAATTAAAAATAAGAGAGGGAGGGAAACAATACCTGGAGAAGCAGTGGACTCCCTACAAACTAAGAAGTCTCCCCTCGATGGAAAGCATCCAAACCCGCCAAAGTTTGGCCAATGCCAAACCTATGTAACTCTGACCCTCCTTCAAGCATTGGTCCACTTCGATCAACCTAACGCTAGCTCCACTACAACTAGGGGCAAGTAGGAAATGTGCAAGTCAACATATGTAGAGAGCATGTTGATGATAACCTTACCAGAGAAGGTCACCTCTGTCTCTTATGCCAAAAAACCGATGAATAAAGCCGGTTATATCCAACTCCCCATCATGAGCCAAGGATTAAGCCTCATATAAAGTAAGCCCACACATCCATTCAAGAGCTCGTGCATGGCCAAAACGGGGTTGAGACATAATCTCCTCATCGCGCCAAGACTCCATCAATGCTTGAAACTCTTTGAGAGTATGACACATTTCTTGGGCTCCGAAATAAAACACATGAGTAACTGGGTTCCAACATCGAACAGCGGTATGAAGGAACGGAAAACAAAGCGAAGTACGGCTCAACGAAAAAAAAGCATTTATGCCAAAACTACGAAAATTTACTTTTTCCGTGCCATCCAAAGTGGCCATCCAATCCTTGAGCCTCTTGACAAGAAATATCTCCATTTTCAAAGAAAGCAGCAGAAAAGATGATGTCCTGTCAAAAGAAATGGCAAGAGAAGGCCTTTATAGAGAATAAGGTTGTGTTAGTGGCTGACAACTATTTCTAAGGGAAAATCTACTAGCCATGGATGAAGGAAGTAGGATCTGGCCAAATACTCAGGGCAAGGGTCTATCATCTTCAACTTATCCATCAACCACACCTAGGAAGGGATGAAAAAGAAGAGAAATTAAAGAATAGAGAGATGTATGTTGAGAGAAAAAATAAGGAAAGGGCTTTGAAAGAAAATAGAGAGTGAATGCCAAAGTGATGTGAGAAATTATAAATAAGAGAGGAGGGGAAACAATACCTGGAGAAGCAGTGGACTTCTCGTAAACTGAGAAGTCTCCCCTCGATGGAAAGCATCCAAACCTGCCAAAGTTTGGCCAATGCGAAACCTATGTAACTCTGACCCTCCTTTAGGCATTGGTCCACTTCGATCAACCTAACGCTTGCTCTGCTGCAACTAGGGGCAAGTAGGAAATGTGCAAGTCAACATATGTAGAGAGCATGTTGATGATAACCTTACCAGAGAATGTCACCTCTGTCTCTAATGCCAAAAAACCAATGAATAAAGCTGGTTAGATCCAACTCCCCATCACAGCTCTTGTCCAGCCACAGCTCTTGGCCGGCCGGCCACATTTCCTAGCTGGCCTTCCATTCACTTGGCCAGCCGACCAAGTATGCTAGCCTAGCAGCTGAACAGCAGTGTTATAATTGGCCCTCTTTGTTTTTTAGTCTTGTTTTGAGTCTTTTGTTTCCGACAAGTGTAGATAGCCGTGTTTAAGTTATTTTAGGTTTGTTTTTCCTTTATTGAGTTGTATTTTGCATTTTGGTCAGTTGAAGGCTCAATATCCGGTTACGAACATCATTCAAAATATAATCATTTTCAATTTCAAATTTAGTTACATTTCATACAAGTGAGGAGCCATTCTCAAGATGCTATGCAAAACAAAATCCTCCTTTTAGAAAACTACCGACTTTTATCCTGATTATAGTTTTTACAAAAGATAATACAAGTTTTTAAAACAAAAGTAACAGACATATATGAAGTTATACAAAGTGCTAAACTACCAAAGCAAAAGAAAAAGGGAAAAGGGTAAAAAAATCGATGCCGATCACATCAAACATGTCGAGAGGCCCTCTCCGTCCTCTTCCGATAAGGGGACTCAGGAGCATTGTCACCATTGGAGCCGCTATCATCAGAAAAGTGGGACTTAGAGGCGGTATCATCCTCTCTACTATTCGATCCAAAGCCAGCATCATCATTCTTGCTCCCAGACTCAGAGCACTCACTCACCGACTTCTCAATGTCGCTGGTCTCAGCATCATCTCTGCTCAAAATTGGCTTCGAGGATGAAGAAGACTCTTGCACCTGAGACTCCTCACCCTGACTCCGAGCACCCTTGCCTTTGCCCCTACCACTACCCTTGCCCCTGCCACGAATAGGAGTCTGTCTACCTCTCTTCCCCGTGGCCGGAGGGGGTGCCGCTAGTGCTGCAGGCACTACTGGTGCCGTAAGTGTAGGCAACAGCTGAAAACAAGAAATAAGAAATCAGTACAGAGCATGGAGAATCAGTATGAGTATGGAAAATTAGTATAGTATCAGTGTAGAATCAGCATGAATATAGAAAATCGGTACAGTGTGGTGCAGAACAGTATAAATATGGAAAAAGAGAATCAAAGTAGTCAGATGAATAAGAAAGGTAAAATACCTGATAGCCGTGAAGAGTAAGTAATGTCTCCCTCCTCCGTACCATATGAACCAAAGAGGTGACCAACTAAAGAAGTCCGTCCACATAATCCACTGCAAATGAGTTTGGGGCATCAGTATCTAGAAAAGGGAGTATAACAAGCAAACTGTGAGGCAAAGTACATACCTACTGCACGTCAAGGTCCCTGACGTACCCATGCTCGTCCTCCAACTGCTCAATCAGAATCTGCTAAGTCGTTCCACTCGGCCGCCAATATAGGATCGCAGACAGAATCACTGGCAGACCGGCTACATGAATAGCGGGGGCAACCCCTCTAGCATGAGGCTTAGTCGCAAGAACAACACCTCCAGTAATGGGTGCATCGGCAGCATCTCCTGCGCGAGCTCCGGTCAGAGGTGGCATCAGATGAGTCCGGATGAAGGCAACATAGTCCCTAACCCTGTGGAATAGGTCAACGTGCTGCCTTGCCATAAACTGTACGATAGCCTCGGTAGTTAAACCATCGGCTCTCCTCATAGATAGTGGAAACAGAGTAGGAACAACAAGGAAAGTTAAACACATAGTCTGGCGCACAAATCTTTCTTCTAGGTACCAAGTTCAACAAAAGGGACCCTCCAACAAGATCCGCGACTAAGAGGTGTCCCAAGATCTGGCGTACTCGTCCCGCGTTCCGGCTAGCATCATCGCCCACGACTGCCACGTAATCTGTAAACTGAAAATTCACAATTGTCAGTTGTCTCAGTTGTTAGAGTATAGATCAAAGCAGTAGCAATGGAAATGAAGCAGAAGTGAGTATGGGATTCAGATTAACTCCCGTGTCACCACTGTATTAAAAAATCAGCGATAGTAAGCAAAGATAGTATCACTGTGGCATCGGGGATGGCACATGCCATCATATTGCCGAGAGTAGGGCACAACAACCTCCACCTCGTCCCTCAACACATAGGCAAGGGCAAGGAAATACGCATAGACCTAGAGCTGCAAGAAAAGTTCAGTTTGTGAGTCAACAAGCAAAAACAAATATAAAGACAGAAAATGCAAAGCAAAAAGCATAATGTGCAAACAGAGATAAAGACAGAAAGTGCAAGCAGAAGGCATAATGTACAAACTGAATTTGAAAGTGAAAGTGCAGTATGTACCTCTCAAGCCCTCCAGTAACCCCCGACCTTGTTTCCCTTTTTGTGGGAATCGGAGCTCATATACCCCTATAGGATGGCGAGGTCAACCCCGCCCTAATCATAGAACCGCACTAGGGTCAGGACCACCAAAGCAATTAGCAGGTACAGACCTCGGTATTCCACCTGTTCGCAAACGAGGTGGTACCAAGGATATAAATCAGGAAGCCTCGGGTGTACTGCTCAATTTTATCCTGGGTCTCCAGGTGGCTCCAGTGGAAATGGTCATAAAACCAGCTGTATCTCACCATGGTCGATCTATCCAAGGGAGGATACGCTCCAGGCAGATAAATCCAAGCCGCCTCCCATTGGCCCATATCAATGTCAAAGAGGATTGGATCACCCTCTACTTGTGGCCCTGTGATCATAGAGAAGTCATACGGGGTCATCGTCATCTCCTCGGTAAAGAAGAAGTGGAAAGAGTTGGTGGTGTCCCACCACCTCTCCACCAAAGCCTCAAGTAAGGCTCGGCTGGCCTACTGGGGTGCGAGCTCTGAGCAAAATAGGTTGAAGCTTGCCTCATCGATACCACTCTCTAGCCATCACTGCTCCGTAGCCTCTCCAAGAGAGAGCATCACCCTGTGTTAAAAAAGAAGAATATGTCAGATGCATAACAAAATGAAAGACTGTAATGAAATGGCAAAGCAAGTGAAGTACGTAAGAGCAAAGTTTCTTACTTTAACGGCGTCATGGGAGAGATGAGAGGCACGCTTCCTCAAAAGAAAGTCCTCAGGCATGCCCCTAGCAAAATCCTCAAAATGCAGCATGCCTCCGGGCGCCATCGCATGCATACATGGGTGATAGGTGGCGGGATCGAAGGGCCTCACCCTCAATGGTAGAAACTCAAGCTTAGGCTCATGCTCCAGAGGATAGATCTCTTCCGCTGCGATGTCCTCTGCCACTCTGCAAGCCTCATCTAGCACTGGTATCTCTGGAGGGGCACCATCATGTGAGATGTCATCTGCCATGGAGAAATATAGTAGTGGTGAGAGAAAATGGGAAAAATGAGAAAAATAGGAGAAAAATGCCAAAATAAAGCCCTAGGAGAGAGAAAAAGAGAGAAA
Organism: Camellia granthamiana; assembly: GCA_036172215.1. Taxonomy (NCBI): domain Eukaryota; kingdom Viridiplantae; phylum Streptophyta; class Magnoliopsida; order Ericales; family Theaceae; genus Camellia; species Camellia granthamiana. The sequence continues at coordinate 29,979,506 of CM069904.1, forward strand.
AAGTCAAAACTCAGAAGAGAGTGCACAAATACTAATAAAAGACCGTCAGAATGAGCCCAAAGCAATGAGAAACCACAAAACTCAACCAAATCAAAATCCAATCAGGTCAAAGTGAAGAGGGCTACAAGTGTTTTACGAAAAAAGTTTGCGTGGGGAGGTGAGTAACGCGAATAAAGCACAAATCTAGAGAGAAAGAGCACCTAGAGAGATAGAGAGAGTGTTTTTGGTGGGTTTAGGTGTGTTAGAATGAGCCTTGGTTGTGTTTTAAATAAGCTATGAGCCGAAAACCCCAAACTGCCCCCGAATCGGGTCGGGTGGTTGGCCGTCCAATTGATTGGTCGACTGGGCAGCCCATTCTTTTGGCCGACCGACTCCTCAAGTGGTCCAGGGTTGATTTTTGCAAAGATCTTGCTTATTTTGTGCATATTTGGTCATGTATTCATCTGTAAATTGAAGAATTGAAGAAATTAGGTTTGGTTATGCCTCAGAAAATTTCGAAATATGATTCTGGATGCACTGTTTCAACTCCCGTCATTTCTCTAAAGTCGGAAAATGTCTCGATTTCAAGCTTGAACAAGTTGTATACTTTTCTGAGCATTTAAGGAACTTCGAACAGTAAGTCAAAGATCCTTATGAGGTGTTTTCATAATACCGCTTTCTATTTATCTTTTCATTTCTGTTGTCTATCGTGTTGCATGAAACGTGCATCGTATCATATTTCCTATCAATTATGTCACATTATATTACATCTGTGTGCGTCGTGTTTTCTGTTTTATTGACCTCCCTTATCACATGAGTGGGATTTGGCTTGTGTCATTTCCCTTATTGCGTGAGTGCGATTTGGCTTGTGCCCTTTCCCTTATCACATGAGTGCAATTTGGCTTGTACCCCTCCCCTTATCGCATGAGTGTGATTTGGCTTGCACACTCCATCCTTTCTGCACGAAGCATAGTTTGGCATGGAGTTTTTCCCCTTTCTACACAAAGCGTAGTTTGGCTTGTACCATTTCCCTTTTTACACGAAGCGTAGTTTGGCTTCTACCCTTCCCCTTATCGTGTGAGTGCAATTTGGCTTGTCTCCCTCCCTTTATCAAATGAGTGCAATTTGGCTTGTCTCCCTCCCTTTATCAAATGAGTGTAATTTGGCTTGTACCCTCCACCCTTTCTGTGCGAAGCGTCGTTTGGCATGGAGTCCTTCCCCTTTCTGTGTGAAGCGTAGTTTGGCTTGCACCCTCCACTGCACAAAGCATAGTTTGGCATGGAGCCTTCTCCTTTCTGCGCGAAGCGTAGTTTGGCTTGTACCCCTTCCCTCCACCCTTTCTACCCGAAGCGTAATTTGGCATGGAGCTTTTTCCCTTTCTGCGTGAAGCATAATTTGGCTTGTACCCATTTCCCCTATCACGTAAGTGTGATTTGGCTTGCACCCTCCACCCTTTCTACGCGAAGCATAGTTTGGCTTGTACCTTTTGTTCCCTCTACGTGATACGTAGTTGGCTCGCGTCTTTCCTTGGTTACAACCTTCCCCCTCTCTGTATAAAATACAGAGAGATGCACTTGTTAGTTTTATCATTTTCCCTCATTTCACATGAAACGTGTTTGGAATTTGTTGTTTGCTTAGATTTGTTTTGATTTAAGCTGGGGGCTTGTTTCATTCATATGTTGTCATCTTGTTATTGCTTATTGCATTGTCTTGCATGATCATGGATTTTCAAAGTAATTGGTTTCGCAAAGCGTGTAAGTCCAAATTCCCAAATGCATTGTATTGTGTATCATTTGCATCTTGCCCTTGAACTATGCTGGTTTGATTCCTTACAAAGGGATACGTAGGCAACTTTCGAGTTCAACCAATTGCATTTACATTTTGATTGATTGCCCAAGTCTTAAGGCCTTGTCAAAATGGATCGTCTTCGGGCTTTGACATTCACTCATGTCATTTCATGATTTCAAGCTCTGTCAAAGAGGGGCAACTGTAAACACCTTTTTGACCGCCCTTAAGACTTGGGTGCCTCACGTTGAACATTCGATGATGAAATGTTACGCTATACAATCATTCAATTTCTTCAGCAAAAGGCTTCGATTTTTGAACTTCAGAGCCTAAACCTTGCACCCCCTTTGGATCAAAACCTATTTTTTTCTAGCTTGACCTCCCGGAGGCCTACTAGCCAATAATTGGCCGGCAAGCCATTTTTGGTTGGCCGGCCAGCCCTCTTCATGGCCGGCCAGCCATGTTTCCTAGCAGGCAAATATTTTACAGCCAACTATCCCCCCATGTGCATGCCTTGCACCAGATGACTTATTATAGATATTTCCAACGTAAGAAGGCTTTCTTTTATAAATACTTGACCATCCTTCATGGTTTTAGGTTAGAAAATTTTCCAAGAGCCAAAACTTGTTCAACACACTACCCCTCTCTCTTGCAAATATACATACACTCTCCATACACTTGCTAAACCAAAAACTTGAGGCCTCTTGCTGAGATTCTTGACCCTAAATTTCAGCTCTTGAGAGTGTTTGCCTTGTGATTTGCTTAACCAAGAGTATCTCCTCTTCAAGAGGTATAACCTTTGCCATATTTTGCCTTGCTTACACTACTCTTCTCTTTTATTTTCTTGTTGTTTATATACTGTTTTGGACTGGTTTTAAGCGTTGAAACTTATGATTTAAAAGCTATCAAAGGTGGAGAGGTTAACCACCTTTTCTTGAACCTTATCCCATAGCTTATATCCTTATTCTTCCCACTTGTTTCTTTACTTTTAGCTACCGTTTTTCAGAGTTTATTTTAGCTTAAAAATGTGGTTTTGAGTCACCAAAAAACAAGAGGGGTTAGCCACCCTTCCTTAGGCTTGTTGATTGTTTAAAACCTCTTGGTCTTAGCCTCTTTTTCTCTTCATTTTTTCCACTTTGAAAACTCAATTTTCAGCACTGTTTTAGGTTTGTTTCAGTGCTATCTTGTGTGTTTAAATATGCTTTAAATTATATAGATGTGTTATTGTAAGTCCCCATGGGTGTAGCCTTCAATCCATTTGAGTTGATAGTCCTTTCTTACACTTTTTTTAGCTTTCATATGTGTTCATACACTTGTAATCACCTTTGCATAATCATCTCTGCAACCTCCCTCCATTCTTTGTTCATTTTGATTAAAGAGTTGTGTTTAACAAAAGGTTATTGTTCAAGTATAAGAAAGCAACCTTCCATGCTTAATAGTTTAATCTCTTTGGAGGTTCATTACCAAGGCATTACATCTCTCTTATGCTAAGCACAATTTATTGTTTGTCATTTCTTTTTATCACCGGTGCATTTACTTCTAAGGGACTAACTTTCTAGTTAGACCCTTGGAAATCACCAAGGAAAGTGTTAGTATAGTTTGTTATTAAGTTTTGATTTAGAGTCATTATTGCTCATTATGGGTTTGGTTAGTCACTATCGATTTCTTTGTGTTTGACTAATCATTATTGCTCTCTTTGAGTTTGACTTAGAATTCATTATCGCTTGTAAATGAGTTTGTCTTTTCCTTTGTAATTTTCTCTGTAGAAAAGGGCTTGAAAGGCTCATTTCTCGGGTTAAGCCAATGCTTAATATTCTTTATTGCTTTTGGACTTAGTGGACGTAACTATCACTTTTGGACAAAAATGAACAAAAGATAAGAAATGGAAAGGTAATTTAAAAAAGAGTTAATAAAATTGGGTAAAAAAGGTAATAAAATTGAGTTGGGTTCAATTGGACGTTATATTAAACCTATTGTGTCTCGAATCATTACATACTCTTAGTGATGTTCAATGATTCAAGAAGCAATGTCTACCCCTTTCCTTGAGGTAACTCCATGATAGGGAAGAGGTGTTGTTGGTCTTTCGTTTCCCTCTATTAAGGCTTTGTCCTATTGGTTCATAGATCATCTTGCAACAAACTTGAGACGATTGATGATTTGTGAATTAAAGCTACTTTTCCCTTGATCATCTTCATGATAAGGAGATGTAGAAAAGACAAACATCCTCTAGAAATACTTTGTTTTTGCTCTATTTCGATTTTGTGGCAGCAGAGCAAAACCCAAAAACAGTGGCCGGCCAACCACCTTTTTGTCTGGCTGACTAGTTCTCAAGGCTGGCCGGCAACAATTTTTTATGCAAGCAGTGTCATTTCTGTGGCAGAACAGAGTAAAAGTTGAGCAAAAAAAAAAAAAAAAATAGAATCATTTTTTGACTGCAAATAGGACAGATTCTGGTAGCAAAACAAAGAGGTTTCTGGAGAGGATGTTCTCGTTTGTGCGCGTGCAACTCTTCGCTTTCCATAGTCCTTTAAATTAACTTTAATAGTAGTTTGTTGTACTTAATTAGTAGATTCATTCGAATTTGTAATAGCTAATTAATTTGTAATAGCTAATTAAAAATTAGTTTAACATTCAGACATTCATTCATCTTGTACAAGGGCAAATTGTAAACACTTATAATATTTGTATATCTTCTAACCCCCATTTCTTTCTCCCTTTTATTTATATATGCTTACCGTGGTAGCATCATATTTTTCGTTCCATATCATTGTCATGCTTAAATATCCATTGTTGCAAGCATCGGGTTCGGTTCATCATTCTAAACATTGTTGTCGTTTCTTACTTACTTGAATATATGTGCTACCATATGCCTTGAATTGATCTATATGTCATGTTAAGAAGCCGAATCCACTAGTTGCATTTTATATGTGTGGCATTAGTCACTTGCATATTAGAGCATGCATTTTTCTAACTATTTTTTTCTATTTTAGCTTGCCTCAGTTGAGTACTAGGTGAGCATTTCTTACTTTAGCATATTCCATGTGTGTTTATGTCGCCATAAGCATACTTTCATGAGGCTAAATGCTTATTTGATATACCTATTTGGATGTCTGTGGATGAAGGCTAATTTGCTTAAGTTAGGATGGTTTTGATTAATGTATATATGAGCTCGCTTTCTCAAGTGGCACATATTCGAAATTCTTTTCAAACCAACATGAAATCAATGCATTCTAAAGTGAGTGAAATAGTCTATACTTGTGTGCTTCATATAGTAAGTTAGCATAATAATTAGAACAAGAGCATATAATGTTGATAAGAATCACATCATGATTAGTAGAGGCCGATCTTTGATCGGGTGAGTGGGGTGGTAAATTCATGACCTTCCTCTCTCGTACCTAAGTTCCCGAACTAAGACAACTTTAGTTATGACGGAAAAGTGGCCTTTGGCACGAGTCACGGGTTTCCTAAATCTTCCAAAAATATTTAGGTGCTGACTCTAAAATAGGGCAATGCAGTCCATTTTTGGCATCTCTGGTGATAAATGGATTTTTTAAGATTTACCAAATTTAGACTCTCATTTGTGATTTTTTTCTGTTTCACATTGTACTTGTAAAACCAAATTCAAAACCGCGGGAGTCCAAACTGTAGGGTTATCGTATTCAAGGAGGCTAAACCCCTCCGAGGAGCACGAAAAACTAGTTACAATGGTTCAATAGAGGCCGATCTTTTGATCGGGTGAGCGAGGGTGCTCAATTAATGACCTTTCCCTCTCATACATAAGGTTCCGAGCCAAGTATCTTTGGTTATGACGAACAATGGCCTTGGCATGAGTCATGGGTTTCCTAATTTTTTCAAAATATTAGGTGGCGACTCTAGTCAATTTCTGGCAAAGGTTTTGCAATAAAATGAATTTTCTCTAAAATTTCCAAATCTAGACTTTCATCTATGTTTCCCATTGTACTCGTGAGACTAGATCAAAGAAATCAAGGGTCCGAACTGTTTTATGCGCACGAGTATCCCCTAAGCATGTTACAGGAGGGTGGAAAAATAAAGTTTTAGTGCAGTAGCAATGCTTGTTTATAGCCCGATTTTTGGGCAAGGGCCCATCTAGTGGTTTAGCTCGGTCATGGACAACGACAAGGAGCAATTATAGCTCAGCTTAGGGGTTAAAAAGACGCAACTTGGTTATCAGTCAAGATCACTTGATAGCTCAGTTTGGAGCAATACTAAACTAAGAAGACCACGAACTGTGGTCTCGGCTTTAGCTCAGCCTAAGAAGCTAAGTCGGTAATTTAGCTTGGTCTTAGAACATTACCAGTTTCAAAGCTTAAAAACTAGCTTTAATTCAGTACCTACAAATTTTGGGATGAAAATTATGGCTTTTAACTCGATCTGGCCCAGAACTAATGAAGTTCATATCAAAGCTAGGGCTGAGAAAATGCCTAATCTCGTTTTACAAACGCTCGTCTAAATTACTCTGGAAATGTTTAGCAATAGAAAATATCGGATTGGGGCTAGAAATCTAGGGCTTGTTTGGTTTGAATTTGGGAGATGAGTTTTAAAAAAAAAATTCCAAAAATTTGTTTGGTTTGAAATTTTTCTCAAACAATTTTCAAAATCACTTCTCTCTCTTACACATCAATCAATCACTTTTTCTCTCTCCTCTCTCTTTCTCAATCACTTTTTCTCTCACACATATCTACTCAATTCTTCCAAAATATCAAATCATCCCAAACTCCCACAAAAAAATTTTCTCTCAAAATATACAACCAAACAAACCAAAAAAATTTCTTAAACAACTCTCCCAATTTTTTTTCAAAAACACCTCTCCTAAAAACAAACCAAACAAGCCCCTAATATCCGTGATGAAGAAATCGCATGAAAGATAAAATGGAATGAAGGACATAAAAAACAGTAATGGAGGACTGAGGAAGATTCTGAATAGCTTACCAATTTGAGCCTCTAGCGATGATCCAATCGGTGAGAACGTTCCAAAGTAGAGGATGACGAGAGCAATGCAAGAAGAACGACTTGATCTTGGCACAAAGAATGCAGAAATGCAGAGGGGGGTCTGACTTCTAGGATTATGATATTTTATGAATTTCTCAGCAGAAAAGTGGGGTTTAAGCTTTAATTCCAACCTTACATCCGTTTTGGCCAAATTATTTTAGACCTATTCAAAAATATTTTTATGCATTTTTTCTTCTTCAAAAAATTTAGCAGTTTTGGGAAAATTGGATCCTCAAAAAATGAATGGGTTTTGGGTCTTCAAAATTGCCTCTTCAAAAAATAAATGGGTTTTGGCTTTTCAAAATTGGCTTTTCAAAAAAAGGAAAGGGTGTTGGCTTTTCAAAAAAAGGAAAGGGTGTTGGCTTTTCAAAAAAAGGAAAGGGTGTTGGCTTTTCAAAATTGACTCTTCAAAAATTGAAAGGGTCTTAGCTCTTGGCCTATATAGAGAAGACCATTAGAGCCATGAAAAAAACAGTTGGAAAATTTTGATTTGAGAGAGGTCTAAGTTTTGATCAAAGAAAGAGTTTGTTTTGTCAAAATTGAGAAAAGATATAAAGTGAGATATAAACCTCCATCTTCTTACCTTTCACTAATATCCATTGATATACCACCCAAAATTTCACTAAAGCAAAATACTTGAATTTCTTGTTGAGCTTTCAAAAATATATTCCATAACCTTGAGGATAATCAAGAGGAAGTTTGAAAATCAAGAAGTTCAATATTTCTTTAGAATGTGAAATTTCAATTCTTTCATTTTCTTGCATGTTCTATCTCAAATTCATTTCTTATTTTTGTTTCATATTATTTTGTTATAATCTAACCAGAAGTGGTTAGTTGTCAATTCTTTCATTTTCTTGCACTTTCTATCTTAGTCATTTTCTTGTTTTAAGTTGTATCTTAGTTTTATTATAATCTAACCAGAAGTGGTTAGTTGAGCCACCTATATATTCCTTGTTTGTTCTTTTCTCGATGTTGCAACAAGACAGGTTTTGCTAGGCCGAGTTGGCCAGCTGGTTAGTTTCTGTTGGCTAAAATGGAGTAGTCTTCTGGTGTTGAGCATACCAATTTCCGGTTGTCTCCAAAGCACATGAAGCTTCTATTTTGTTTTCATTTGAGTGTTTTGTGAGTTTTTTTTTTCCCTTTTGTTGTAATATTTTCCTCTTCTCTCTTTCATTCAGTTTGTAATTATTTATTCAAAGTGTTGTAATAATTCCCCGCCTCGCTTCTCTTTATCCCGTTCTTTCTTTGCTTTCCTTATTTGTGAATGAACATCATATTTTACTTTTCATCATATCCATGCTTTGCATCCATGTTTCATGTATCTTGATTCAGCTAAGTTCGCATTTGTGGATTTATTCAATTCCTATGTGTGATTATGTGTGCTACCTCAAGTTCATAAGATGATTAACATGTCATATATTATAAGTCAAATCTTTAGTTGCATCTCATGAGTGAATTGCATTAGGATTTTTATATATAAGATCATGCATATTTTGCTAACTTTGTTTTGTAACTGTTTGCGAGATGTCGATAAACATGTATGTTTTTATGTTTTAGCATCCCGCTTGTGTGTGTTTTTCTTACTATGTTTAGCATCCTACCATGAGGCTATTTGCTTACGTGATATAACTGTATGAATGCCGGTGGATGGAGGTTGTATCGCTTATTTGGAATGATATTGATGTTTCATGTTTGTGAACTCAATCTCTTTGAGTTGTACATCTTCAAAACTCTTTCAAAACACATGAAATCAAGTTGTTCCAAAATGAATGACATAGTCTATACTTGCTTGCTTCACATAGTAAATTTTAGGATTTATTAAATAATAAGAATATGAACATATAAGATAAATAAAACTGATATCATGGTTTAATAGAGGTCGATCTTTTGATCGGGTGAGCGGGGGTGCTCAATTAATGGCCTTTCCCTCTCATACATAAGGTTTCGAGCCAAGCATCATTGGTTACGACGAACAGTGGCCTTGGCACGAGTCACAGGTTTCAAATTTTTCTAAAATATTAAGTGGCGACTCTAAGATCTACTGATAGAGTCCATTTCTGGCAAAATTTTTTGCAATAAAACGGATTTTATATAAAATTTGTTAAAATTGGACTCTCATCTATGTTTCACATTGCACATGTGAGACTAGATCAAAGAAATCAAGGGTCCGAACTATTTAACACGCACATGTACTCCCCCCTCCGAGCGATGTTACAAAGAGGTTCAATTTGTGTTAGTAAATTTGATTATGTAATTTTAACAAGGGTTAAAACCAAATTTATATTTTTGAGATGCATATTTTAGCAATTGGATTTCATGCATTTTAAGAGCAATATATGATTGATCTTGAAAAAAACTGTTGATTTTCTTCTTATTTAAAAAATGCATTGCCAACTTAAAAAATCTCCATCTAAAAATGAAAATTGAATTATTATGTCCGTTAAAAAAAAATTTTGATTAAGAATAACAAAAACATGATAATTTTCATATTCCATAGTTACTAATTGACTATTTGCCAATTTTAATACGATTGGATTTTCAATTAAAACCCATTTGTTTAGAGGTAATACTCTAGGTTTTGCCAAACTATATGAAGTACCAGTGTCAACTAATGCATCAATAGTGTAAAAATCATAACCTGGAAAGTTAAACAATAATTCAATAAATGAATTTATAGGGCTAACTTCAACAGTTTTTCAAAAAATTAATGAGATCTTTTTCTCATATCTTCATTTATTTTTTGGATTATTTCTTCTACTCCTTTTTGGAGTTCCTTTTCGAATAACCCCCGTTCCTTTAATTTCACATATAAAGTGATGGAGAGATTATCGAGAGAAACCATTTTTAGGTTTTGGTATTCTTCGATCGATATCTTTGATGAAGATTTATTGGTAATAGGCATACTTATTGTTTTGTATCCTACTATTTTTTCATTTGAACTTTCTTGTACACTAGATTCTTCAATAATAATCTAATCTTTATTTTTTTTGTTCTTTCCAGGCTACTTGTAGAATTAGATCTAGTAAAGAGAATTGATTTTTGTCTAGGTTTGTCTAGATAAACAACACTTCTGTTTTCTCGAATTGTTAAATTTTCGAGATTTTTTCGATCTAGAGTTTCTTCAAAAACCCATTTCTTAGGCCATGATAATTGTTTTACATTAACCTTTTTGGATTGAAATCTTCGAGTGTAAGTACTCGTGCTTGCAAATAGCTCTACTTCAGATACAGGTTTACTACGAGGATTAACTGTATTAACCATTCTATACATAAGCTTGTAATTAATAGCAATATTTTTGCTTTTTTTATCAAGGTCTTACATACCTTCAATTTTATTTTCAATTCTAATGCTTGATTAAGATTAAAATCTTCCAATACCAAGAAATAATTTGGTTTGATAGTGTACCAAATTGGTTCATTATGCAAATTACTTTGAATTCCTCTGATTAAGGTATTTTCAAAACTATGCCATCTATTATCTATAACACATGTTAACACAGGAAGAATGTCTTTTCCACCTGAAAATTAGAGGACATATGCTAACTTGTGTAAGTCCTAAATGAATGTAATTATATTTTTTATTACAATATTGTTTGATCTTATTCATATCAAACAATGATATATGTACAGACGTTTCTTCTGTATTACTAATTGAAATTCTTCCTTCAAAGATTTCTATATTCAGTTTATTTGAAGGTGTGAAGATTGAGCTTTTATAAATCTCCATAATTGAAATTTTCAGAATTTTCTAATCATTTATGGAAAATTCTGGTTTTTTAATTTCAAATGATTCACTTTCTCCTTTCTTAAGAAGGGTCATTTCATTCTCATCATCTGAATCTATTTTCATCATGAAAATAGTTCCTGTCAAAGTTTCCTCTAAACTTTGTTCATAGTTTTCATCATAACTATATTCAGATTCTGATTTATATTCTAAAATGAGTTTTTCTACTTCATCGTCAGATTCTATTTCATATCCCATATCGGTTCATATTTTTTTTAAAAAAATAATATTTGTTTAACATGTTTTTTTTGTTTGTTTGGACATTTGTTTGCAAAATTTCTTTTTTCTTCACAAAGCCAACATTTACATTCTTCATGAGACTTTTTTTTTTTTTTTTTTTTTGGACATGGAGGCTTTTTATTATTTGTAAATCTATTAGATTTCTTTATAATATATCTACCCCAAGATTTTGATTTTTTCTTTAGAAGGATTAAATTTTCTTTTTTGAATTTTTTTTTTTTATTTTAACAAATGTCTTCATTTTAACCCATGGTTTGGATTTCTTATCACAACCACAGCTTCCTATCAGATCTTCTATTTTTAAACAGCATCTATAATCTATATGTGCATTTTTCATATCTTTTATAATTTGTCATTCTACACAATATTTCTTTATAACTTCTCGCACATAAGCTATCCTCCCACCTAAAGAATCACAGATTTGATTCTTTTCTAATAGCCTTTCAAACTCTTTTTAAGATAGTTCATCCCATGGTTTAATAAGTTTGGCTATAAATTATTTTTGCCAATGAATAGTACCTTTTAGGTCTAGTTTAAATAACCATATCACAAGCATAATTTTCAAGATAGCACATATCACTTATTCGTATCTTATTAGTTATATATGTAAATGCTATTTTTTCTTGAATTCCCAATTGATTAAGGGTTGTTCCACAAAATTCTCATTTGAGGTTATCTACCATAAGCATGATACTCTATTCAGCAGTAGTTAAAGCTAACCACTAAACTCTTATGTTATTATTATCTGATAAAGTATCCCAAAATTTTGCAGTTTGACCTCTTAGAATGGCTTTTACAAAAATATTTAGACCTCATGCATCTATAGCTTGTCTAGTTACTACAATTCTTACTGTTTGAGCCTAATTATCTATAACCTTTTCTACGTTAGTTACACAATCGAGGTCAAGATATATTCAATATTTTAGTATCAGGCTCATTTTTTTGCAACTTTAGGAATAAAGTCATATTTTATATGAGTTTTGAGTAGTCCTTTTTTTTTTCCTAACTTTATTTCCTTCTTAGAAGATTTTTCTTCATTACCTCCAAAGATATTCATAAAATCGAGGTTTCTCCAAAAATCAAAATTTCCAAATGCTTTATTTAATTCAAATATTTCAGCTATTCTTTCTAATCAATAGTGTTGTTCTTTTAACTCTACTAGATCAATAGAATCGCTTATTGGCTTTTTAAGCGTTTTTTCTCTTTCATAATTATCCATTTATAGATTCAAACATTTTTTAAAAATTTTCGAGGATAATCCTTTTATAGGATTTTTTGGTGTAGATATACCACTACCATCCAGATCTTTTTCAACTTTTTCCATTTTTACAGTTTGTTCAATAACCATAAAAGAAGTTCCAAATCTTTTAATAAAACTTTCTTTTTGATTTTTAAGAGAAATTTCTTTTATTTCTATTAACTCTTTAGATATTTCAGTAATCATTATATTTTGATTTCTGCAAATATTTGAAGTTTCTTTACTCACATCTATTAGATTATTTAATAGTCTTGTGGCTTCAGTTTTACTATATCCGTAATCAAGATGTATAAATTTTTTTACATATATTATATCTTGCATTAAATATTGAATTTTCATATTTAAAATTTTTCCTAGATTTGATTTCTAGGCTCTGATACCCAAATTGAGGGTCTCATAATGTCTTACAAGTGAAAATTAAATTTTACAAACTATACTAAACTTAAAACTTAATTATAAAATTATACTAAAGCTTAGGGTCATTTTATGATTTATGAAACTTGAAGTTAGTGGAAAGATGAGTGGGACTGTTTGGTAAGCAGAAAGATTAGGTTGATGATTCGGTAAAATACCACCAAGTGATGGTCTTTTTAAGAATAAATAAATGGTGATCTCAAGTTTTATCCGAATTTCTGTATATAAGTTATACACGGCTTGTACACGATTTGTGTAATCCATAAATAGAGAGCTTGTGTGATTGTTTGAGACAGAGTGGGCGAAAATATAATCTCCAAGAATAAACATAACATCTCTATTGAGAGAGATATCTAAGAGAGTTTGAGAGTTATAGAGTATTGAGAGATTGACCCTCTGTGGTAGAGGGGAGAGCTCCTTCTGTGTGAGAGAGGGAAGCTCAATGGGAGTTGAGTAAGAAAGAGTCCTTCTCCATTCTAATCTCTTTGTAATTTCCATTATACAGTGAAAATAGTTGGCTTGAAATGGTTAGCACATCTGTCAACGATTTACAGGCATCAACGGTCCTTATGCACTATGCACTTGACCTAACCTAACGCGACTTGGGTGACGTCCCACTAACCTCAAACTTCAACAATTAATTAACCTTTCATTAGCACAAACCCAGGAATAAATACACACATAGTACAGGTATAAAGAAAACAAATTATAACATATATGATCTCATATACCTTACTGTTGGGGAGGAGGTGGAGGCCTCCTGGCCGCCCAGGCCACTACCTGTTCTTGGATCAGCTCCTTGATTTCTGCTATATGCTGGTTACACTCTACTATACGAGCAGAAATATACGGTTGGGTATAAAGATCTACGGGTGTATTAAGGTAATGACTTTTCTGATTTTCCCAAAATTCTAAAAGCCACAGATACTGTTCAAGAGCATCGACAGAGGGCATACATAAGAGAACCAAATTTTATTGAGGAAGTAGGGATATTTTACAAGAAAGAGAGGGGAGAGGAAAATATTACAATAGAAAAATAAAACTTAAAACTGACTCTGACTCTTCTGCCTCAACAAGGGTGAGAGCATGCCCTTTTATATTACAAATGCGGATAAAAGAAGAGACAGGTGTTGTCTTGCTATTCGACCGACAAATTACACCTTATCCTATCTGCTGATGTCATGCATGACGATTGCTGATATTATTTTAATCGGATAATGGGGAATCTGCTTTTTGCAAAGTTCTTTGTCCTGATCTGCCGACACTTAATCATGTCTTTTACCCTTTTGGTTGCTTTTGGCGAGTTTTTCGGTGAGGACATCTGTCATGGCATCCCAAAAATCACCAAAGTGGGTGTCATCATCATCTTCAGGTAATTGGCTTTCTCCAGCTAACACGTGTTCGGCCGGATCAACATCTGGTTCGGATGAGGACTGACTGGTGCCTGACTTCATAGAGATGTCATCTTCTGGAGGAACAGTTTGCAAAAATTGTTCTTTGAGATAATTCATGCTTTTGATGATAATCTCATTTTCAGATAATTCAGGATGCTGATTTCGTAATTCTTTTTGAATTTGAATAAACGGATTCTGAGATAATGCTGGTGAAGCAGTAATGGCTGGCTGCTTGACAGTTTCCCTGCATGCTTGTGCATGTTCCTGGATTTTTGTAACTGTTTCTGATATGATCGGATTCATGCCTTTATCCCACCATTTAACAAAGAAAATTCGTTTAAGGCGGGGCACCTTATTCTGATAGTCACATGCAAAGTCCCATTTCCAAATCCATGGGATACTGAATCGGATGGTAAAATGGACCAACGATTTATTGATAGATAAATCTCTGTTTTTATTAAGATAAGCATAAGCCCTAGAATAGGCATAATGCCAATCATTATAAGCAAGTCGGATTTCTTCTGGTAAGATATCAAGAGATAAGCCAAATTTATTCCACCACACGAGGAACCAGTTGGGTACATCGTGTTTGAGAACATCAGGGCAAATCCGGATAAACCAAGAATGGGAACGGATAGGATTCTGATAATAAAATACCTGGGTAAAAGCATCAAGATAATCCCAGTAGGTATATTTAGTCTGTTTATTACGAAGGTCAAGATCTCGTAATGTATGCGGATGAATACCCCAAGTAGCAATGGGCATAAGATTACGGATTGTTATTTTGCTAAAGGAGATGGGACTGGTGGATTTATGCGGATCATGGAGATGATGCTTAAATTCACATGCTCCAGTTTCGGTTAAGATTTGTTCATAAATATACCGATACTGATCAAAGTGTGGCGGTGACTGTTGAGTGGAGAGATATCTTTTCTTAATCTCCCACGGATCTTGCATCCATTGTTCATCAGCGGATTCAATCCAGAGGACAGTTTCCTCAGTGATACTGTTTGGTGTATACGGATCTTCTGTTTTAAGAAGTATATCCTTGGCGGATTCAGTACTGGTTTGACCTCGTGAGAGGACTGGATATTCTATTTCATAGCGTGGGGTATGACCACCACGGCCACGCCCACGGCCTCTATGGCCCCTGCTGGTCATGCTCCTCTTCAGGAGCTCCCTTCTGGAGATATTCCCTGGTCAAGAAATCAGGCAAAGAGTTATTTTCTCCTTTTATATGTTCAATGTCAAAATCAAAATTGGATAAATAACTTTGCCAAGTAAGAAATATCTGTTTAGATGCTAAATTTTTCACATCTTTTTTGAAAATCTGTTTTGCAGCAGAACAATCAACTCGGATAAGAAAATGCTGATTTAAAAGATCATCCTGGAATTTTAAAACACATTTTACAATGGCTAAACATTCCTATTTAATGGTAGAATAATTCAAAGCAGCTTTATTCCAATGACCAGAATGAAATCTTAATAATTCTTCCTTCTGGGTTTTGGGATTCAGCTGTTTTAAGATTCCGCCAAATCCTTCATTGGAAGCATCCGTTTCAACAATTTTCTTCCAATTGGGATTAGGTAACTGTAAGCAGGGTAACTGTTTAACTTTAGCTTTAATTTTCTTTACGGCTGTAGTATGCTCTTCTCCCCAGGGAGGAGGATTCTTCCAGAGTCTGGTAAACAAAATGCTACAATCAGCTGCAACATTAGGATAATAATCACGGATATAATTAAGACTTCCTAAGAACCTTTGTAATTGAGTTTTATCCTTAATTTCATCAGGAAATTTAGAAGCGAACTCAATACTTCGGTTAATGGGAATAATACTTCCATTTGAAATATTATGTCCAAGATATCTGATAGTTGTCTGAAACAATTGCATCTTTGGTGCTGAAAGCACTAGACCATTTCTATGAATAACATGCTTAAAAATATTAAGATGTTTAATATGCTGTTCAATTGATGAGGAATAAATTAATACATCATCAATATATGATAAAGTAAATTCCGAAAATGGATTAAAAATGTCATTCATAATATGTTGAAATTCGGATGGAGCATTTTTAAGTCCAAAGGGCATTACATTCCATTCGTAATGTCCAAAGGGTACTGTGAATGCAGTTTTATAACGATCCTGTTTTGCAATTTCAATTTGCCAATATCCAGATTTTAAATCAAATTTGGAAAATATGATTGCATCCTGTAAACGATCCAAAAGATCTTTTTTGTTCGGAAGAGGATATCGGATCCATTTCAATTTATCATTCAATGGTTTATAATTAATAACAAGGCGAGGAACACCTCGTTCAATTTCAGCATTTTTATTTACATAAAAAGCAGTACAACTCCAAGGGGAGTGACTTGGTCTGATAAGCTTTTTATCTAAAAGACTTTGAATTTCGGTTTTACATAATTCCATATATTCCTTTTTCATTTGACTAGGGCGAGCTCTAGTTGGAATATATTTTTCATCAAAATCAGGTTCATATGGTAAAGTTACTGTATATTTTTTTCTATTCCAAAAAGCATTAGGAATAGTACCACAAACTTCTGTTTGAAATTCATTTGTAATCATTTTAATTTTCTGTTGCAAAGAAGGTTGTTGTAACCTTTGTTCTGTTGTTAAGAAAGAAACTTCCTTAGTCAAAAAATTAATTTGATTCTGTTTAAAACTTACTAAATCACGAATTTGATCTAATTCCTTCGTGTATGGTTGTGTAATAAATTCAAAAATAACAGATCTTCCCTGCAATTGGGAGTAAATGCCGGTTGAATCAATTTTCTGAATAGGCATCAAAAGACATAAGAAAGGTGTGCCTAAAATAATATTTGTAGCAAGATTTCTGACTAAAACAAATGATGTTGGCAGACAGAGATCATTATTACAAATATATGCTTTTGGTATCTTATATCTAATCTGCATGGAATTTCCACTGGCACTAGTTAAACTCTGAGTAGTTTTTTCAAAATATCAGGTAGGAACTATACCTTCTTGAATACAGTTCATATATGCTCCACTATCTACTAAAGCAATAGCATCTTTGATAATAAAATCAGGTTTAATCATAAAAGATATTTTGATATACCATTTCTGGAAGGTTACCTGGTTCACTAATAATAAATACTGGCTATTTTCTTCTTTAGATTCAAGTTTTTGTTCAATTTCTTGAATGACTTCTTTCTGTTTTTGTGGTAACTGAGTATGAAGATACTTAATATCTTTAATAGCTGCTGCACTAGCTGTTTGTAAATGTTTAACTTCTGTTTTTAAAATATTTATTTCCATTTTTAAATCTTGGATTGTTGTCGGTTGTTCCACAACTGGTTTTGCGTGAATTCTGTCCACTACATGTTTCAAGCTGTAAGAATAGTCGGGTATGTTTGGTATTTCTTGTATAGTTTGTTGATGTTCATAACACATTTTTAAATATTTTAATTTTATTTCGGGATCCTGTATCTGGTCTGCTACAGCAAGCATATCTCTTTGATTATCTGTTAATACATTAATGCTACTGGGTTCTCCGAAATGTAGGCCATTCATTTCTACAATGGATTTCCAGTAATTTATTTCGGATATGTGTTCCTGATTAGTACTACAAGGGCAGGATTCTGTTGGTTCTTCATCACTAGTGGAGGATGTAGAATATAACTGGTTAATTTCATCTTCAGAGGGGGACTCTTCACTGGATAAGTTCTCTTCGGCTTCTAAAGCATTAATTATCTGTTCTTTAAGTTTTTCATCTAAAATTAATTCATTAATCTTAGATTTAGCTTTCGATTTACACCGATTAGCATAATGTCCTGTTTGTCCACATTTATAACATTTGACCTCAGATTTATTTTTTCTTTTTTCGGTAGATTTGCCAGCTGAAGGTTTTTTGGAATAAAACTTCTTTCTTGATTTCGGATGGCTAGTTTTATGAGTTTTCCGGTAGGATTTGGAAGATTTTTTGTGGTGTATCTTCCTAGGTTGATTTGGATATTGAATCATGGGTTCATAAGCAAATTGATCACAAAATTCACCTAACTCTTTTCTTCCTGTAAGATTCTGTTGTTTCATTTGGTAGTGAAGTTTAAGATCATTACACAAAGATAATCCTTCATCAGTTATTATGGAACAAAGTTGTCCATAAGTATACTGTTCGTAAGGAATAGACATCCGGTTATGGCGGTCCCGAAGTTTTTTCCGAACTCGTTCGGCAAAGAGAGTAGGAAGGCCATCAATAAATTTGGCTTTCCAGTGAATACTGTTACCATCAGGGCGTTGCATGACCTTGAGGAGGAAGACATCCTTGTACCATCTGAAATGAGTAAGAGAAGGACATCGGAGATTCTGGAGAAGTTCTCTACCACGATCTTGAGAACTAGTACTGGTACCCACAAAGTGGAGGATAATTGTTTGGATAAGGGTATAAACAGCATCTTGCTGTTGCACTGGTTGTTGAGTAGTTGGATCAATTTCCACTTTAACGGAATGAAGAATTTCATGTTGTTGGGCATGGGTGAGGATATTATCCCACCAACCTTTAAGTTGGCCGGTAAAGCCATTGATAATAAATTTAGCAATAGCTTGATCCTGATTACTGTATTGTGGACATACAGTGGCAAACATTAACATTTGATGTAATGCTTTATATATAGCATATTCAGATGCACCATCTATGTTCCATTCATAGATAGTCTTGCCATGGTAACTACTCTGTTCATTAAGATATGCTTCCTCATAAAGGAGATCAGGAGGAGTTGGCCTAGCATAATAATTTCTGGTATATGGGAGACTATGGGGTCGGCTGGGACTGTAAGAATGTAATTTATTGACAGATGAGGGTTCTTGAAAATTCAACTGAATTTCATTAATCTGTTCAGGTGATAGTTCATCACCAATCTGTGGTTCGGATCTAAGCATATTAATAGTTCCACTTGATGATTCTTGTGGAGGTTCTGGAGGGCGAACATTAAGATGTTGCATTTTCTGTAAGAGGGTATCCATAAATTCGGTATTGGAAGCTTTTAGCTTAAAATTACTGATATCTAATGGAGGTTTAATGGATACTGGATGAACAGCTGAAGCTCCTGCTACTGGTGGAGCTAGACTTCTATCTTTAAAAGTAGAAACTATATCTTCAATTCTGGTTAACTGTTTACTCATAGTTTGACAAATCAGATTTGTATAATTATGTTGTCTAACAGTTAAACTTAAATCTTTTAGTTGAATAAATTCATTTTTAGTCAATCTCCCAGATTGAGCATCTATATATGCAGTGGCTACTAGAGGTTGCCTAGTGGTTTCTCCATTAGGAACTAATTCTAAAGCTTGAGGCGGTGGATGAATAGAATTGATTACTTGGCCATCTGATGTAGTCCAAGTTTTATACTGATCTTCTATAGCTGTTATTTTAGATTGAGTTTCATTTTGAAACCATTCTACAAAAGGTATTATTTTCTGGTGTAACTCAAGATGTTGATAATATTGAGTTTTATACTGGTTTAATTGTTCTGGATTATGTATGGTAAAATACCATTCTCTAAACACTTGATTTTTATCCTGGTAAAATTCCTGATTTATTAATTTTCTATTTTTGCTTCCTGGTGCAAGATCCATTAAACTTCAAAATTCATATCACTGGCTGTAGGGCTATCTGGTGGTTGAATTTGTGCAGTATAAACACCGTGTGGTATTCTATTTCGAGATAACCGAATACCTTGTATTTCTGATGCCATAGGATCTAGATGATCTTCTTGAGGATCACTAGAAGGTCTGCTAGGTGGTCTATCAGGTATTTGTAGAGAGTCGACGGACTGTCTACTGGATTCGGGTAAATCAACTCTGTATGGAGGGATTGAGTGAAAACTGTTGTTGGAAAAGCTTCTATTAGCAGTTCTAAAGCTATTATTAGACAAGCTTCTGGGGGCTGTCCTAAAACTAGCATTAGAAGAAGTGCTTCGGGTTAGCATAGGTCGCTGGAATTGGAGATAAACATTTCCTCCTTGTGTCTGAATGACATCATCTATGTTATGTTGAATTATCGGTTGTGGAGGTACGGCATTTGGAATATGCCACCTTTCTGGAAAGGTTATTTGTGACCATGGAATTTGCCTAGGTACAGCTACCTGGCTACTGTACAGATTAGTTTCAATTAATACTGTTTTACCATTTTCAGTTTTCTTTCTAACATAAGGATTTAAAGTTGTTAAAGCCTTAATGTATAGTCTGGAATGAACTGAGAATGGAGGAGATCCTGGTTTATATTCATACCCATGAGTAAGGACTCTGAGTTCAAGTACGTCTGATATATTTGCATCAGTCATTGAGATGCTTAAATTTGGATAAACATCGAAATAAACTGGTCCATGAGATAGACTAGTTTCTATGGCTCCCATAAGGGATGCTCGCCAGTTGAGACATCTACCATCCCTAAGGGTACATTGAATACTGGTATTTTGACCTAAAAGTGTTAATGGTTTAAAGGCTATTTGTACTAATCCTATGTGAATGTACTTATAGTCTTTAACAAATGGAATAAAATCATTAATATGAATTAATCGGATTATTTCATCATTATTTTGGATGCATGATGCATGTTCAAAAGTTTTAATAATGATTTTACTGAAAAACTGAAATTTTCCTTTTTTATAAATTGTTTTCGGATCTACTGACGGCATAGTCCACTTATCTAAAGCGTCCTTTACATCCTGGTAAGCTACCATTTCAGCTGCTTCGGCTAAAGAGGATACTGTATTTCCTACAGAAGTAACTGATTCATTTTCTGGTACGGCTACGGTATTTTCTTGGTCTGTCATGATTGTATAGTGATCATATATGTCTAATTTATTTAATTTATACGTATATTATGTAAATACTTAAACATGGCTCTGATACCAATAAAAGTGCTCACTAAGGTTTTGGCTTGAAATGGTTAGCACATCTGTCAACGATTTGCAGGCATCAACGGTCCTTACGCACTATGCACTTGACCTAACCTCTCTCCATTCTAATCTCTTTGTAATTTCCATTATACAGTGAAAATAGTTACTCTCTCGTGGACATAGGCAGTGAGACTGAATCACGTTAAATATTGTGTCTTTTTGTGAATCATACATTGATTCACATCCCTCTCCCACTTTCATCAGTAGTATCAGAGTTTATATAAAGGGAATTTTCTATAATTTCATTTCCCAACACTGTTATCAGAGCCACAATGATCCAAAAGAGTAGATCAGAGCCAGTTTGGGCCAAAATCTTGAAGAAAACAAAGAAGAAACAAAGAGTTTTCAAATTTTATAGCGATTTCGAAAGGGAAAAAATCAAAATCTAAATATACTAGAGGGTTCGTGTCAACTAATGGAGTCCAAACCCACCAACAAGAAGAGTCAAGAAGTATTCGAAGTTCGCCAATAAATGTGACATCCCAAAACGAAAATTTTAGAAGTTGTCAAAATCCCGTTTTGAGTATACCATTGTGAAGTACTTGTCAAGAGGAATCCAATGGTATAAAGAACGGCTTAAACGGACTCCAAATGAACTTATACGGCTATTGAAAAGTTGAGCGCGTACATAACAATTGTCATCTTCCATAATCCTGGAGTCGTAGAGAAGTTAAGAAGAAATTATTCAATGCATTGTGGCAAAATTACAACCAAGCCACCAAGCCAACCCATTGAGTCGAGCCATCAAGCCACCGAGCTTAGCCACTGACGTCATGTTGACACAAGCTGATGCACGCTGATCCAAGATGGATTATTTTGTGTTTCGCAGTTGAGTTGCAACCATGAATCTGAACTGTCCAAATTGTTTGGCTATATGTGAGCCATTTAAGGTCTGATTTTGATGATCAAATCGTGCTTTCTAACTATTTGAAGTACTCCAAACACATCCATATGGTTAGATTTTATAAATTCAATACTAGTAATTTGTAGATTTTATGAAGTGAATGAAAATTCTTTAAAGTGAAAGTCAAATAATACAACACATGAGACATCACAGATAACGTGATAGAAGACATCCCAGATATTGTGGATGAGACAAGCAATAGGTGGTTGCTTTATGACATTGAAGAGACATAAGTCAACAGGTGGTTGACTACAGTGGACAACAAGAGGTTGTACCACGCAACAGACAACAGATGGTTGATCTGCAAGAGAGAAGACGTCAATAAGAGGACAAATGAGAACAAGCAAGAGGATGCTAAAAAGTTCCAGAGAGAAGAAGAGGAAGCCAAAATGAAGAAGAAGAATGAAGCTTCAAGGAAACTTCATTGATAAAGCTTAAGGAGGAAAAAACACTATAGCTATACATAGTTTGTACACGGTTTCTGTAATCTATAAATAAAGAGATTGTGTGATTGTTTGAGATAGAGTGGGAGAAAATGTAATCTCCAAGGAGAAACATAAAATCTCCATTGAGAGAGATATCTAAGAGAGTTTGAGAGTTATAGAGCATTAAGAGATTGACCCTCTATGGCAGAGAAGGGAGCTCCTTCGATGTGAGAGAGAGAAGCTCAGTGGGAGTTGAGTGAGAGAGAGTCTTCCTCCATTGTAATCTCTTTGTAATATCCATTATATAGCGAAAATGGTTATTCTCTCGTGGACATAGGAAGTAAGGCTGAAGCACATTAAATATTTTGTCTTATTGTGAATTATACATTGATTTACATTCCTCTCCCACTTTCATTAGTGGTATCAGAGTTTATATGAAGGGAATTTTCCATAATTTCATTTCTCAACATTGTGTGTGATTTTCTAACTAGGCATGTCAAATTAGCAAAGGTAATATTAATTTAAAGGGTAAATTATAAACACATCCTCTGAAGTTTACTTAAATTACAAATTACCTCATGTAGTTCTAGAAATTACATTATGTCTCCTAAGGTTTCTAATTTCATAACAAGTAGGTCTTTTTATTAATAAATCATCAAGTCAATTAATAGTTTTTGATAATGTTAAAATTTTATTTCAATTAATAATTTGGATAATTTTATTATTGTATAGGTGAACAGTTAGAAATTTTATTTTTTGAATTAATTTTGTTAAATAAAAAAATTTTGACAGGGAAGTATTTGTAATTTTCCAAATCACATGAGACAATTCGTATTTTAAGCAAACCTCAGGTGGTGTATTTGTAATTTATCCTAATTTTAAACCATAGTAAGACATTCTAAGGGCTCTTTTTTACATTATGTGTTCGAAAAGAGGGGAGGGCATATTACTGTTAAAGTGACTAGTTTGTGTACAATGTGTGTTTTATAAAGTTTAAAATTTTTTAAGTGTAAATAATTTTGTCAGATGAGTCTATACGAGATTTTACTCCGGTTAGACGGTAGAATTAGACTCCTAAATAAATTAATCTAATGGATTAGATATCGTGTTATAAAAGAAAAAATCAAATATAAAAAGGCAACTCATTTCACGAGAATCCTGTCATTGCGGATTAAATTAACCACGACACTCAAGTCACAGGAAATCAACTTTATTAATGTGCCAAAGCCGACCTTAAAAGGGTAAATATAATCAATAGTAGTTCCAACATAGTTCCTTGTTAGTGGCCCATGAACTACCTTGACTTTTAAGCAATACCAACTAAATTCTGAGTCTTGAATATGCTTTAATGTGATCACATGCTATTTCACGAGAAAAAAAGTGAAGTGAATGCATGAAAAGAAAAGTTATTGTCTAAGAAATTTGAGAAGGTGAGCCTAAAATGATATGAATTCCATTGAGTATGAGGTGAGTTAAAATTGATAGTATGTCAGCTTTCAATATCCCAATACAAGTGCAAGTAAAGATAATGCTATATTCTGAAACTTTCAAGGCCAAGGTACCTAAAGAATTCAAGACTGCTACATTTGTGGAAGTATGAGAGAGAGAGAGAGAGAGAGAGAGAGAGAGAGAGAGAGAGAGAGAGCATGTGGAAAGTAGATATACATGAGTATGAAGTTAGCAAGCATGATATCTATATATATGGTGGTGGTCACAGTTACAAGTGATGCGATATTTTCATGTCTGTTGTAGTTGAGTATTTACCAAACAAAGGCTACACAGCAGCCTTCGTTATGAGCTTATGATATACTTGTATAGTCTTATGTCTCTCTCACAAAAGAAATTTTGCTTTTTGATTCTCATGAATACCATGCTTTGAGAGAGGGAAAATAATGAGTACATAATTTCAATTTTTTGGCCAACAAATTTAAAAAATCTACACTTTTTTTATATATAAATAAAAAAAAAAAAAAAATCAAGGACTTGAACCCATGAACAGCCTTTAATCACTGCTACTTTTCTTGATGTATACTGTTTTTTTATTTGGGTAAATTATACTAACGCTCCCTTTGTTTTGACAGAAAAAAAATTTTACGAAAATTTTTTTTCAAAAAACAAAAATATTTTTCTATATTTGATGGTGATGGTGGTGAAACGAAAGTAGAGATGGAGATGGTGGCATGGTAGTCAGGCGGTGGCGGTGATAGTGACACTAGCTGTGGTGATGATGGCGTGGTGGTAGAGATGAGAGTCGCGGTGATAGTGTGGTGATATTGATAAAAATTTTAGTCCAAAAAGCATTTTTCGCCTTTTAAAAGTAAAAAATAAAGAAAAAAAATAAAAATAAAAAAACACTTTCTATCCATATGAGTTTGTTTTCTGTTATCATGGAAAATGTTTTCTATCAATTTTTATTTTCCATTGTACCAAATACAAGAAAATATAGAAAACAATTTCCAAAAAAAATTTTCCTCCCAAACAATGGAGCATAACATCCCTTAAAGTTTGGACAAAAAATATTGAAAATTCTACAGTTTTAATACAATTACATTGGGTTCCCCTTAAAATTTTAATTTACACAACACTTAACTCTTTTCTTAACAATAATTCATTAGTCTTATGAAGAAGAAAAAAATGTTCTCATCACTTTTACACTGAAATATATATATATATAGTATCTATCATTTGTCTCCATGCCATCTGCATTAGTTTTAGTATCTTTAACAAAATCATTTTAAGAGAAAATTAGTCTTATCACTTAACTATTTTCAGTACCATCTGCACTAGGAAAATCTTTTTGTTTTTTTTTTTTATTTATATAAACAAAACAAGACAGAAAATGAATAAGCACACACAAAACGATCCAAAAAAAATAAAGACAAAAACCCATAAACAGACAGAAAAATAAAAAAAATAAATATAAAAAAAAAGAACTAAATAAACATGTTATATCAAGTCAAGCTTTCTTACCCAAACTGCTTTAGTATTAACAATGTTGTGAGAATTGCAGTTCTTGGATGATTTCTTAACGTTGTGGTTCCTTCCCCTTTAATGGGAACTCGTCTCGACTTGGTTTCCAACCTCTTACTCCAAGGTCTAGGTAAATGCAAACCCGCTTCATGTTTCGTCTCAAGCAAATCAAAATAAGAAGGTCTGACCCTCAACTTCATGTTGACTAATGAAATGTCTCTTATCCCAAGAGGTATTAGAATTTCTTCTATTTTTATGAGACACTCTCTTATACAACTCATAACAATAAGAGCGAATATGACCATACATACCACAATGATAACAAATAAAAACAGAGTATACCTTCTTTTCTTTAGCCTTACCAACTCTAAGGAGATTGAGAAGTCCAACCTCTCATTGAATCTTTTGCTCTTTCTTTCCTTAAGTTCTGGTATCATGAGATACAAATGCACTCCATTTTTGCTTTTTGTCACAACCAAAGCCAATGACACTCTTGTCATAACACATTTGTTAAGATCCAATGATATTGTTCAAAGTCTGTGATCCTTTATTCCAAAGACCAATGGTGGCCATAGCACACTTGAGCTCTTCTTCTTTCTTGACAACTAGCTCTTCCAAGGCAACTTGAGACATCTTGAGAGTTTCAATCTTTTCTTTATATATTGCATAGATTTGTTGTAGCTTATCCCTCTCTGTCTCATAAGTCAAGAGTTTTGCACAAAGAGCTTGTCGATCATTAGAGATTTTGATGGCATCATTCCTAGACTCAGAAATCTCTTCCTTTAGTTTGACATTCTCACTTTCAACTTTATCACACTCTGATTCATCATCCCAACTGATAGCAAAAGCTTTCTTCTTCCTCAGTCGACTAGGGCATTCTTGAGAAAAGTGGTCAAATCCTTGACATTCATAGCATTGAACTCTTTGAGAGTTTGCTTGTACTTTTGCCTTCCTCTTCTTGGTTGTAGAATCAATTTTGAGTTTATCTTTACCGTTAGATTTATGAGTTGATTCCAAAAGATTAAGCTTCCTTTTCAGAAAAGATTTTTTTAATTATTTTGCAAAAATATCCGTAATCTTAGAATCAATCTCACAATCCTGATCAGAATCTTTTCCAATTCTATAAGCACTACTAAAAGCAATATCATCTTTTTGTTTCTTTTTGAAATTTATATGTGCCTCATAGGTTTGGAGATTTCCAACTAAATGATCCAGCTTAAGGTTATCAACATCTTAAGCTTCCTTAATAGCCGTAACTTTTGGTTGGAACCGATCAAGCAAGGACCTCAAAATTTTTTCCACAATCTTGGATTCTGGTATTTTTTCACCTAAATTGAAGGTGGAATTTACAATGTCACTCAATTTCATATAAAATTCATCAAAAGTCTCACTATTTTTCATTGAAAAGTTTTCGAAACTAGACATGAGCCTTTGAAATTTTGAGTGTTTAACCAAATGAGTGCCCTCATGAATAGTTTATAAGATATCCCAAGCCTCTTTCGTGACTTCACAATTACAAATACGACTAAACTCTTCTAGTGTGATGATGCAAAAGACAGAATTGATAGCTTTATTATTCCAGCTACTATTTGGTAATCAGTTGCGTCCTACATATCAATTGGTTTGGGGAAAGTTACTTCATCAATGGTAATCGTTGGTTCGATCTACCCACACGTAACAGATTGTCAAACTTTTTCATTAGTAAATTTTAAAAATGCTCTCATCTAAGCTTTCCAAAAAGAATAATTAAATCTGTCAAGTAGGGGTGCTCAAATCATAGAATTCCCTTCACGAATTGAATCCATTATTATAAATCAAACAAGATCTCGCTCTAATAGTTTGAAAGATTAAAAATAGAGCGACCTGCTCTGATACCAATTGAAAAATCTAAAAAATTCAAGATATTGATTTGTGATTATGTATCAATTTTAAACAATAAATAACAATCACAATCAAACAATCAAAAACAAATAGACACAATGATTTAATGTGAAAAAATCACAATTGGAGCGCCTCCAATTATGATAAAAAAAAATTTTTAAAAAGAATCACCGGCCAAAGCCACAAAACGATCCACTAAGAAGACAAAAAGAAATTACACAAGTGTATCCTCAATTACCTAGCGAATCTACCCCCAAATTGAATCGACCCCTATATACCTCTTCCACCACCGTCTTCACTTTGAAATTGTCTTGTCCAAAGTTGAATCCACAACACTGATGTTGAATCCACGATGATGAGCCACTCCAGAATCTACCAAAGCTTTAGGCTCAACTTCTCCAAAATCCACCAAAGAACAACTCTCTCTTTTGTGAATAAAAGAAAACAAACAAACCCTTGGTGATGTTGATATGAAGTTCACGAATCCATTGATAACTCTTAAATCATCAAGGAAACACTCATAAAACACCCTCCAATATATAACACTTTGTATCTTGTTTCTCTCAAAAAATATGGACAGCTCAAACCCTAGAAACAGCAAATAGCGCACTTTATAGAAAATAGGATCGAGTAGACAACTTGAGCACACATTTCACCGCTCAAGCGGTGTAACTAAAAGTTGTGCGAAACATAAAGGCTGACCGCTCGAGCGTAGCTTTCACCACTCGAACAATAAAACTTTCTTCCCAGAAGTTTAGACACTCTGGAATAGTGAATGATCCTTTTCTTCACTCGAGCACATAAATGACTGCTCGAGTGGTCAAACAACTTTGACTGCATTTTTTCTTTTTCTTCAGAGGTGCTGCCCCTTGACCCTGTACTTAGTCAGAGAAGGGGGAAACATAAAGGAATGAGATCACAAACTCCTCTACATAGATATAATTTGGGTTAGATTCGCATCTAAACACTCATAGCTTCATTGTTATAAATGAGCGAATAAAATTACAACTGAAAGGAGTTTTATTAAACGAAATTGACAATAACAAAAACTTAACATTCTGTTATGATAAGTTCATGATCAAAGTTATAAACGAGTTGTGCAATACAATTTTCTACCATTTCCATCAGTTGTTGTAACTTTGTTTTTCATATAGATTTGTTGTAAAACGAAAGAGGGTGTGATTCATACAGATTTATTGTTTTAGCTTTGCATCGAATCAATATAGAGTTGTTTTTCTTGCTTTGAATCTCCATTGTTGACAACGAACAAGGATAGATGTTGGCAACGAAGTAGACATGACGTTGTGAGGGTTTCGTTGGCAAACTTGTCGTCATGTTTCATTGGCAGACTCCGTTGATAATTGTTCCAACCTGTTAATATGAATATTCACATTGTTAGAATATCAAATGATTGTTCCAACTCATCATCATGAATATCCACACTGTTAGAATATCAAATGATTGTTTCAACTCATCAATGTGAATATCCACATTGTTACAATATTAGAAGATCTGAAACATTAACATTGTGATGTGAATCTTCTCATTTGTATAACAGTTATCACTTTGAAGGGCTTTTGTTGTCTCTGGTGGTTGTTCAAACTTAATAATGTTAATCTCTACATTTTTATAATATTGGAAGATTTGCAACATTAACATTGTGATGTGAATTCAACAATGATGTGAACTTCAGCGATGATGACGATAGTGGACTGGTACTGACGGCAATATGAACTTCAACAATGACAACGATGATGGACCAGCGACCATGATGATGATGGACTCAAGAAAGGGGAAGAAGGTGGAAAACTATGCCGCAAGGGGAGGATTTAGAAGTTTAGGCGGTTTACATTGTATGGTGTTCACATTCACATCTATTTTGTTAGAATCTTCCCCTTTTGCAGAATAGTAATTTTTTAAATTTCCCGAACGTAGGAATGTTTTTGTAACTTTACAACCTACCGGACTAATTGGATTATTAAAAAAAAAAAATGTTCTGACAAATTGAAACATAAGTAATAGAAATAGGATTTATGAAAAAATATCCATTTTTTTAGATATTGCAACCATCTCAACAATGAGTATGAGGCCTCGTTTGGCAAGAGGCTATTTTAATCAAAAAGTCAAAAAATTACTAAAAAAGTCAAAAAGTCAACAATCCATATCAAAAAGTCAAAGATTCTCTTTTCTCTCTACTTTTTGCACATCTTTTCGTAAAAAGTCAAAAAATCATCCCAAATATACTAGTTTTTTTTACATCACATTTTAGCCAAATAACTAAAAAATTACTAAATTAGCCTGTTCCCAAACGAGACCTGAGTAGCATATATATATATATATAGTCTTATATGACACTAGTCATATCATTCGAAGACCCCATTTTTATTTCATGAGCAATGCTAGAGTAATCTTATTTGCATAAGGTACGCATTATCTCTATCATCTTATAGGTGCAATATTTTATCTAGAAAGTATTAACTCTAATATACTATAGACGTATGATGTGTAATATGTCACATAAAATTATATTTAAATTTGATCACTAGAAAAAAAAAATGTCACATCACATGATATAATTATTGTCATATAAAACATCAAAATAATATTCAAGTAGTCATATAAAAGCAACATTAAATAAGATTCAAATTTAATCACCTTAACATTAGTGATTTACAAGACTAAGAAATTATTTTGGTAGATGAAATGTTCCTTTATCAAGTAAAACATTTGTGTTCAAGTCTTTTTACTGTGTGTGCAACTTTTCTTCTCATATTTCTCTCCAGTCGATTTTTAAAAAATAATTAAAAATGACATTGGTGTTATACAAGTGTGGTCAACATAAGACAACTTGAAGACAACGAAACACAATTTCCCCCATATGACTAGCAAAGATGACATTTAAAAAGCATGCATTGAGAGAGAGAGAGAGAGAGAGAGAGAGAGAGAGAGAGAGAGAGAGAGAGAGAGAGAGAGGCTTTAGTCTTTAGTCCTTAGTAGATGAAAATGATTGGCAAGTACTTAAAAGGAAGCTTTGGTTAGCAAAAATATAAAAAAAGGAATAAAAGGTTGTCTGGGATAATTAGATCAACTGGGGAATTGGTCATGATTCATGATTCAAGATTATTAGTCAAAAGTTGGTAATTTACTTAAAAGTAATCGTTGAGTGGCAATTTTTGGATCATTTTTTGAATACAAACTTGGTCTCCAAGGTTTCAACCTAAAAAAAAAAAAACCCAAAAAGTTCACTCATAGATTACAATCAACTTTATCTTAATTCCTTTCGACCTTTGGTTGCTAAGGAAACAGTAATTACAGGGACAAAAAACAAATCAAAAAAAAAAAAAGTCATTGTAGGATACTGTTTGCACCTATTTTTATTAAATTTATGTCAACAGGTGGATCAACTAGATGGTGACATATGGCAAAGTCAAAGTGGGAGTCATTCATCAGTCAAAGGGCCAGGTGGCATTAGCTGAATTGATCATGTGCATTTGATGGCCCAAATAATGGAGCAATTATCTGGCTAAGTCATGAACTTAATGAATGGATTGCAGAAACGGTCATGTGCAAAATAAAGAGTTTGCTCTGTCGATAGGAAGCCCAAAATGTTGAGGAACACATGGCAACATGGAGTGAAGGTGGTTCAACAGGAGAAGTTGAAGACTTGGTTGAGTTTGACGGCTTAAAAGAGAAGGGGCAGTCATGTACTAGAGAAAGATGGTAAGATATAAAAGCCATAAATTGCCAGAGAGAAGGGGATCGTCAATAACTCAACAACACTTAGCTTTTAGGCTTAAGAGTAGTTTCTTTTGTAATTCGTAATTTGTAACTTGGTGAACTTTAGTAGTTTCATCTAAAATTACTTTTTGTTTACTTATTTTCCCTTGTCGATTGTAATTTGTTCTCAAGAAGCCCTTATACTTTTAAGGCAATTTAAATTAAATACACAGTCACTTGATCTGTTTGTTCAACTGTTTGTGTGAATTATTGTTTAATTTCTGTCAATTAGGAATAAGCATAACTTTTACTAACAGGTACACACTGTGGGATGTTGGTTATTACTTATTGTGATTATTATTTTAGTTATAATCCAAAAAATCTTTGGCTATACCCAAGGACGAGTGGGCATGGCCTTTTTGAATTTTTTAAAATTATCAATTAGCCCCATATTTTATGAATAATTTATAACTAATATCACAAGTCATAACCAAGTCATAACTAATATCCCAAAAAATCATAACTAAATATTACAAATATCATAACTAAGAGATGTGTACACAAGGGCGGAGGCACGTGAGGCCTAGAGGGGTCGCGTGCCCCCCCCTCAACTTTTGAAAAATTATTTTTTTGTCTCTAATAAAAACATATATTTCAATTTAATCCAAGTAATGTCTTGAAATTTTTATATCACTATTTTCTTTACTCTTTTTTTATAAAAAATATGTTTAATTTATCTCTTTAAATATGCTAAAAAAAATTCTTATAAATTTTATAGTAGAGAAATGTTATATATCACTAATATTTTGTCACTGTTTTATATATCCTCTTATATGATACATAATTATTACACAATTAAGGATAACTAATAATATATTGTCACGTAATTCAATTATTCAAAACGGTGAAAAAAACAAGTAATATATAATAGCCTTTGTATATTATTTATTCATCTTTTTCTCATTTCTTTTTCTATCCTCACTATGTCTCTTTATGTGTGTGCATCTTCATATAATTTTGTTTTCATATTTTATGAGGGTATATGTAATTATTTTTTAAACCGTGATAATCATCATATATAAAATAAATTAATAACAATAAAGATAATGATTAGTTAACTTGACCTTATATTTAAATATAACTTTTGCATTGCACTAATTTTTAGCCATACCATCAAATAAAAATTAAGTTAAATTATGATTTTTGTTAAGATTTTAATTCAAAGATGCCTCTTCTAAGCCAAAATCCTGGCTCCGCCGCTGTGTGTACACACCCCAAAATAAAGGGTGTATTATAGAATTTTTCAAAAAAAAATATATAGAATATAATATTGACAGTTCTTCATTCATCTTGAATGGAGTCCACACCCCCATTCAAATGAATGTAGTGAACATAAATTGCTTTATTACTGTGTACGTAGGGTAAATTGTAAATATATTTTTTGTGATTTATTTAAAATATTAGTTGTTTCCTGTCACTATAAGAAAAATATGATTTAATTAGTGACATCAAACTAGTATCATTTTCTAAACAAGTGCCACGAAAATATTATCTAATGGTGTTTTGACGATTTAATAGTATTAATGTAGTGTCATTTGTTTGAAAACTGTCGTGAAAATATTAACTAGTGGCATTTTTTAAAAGTGTAACCAAACCATTTACTCTTAGTGGTATTTTTCTGAAAGGTAACTAAATGGTTTATTCTTAGTGGCATAGTAAAGGATGTCACTAGAATAATCTAATACTAAAATATTTTCATGGAAGTTATTTTTTTGACTCTTTTGATCTTGGAGTGAAGGTAATGCTCTTCTAAAATACCTAAAATTTAAAAGCCCTAATTTTTTTAGATTGAATTTTGTTTAGAGTTTGATTAAAATTAAGCAATTGAGAAGACAATCAAATACCTAGATCTGATTAAAAAAAAAATCCTTCATGCTGAAAATCTTAATTTGTTTAAATCGAGAATATTTGGAAAAGAAAACAAAAGAAACACAATTTTTAATCTTTTATTTATCTACCGAACTAAGCATGTTGGTTGGGGATTGTGAACATTTTTGTATGATAAGAGTTATGGTGTTTGTTATCCATGGGGATGTATATAATTTTTTTCCCTCACACCATGTGATTTCTCTGTTTGGAGAGTGTAATTTGGTAGAAAGTGTGAGCACTATATTCGTATGGAAATCAATCACTATTACCCACTATTGAAAATTTCCATTTATTTTGAATTTTTATTTTCAAAATTACTTTAAAAGTGGAATGTATATTTTTGTTCTTTCTAAAAAACATTTAAGAGCCCTCTTCTCCCTAAACCAACCAACCCAAATCAAACCAAGCCTTAAATCCTATCAAATGAGATCGGTTACATGAATCTTTCTTTTTCACTGAACTTTATCAGAGACCATTTGGTTAATCAAAATAAAGAAATTCATATATCTATTTACTACACTAACTCACCTTAATCTAGGTCTACCCCTTACCCTAACACTTCTATCTACCACTATCGCCTCTACTGGTCTTCGTTATATATGACTAAATCATCTCAATCTATTCTCTCTCAGTTTATCTTCTATCGGTGCTACTTGAATAGACTCATTTCTAACTATATCCTTTCTAATCTTGCCATCCACCTTAACATCCTCATTTTAGCAATACTTATTTTATCTACATGTTGTTTCTTAGTTGTTCAACAATTTCATCTCATACAACATCATTGGTCTAATAACTGTTTTATAGAATTTTCGTTTTAGTCTAATAGGTATTTGTTTATTGCACAGTACTTCAGATGCACTCCTCCATTTAAGTCACCCCGCCTTAATTCTACAGACTACATCTGCATTACACTTTATGTACTCTGTCTTAGTTTTACTTATCCTAAATCCTTTAGATTTAAGTGTTTCTCTCCAAGTCTCCAACTTAGTGTTAACTACTCCTCTAATCTCATCCACTAACACAATTTCATCTGTAAAAAGCACACACCATGGCATATCATTCTAAATATTTCTCGTCAACTCGTCCATAACTAAAGCAAAAAAATAAAGATTTAAAGTTGATCCTTAATGTAACCCCATTGTAATTAGAAATTCACTTATTTTTTCAGTCGACGATCTAATAGTGGTCGCCACACCTTCATACATATCCCTAATCACATCAATGTAGCCTTTTGTCACCCATTTTTTCTCTAACATCTACCAGACTATATCACAAGGTACTTTATCATATGCCTTCTCAAGATCAATAAAAATCATGTAAATGTGTTTTTTCTCTTCTATATACTTTTCTATTACTCTCCCCAAAAGATAAATCGCTTCCATTGTTGACCTACTAGGCATAAATCGAAATTGATTCTCTGGTACCTCTGTTATATCTCGTAATCGACGTTCCATCACTCTCTCCTACACTTACCTTATATGACACACCAACTTGATTCCTTTATAGTTATTGAAATTCTAGACATCTTCTTTATTTTTATTAGATTGTCACTAAAATATTCTTTCTCAACTTCTTTGGCATTTTCTTAGTCAACAAAATCTTGTTAAATAACCTAGTCAACCAAGCAACCCATTTCTTATCCACATTTCCAAGCTTCAATAGAGATATCATGGAGTCTTAAAGCCTTAATGGATTTTATCTTCTTAAGTGCAATCTCCACTTCAAAGTTCCTAATAGAACAATGTAGTCTTGGTTTTCCTCAATATTGGCTACTTTCTCTCCTTTTGACCTTCCTATATGTTCCTCATTTAACAACTTCTTAAAATGGGTCTTCTATTTCTCTTTAATCTCTTCATTTTTCACCAACACCTTAAACTTCTCACTCTTGATATACTTAACCTGATTAAAATCTATTGTTTTCTTCTCTCTTATCTTAACAAGTTTGTATATTCAATTCTCTCCCTCCTTACTTTCTAGTCTAGTATATAGGTCATCATAAGCTTTTAACTTAGTCTCTCTCACTTATTTTTTGACCTCTTTATTAGCCAATCTATAGCTCTTAAGATTTTTCACAATTCTATCATTCTGCCACTTTTTAAAAACACTCTTTTTTCGTCTTTACTATCACTTAAACCTCCTCCCTCCACCACCAAATTTCTTTAGAGTTGGGTCCCTTTCCTTTCGACTCTTCAAGGACTTCCCTTGAGATTTTGTTCATACAATTGGCCATCGAGTTTCACATAGTATTAGTATCATCTTTCAAGTCCCAAGTACCTTCTTCAACAATTCTATTCTTAAATATATATATATATATATATATAGTTTATCCTCTTTTAGGTCTCATCATCTCGTGCTACGACGCCCAGTATCCTTCCTGCCTTGCTATTTCCCTTTGAAACATAAATCTAGTACTAAAATGGGTAAACTACCAATAGGTCCTACTTTGGAGACTTATTACCCAATAGGTCCTACTTTGGAGACTTATTACCCATTAAGTCCTATTTGATATAATTTATTAAGTGATAAAGATAAATTTATCAGTCTTTTTTTTTATGAATAATTTTATAGTGATAAATTTATCAGTCTCTTTGTTTTATGAATAAATTTTTAGTGATAAATTTATCACTCTCTTATTTTTATAGTGTTAAATTTATTAGTTAGGACCTGTAGGTAAATAAGTCTAGTTAACAGGACTAATTGGTAAGTACCCCTACTAAAATCCTATATTCAAAGAGAATCACCTTACAATCACTGCATTCTAGTTTATCCTTTTCTCCTTCTTCTTAGTTATTTTTTTATGAAAAGAAATATGAAAGAAAATATATGTAAATATATACTCTTTTACGTAGTTTAGTTTTTTTTTTCTAATTATCTTTTACATATTTGAAAAAATGCCTCAAAGGGGTGTAGACATATATATGGTTATTTATTTATTTTTTAATTTCATTTAACATGTGTGTGTAACTTCTTAATTTTATTAGTTGCTCTGTGCTTTTTTTAGTTATAAAATATTTAAATAAATTTAAGGAAGTGGACAAGAAAATTGTCGGAGCATAAACTATGCAACAAAGTACGATTAAAAAAATTGAAACACAAATAGGTGTTATCTTTAAATGTGAAGGAGTTACAAAGATGCATGGAGTTCTTTGAAGAGTATTGTAGCAAAACTTAAAGTCATCGGAGAAATGAACAAAAAAAAATTTTTTTATAATCCAAATGGAATTGACATACTTATAATTGTTCAAGATAGATGAGACTGTTAAGTTATAATTTTTTGTTTGAAATATTTTTAGTTAGGTTACAAATGGTTGTGTTTCTTGTATTTTGTTAATTTCATAGATATTGTATTTGCATTATATAAATGAAATTTTATTTTATTGTGTATAAAAGAAAATGATTAGTTGAATTAATGTTATAAACTTTTTAAATTTTTATTTTTAGTGGCAGCCACTAGGGTTGTGCAAAATACGGCTTGTTAAAACCGCCCAATCTGTACCGATCTACACCAATCCTTCCACTAACCGTGGATTAAACTTTGAAATTTATGATTGATTGTCGTGAATCAATCTTTCCAAACTCTAATAAAGTAGTGTAGACAGCAAGCATGGGTATTGTATCCATAGGCACTATAGTGTAATTAAAACTATTTTAATTATCAATTCTAAAATTAGTTTGTTGAATGACAAGTTGTTTGTTTTTTATAACAAATTACGAAACCCTAATTAAATAAGCAAGAAAAAGATGTTTAAATAATCAGAATTGAGAACCTAGGGGTTCGAATCCACCACCAGTTTTGTACCCAAAATTGCAATCTTGAAATACACAAATGATTTATTGAAACGAGTCAATTTATCAACTACAAGTTGAAAATTGGAGAGAAGAGTAAAGTTGCGTTCGAAGCGTGAGTATGACCTATCTTATTCGACACAGATTGTCCATTCTAAACCAAGGTTTGCGGCACAATTTGTCTAGTCAAAAGCCCGTCTTGAGTTCCAAATACAACAACAATGAAAACAAAGTAAAACATTCATTCTCAATTATAGAAATTGAATAAAGAGTAGAGATAAAAGCATATTTAATCAAAACTCAAAATTTTTACAAAATATTCCAATCAAAAGAATACATTACAAAGCTATCAAGATATAACTCAGTTACTTGACTAGGATTTCATCGAAACCCTAAGTGTGATACTTAGCCACTCATGGAGGTGGGAAAGAAAGAGAAGAAAATGGTGAAGATGATGAACCCCATGATGGGCAAGCTCCTCTTCCTTTAGCCCTAGTTGCCGCTCAAATTCAATTCCAAGAAGTGAGACCGCAAATCTTCTATTTTCTTTTCCCTTTTATACTTCATTTCACTTCAGTTTCTTTTTGCATTTTTGCGCATGCATTTCAAGATTTGGCCACACATGCAAAGATAAAGCAGTGTGGTCTTGAGGATTGGCCACTTGTGCACCCAGCTTGGTTGCTTGAGCGGTGGTTGCCCACATGTGTGATGGAGCTTGGTCACATGTACGGTGGCTTAACGGGCAATGAACTTTCATCGCTCGAGCGGTGATCCTGCTACTCATGCATCACTTTTAGCAATTAAATCGAGGGATTCCCGCCAAACTTGCACACACAAGAAATGCATCCTATCCACCAAGTAACCATATTTCAAAGACTATAAGTGTAACTTAGGCAGCCTCAATATGAACCTTTCTGCCCAGATCAATAATTCGCCTTCGAAACCGCTCTACTCCGCTATAGTTAATATATATATATATATATATTAATTTATAATGAAATATCAAAGTAAAAATGAGTGTGAAAGAGATTTTAGGTGTAAAATTTGTTACAAATTAATAGTTATAAATATGAAAAAATATTATGTAAAATTAGTTTGTATTACATATACGAAAAATATTATGCAAAATAGTGTTATATATTATGCAAATGTTTGATAATTATTTAAGAATATTTTTCAATCAACTAGCAAATTGAAACCACTCCAAACTACCCAAATTAGGGTTTAGTTATTTATTAATCCACCATTCACGATTTACTTTATAATTTTATTCTCAAATTTTCCAAGCTCTACCACTCACACCCCTAGCAACCACAAAGAGTACCAGTCAATAAGCTGAAGTGACATTTTTAAGTGACGCTAGTAAGAAAATTAGTGGCATTGAAAAAAATGACACATAATATGCAGTGTCATAAATGGTCTAAAATGGCACTCAAAGTATTGGTATTGTAGCACTTATAAGTGTCACTAACCTAGAGCGACATAGGTATCAATGACACTTATTAAAAATGCCACTTACTAGAAATATTTTATTGTAACATTTCTAATTCCCACTAAACCAAGTATTTCTTATTGCCATTCAAATGTGGTTATAAAAATTATATATGGCTCCTTAAAATTTTTAATTGGATAACAAAAAATTCCTTTCATTAATCAACTACTAAGTCAAATAATAGTTTTAATGAAGTCAACAATATATTTCAATTAACAATTCTGATAATTTTATTGATATATAAAGAATAGTTAAAAAAAAATTATTTTTCTATGAACTCTATTGAATAACAAATTCTGACAATGAGATATTTATAATTTTCAAAACCACATCGACAATCTATATTTGAAGCAAACCGCAAAAAATGTATTTATAATTTACCCATCTATTTAGTAATATAACAATTTAAGGCATGTTTGGTATAACTTTTAACAAGTTGAAACCTGATAATACAAAGACACAGCTAAAAGCACCTGTCTCATACTTTTTAATAATTAATTTTTTTCAATTTATTTAAGTTATTGCTGTCTAAGCAGAATTTGTACCAAATACTTTGATACAAATTCATAAAATTAACACACACACACACACACAAACAAAAAATCACAAATATACTTCTTGAAATTTATTTAAAATACAGATTACCCTATGTAATTTTTTAAATTACATGTTATCTCTTCAAATTTTTAATCACATAAAACAATGACTTATAAATCATTACTCAATTAACATTTTTAAATTATATCAAATATATTTTTTAATTTATAATTTTGTTGTTATATAAAAAATAGTTAAAAAATTATTTTTTTTCTTAATTCTGTTAGCTATAACTAAACACCACACATATCATAGCTTATATATATTACATATAAAACAAGAAAAAGTTACAAATCAGTGTATATTTTCAAAAATAATTTCAAATTAGTGATAAACTTTAGCAACTTTAATAATTAAAGTTATAATTTTTTTTATAAATTTATAAATATTTTGTAAAATTTGCAATTTTTGTTTAAAAAAAAAAAAAAAGTGTATAGCCCTATCAAGTCTACCCTTGGCATGCTTGTAAATAGTGGGACCTGTTTGTTATTGGATTCCAATTTCTGAGTTTCACACATTTCAACATAATACTAGTGGCTACTCTACCCTTTACCGAGAATAAGACAATACTGCCCCTATTATTCCATGGTGAGGGGTCATCTCACTTAATACTTATCAAGAATAAAGGGCAAAATCAGTGGCAAATCTTATCTTTTTAACTAACAAAGATTGTAAGGCTGAAGACACTCAAGTCAATACAGATAATTTGGGCTGGCAGTGATTGGGATAGATGGTATATATGTTTCTACTCAAAAAGAAAAAGAAATTTTGGCTCTAAGGATCTTGAAAATTGTGTGCTCAAAGGTCTGTCATCAATTCCATTTATTCCTGTGGCCCCTTTATATATAGTACCATACTTACCCTCCTCTCACACCCCAACTCTTTGCCCTCTCAATTTTGGTATGTGCAACAAAAAAAACTTTCCTAGGGCAAGTAAATACACCTACAAAAATAATAATAATAATAATAATAATCAAAACTAAGTTTTGTTTAATTTAATTTTCAGAATTTTTTTCAAAAAAATTAAAAATTAATTTAATTAAAGAAATAAAATTAACAATGTCATATTATTTTTATGTTATTTATTATAAATTTTCTATATAAATATAATTTTTTCTAATAATATAATACTAGTGTATAACTCCGACTGGATACAATATCCTTGTGCTGTGAAATTTTAATTTCCGTCGACTTCCATTCCCCTCTATTAGGCTAGAGAATATTTGATGTTGGATTGTCAAAAGTAGTGCGGCTATTGTACAACAGGCATGGCTATGCATGTAAATTAATGAGACCTACTTTCTGTTGTTCACTTTTTAAAATCTGTCGAGTATAATATTTTTGTAAAAAATTAAGTTAATTAGATTTCGATAGTCTTATGATTAAATCAAATTTACATCTATAAAAATAAATAGTAGGTGTAATTTTAAGTATAAAATTAAATACAAATTTAATTTGATCATAGGTCTATCGATGTCTGGTCAAGTTACAATTTTAAAATATTATTTTATTCAACGTACCCTAAAAATTAAACAGTTCGATTCATTAAAATAAGACTTAAATTGGGGCCCATTACATCCACTACAATGGCTGCATTCTGGATAACCAAGTGCATGAAACTCAATTAAAGTGAAAATTTTAAAATTTCCGATATACTGATTTGTGATTATGTTTCAATTTTAAATAGTGAATATCAATCTCAATTAAATAATTAATAACAAATTGACACAATAATTTAACGTGAAAAAAATAACAATTTGAGTGCTTTCAATTGTGATAAGAAAAATTACAGGCCAAAGGCACAAAATAATTGGCTAAGAACACAAAAGAATTGCACATGTGTACCCTCAATTACCTAATGAATCTATGCCCGAATTGAATTGACCCGGATGTGCCTCTTCTACCATTGTCTTCACTTGGGAATTGTGTTGCCCAACGTTAAATCCACAATACTGATGTCGAATCTATAACAATGAGTCACTCTAGAATCCACCAAAGTTTCAGGCTTAAGTTCCTTAGAATCCACCAAAAAACATCTCTCTTTTATGAATAAAAGAATAGAAACAAACCCCTTGATGATGTTTATATGAAATTCATAGATCCATTGATTATTCTCAAATCATCAAAGAAACACTTATAAAATACCCTCCAATATAAAATATTTTGTTTTCTCCTCCTATTTGAGAATTTGGACGAGATAAACCCTAAAATAGCAAACGACGCACTTTCTAATAAATATGATTGCAAAGACCGCTCGAGCGCACACTTCACCGCTCGAGTAGTAAAACTTACTTTCTAGAAGTTCAATTTGTAGGCAGAGATATTGGATGCTTCTATTCACTGCTCAAGCGCACAAATGACCACTCGAGCAGTCGGGTTGAATTAACCACATGCATAGTCAACGAAATGGTAAACAGAAAATACTCAAGATATGGAATGTCAGTACAAACTCCACTACTCAGGCACTACTCGGGTTGAATTCGTATCTAAAAACTCACAGTTTCACTGAAACAAAAGAGTAAATAAAATTACATCTAAAAGAAGTTTTGTCAAACATGATTGCCAATTACAAAAGCCTAACATAAAAAAAGAACTAACAAGGTAAAATGTATGTAACTTTATCCTAATTTTTTAAATGACTACTTTTGTAAGTCGAGGGAAATTCTAACATATACACCTTTAAAAGAGGTATACCATATGCATCTATGGTTATGTCATTTTCTTATATTTAGTTATGATCAATTTTCTTCTTTAGTTAAAATATTATTTTAGTTATCACTCATGAGTTTTTTAGTTATGTCTTATGTTGTGTTTGATTCTGATTTTTTTTTTTTATAGTTATAATTCAAAAAATATAAAATTATATCATTTTATTCTTTAATTATAAGGTGTATACGATACACCCGTAAATGAGAGTGTGCCATAGTGTTTTCCACTACTCAAAGATGCTAGTGTGAAGTCTTATTGTCCATTTTAAATAAATTTCTTATGTTAAAATAACTAAATAATCAAGTCATGTGTTTTGAAAGTTTGTAGCAAACCAAAAAAAAAAAAAAAAAAAGGTAAATTACTCTGGCATTTCTTCAGGTTTAGAGAAGATATAGTGAGTTTTATAAGTTTAGCATAATTATACTAGACTTTCTTAAGGTTTTAATTTATATAACACTTAGCCATTTTCATCGCAAATTCGTTAGTCGTATTAATGAAAAAATGATATTGTCATCTCTTTTATATTAAAATATCTATTTTGCTTTGTGTATATTTGTATGTTCATACTATTTACATTAATTTTAATCCCTTTAAACTTTACTAAAAGGAAAGTTTGTATAATTATGTGAAAATTATAAAATTTATTATATATATTTTTTTTAAATCTAAAAAGAGATTAGTGTAATTTATTCAAAGAAAAAAATGCCTGCAACAGATCAAATTGAACCTACTCTCATATTTCCTTTAGAGTTAAATTTATTTATATTTTAACTAGCCATACAATCTACATTTATATATAGAAGAAGCTCTTTTTTCTATGGCTTGTTATTTCTTTTCTTATTTTGCCCTTGAGTTGGTTGGTGGAACAATTTAAGTGGTGGCATTTTGAAAATTATATAAGATATTTTGATTGCTTTGGTTGGAAAGGTTCGTTTTTGGTTGTCTATTTTGCCCTTAGCTTGTTTGGGAATTTTCTATTTTATCCTTTTATTTTGTATAATTTACTAATAGTATAATAATTTAAATGAAGATTCTCTCATAAATATGCAAACATTCTGGTCAATTGTTAAACATAAATTTTTTATTTTTTAACAAATTATAAATATACCTATAATGTTTGTTTAAAATATGAATTAGTCATACAATAATACAAATTACAACTATCGTTTTTTATAAATTTTAATTTAACCAATAATCAGAAGAAAACATAAATAACTACTCTCCTACGCAATAATAAATTATCAAAATTGTTCATTAAAAAATATTTCTCATATCATTAAAAACTATTAATTGACTTAATGCTTTATTTGTTAACAAAATGGTCAACTGAAAGATGTTTTTCATATAATTAAAAATTATTAATTGACTTAAGGATTTATTTATTAATAAAATTGATCATTTGTTATTCGAGTATGATTTATTTATCGATGGTGTTACATGCACCAATTAGTGTACTAACTAGTGTACCAACACTAGTTATGATATTATTATTGATTCCACTCATTAATCACATTACAAATTCTAAAAACCTCTTAAATTATGCCACATTATTAATTGGTATACAAGTTAGTACACTAATTAGTGCATGTAGCATTATTCTTTATTTATTAATAAAATGAGTCATTTGTATATATATGTATTTTCTTTTGTTTTTTTATTAGTTCAGTTTTTTTTTTTTTTTTTATATGGGGAATTATCTTATCTCTTTTATACTAAAATGTATACTTTGTTTTGGTTATCTTTATATCTTCACACTTAGTCTTACTAAAAAAGAAAAGAATATAATTATGTTAAAACAATAGGACTTATTATATTTTTTTAATTGTTATTATTTATAATACAATTTATATAATTCTATCATATATCTAATGATTTATTTTATTTAATTTCATAAAATAATATTCTTATTTTAAAAAATTATTAAAATACAAAACTTAAATATACTGTAATAATAGCCCGTGCCTTGCACGGGCCTTTGTAACTAGTATATATATAAAAGGCGGTTTGTTGTTTGTGGCTTGTCATTTTTTTCCCTATAGTTTATTTTGAAATTGTTATTTTGCCTTTTAGTTTGGTTGGTGAAACAATTTTGGTATAATTACACAAATATTTT
Source organism: Camellia granthamiana (assembly GCA_036172215.1). Taxonomy (NCBI): domain Eukaryota; kingdom Viridiplantae; phylum Streptophyta; class Magnoliopsida; order Ericales; family Theaceae; genus Camellia; species Camellia granthamiana. Next base: position 30,022,831 of record CM069904.1, read on the forward strand.
TGATCAATTATAAAATATAAATTTTTTATTTTTTAACAAATTACAAATACACTCATAAAATTTGTTTAAAATATGAATAAATCCTATAATACTAGAAATTACAATTATCGTTTGTTATAAATTTTAATTTAACAAAATACTCAAGAAAAAAAAATATTCTCCAATGCGATAATAAATTATCAAAATTATTTATTAAAAAATATTTCTCATATCATTAAAAATTATTAATTAACTTAATGATTTATCTATTAATAAAATGGTTAACTGAAAAATATTTTTCATATCATTAAAATTTATTAATTTTCTTTATGATTTTACTTATTAACAAAATTGGTTATTTGTTATGCAGTATCATTTATGTATTAATAAAATTAGTCATTTGTATATAGATGTATGGAAAATTTACCCATATGTCCTAGTTTCTGAAAAGTTGAACCATTTCTAAAAAAAAATTTATGCTCCATTTAGTCCCATTTGCACATCAATCTAATGTTCGAAATCTAATGTTCGAAACATTAATATGATGTTTGAAACATTGTAATGGGACCTTTCAGTCTATAAGAAAACTTTTAGGATTAAACAGTACATAAGTTATTAATTTGAGATTTATTGGTGCATCCCCTAGATGTGTTTTCTTCTACTTCTTATTAGTTCAGTTAATTATCTTAATAGTTTTTTTTAGATGGAAGAATCATTTTAGTATTTGTTTTATATTTATGTGTTAAGAAAAGTTACACACATATAATTTTTTTTTTTTTTAATTCGAAAGAAATGTTAAGGTCTTATAAATTCACCCAAAATGATATGGTAATAGAATTGGAGTCTACATCATTAGGTATATAACAAATCAAAAAATAATATATATCATATCACATAATTCTATCATATATCTAATTATTTATTCTATTTAATTTTATAGAATAATATTTTAATTTTTAAAAAATTATCAAAATATACAATTTAAATATATTATAATAATAACCCTTGCCTTGCACAAGCCCTTATAAACTAATATTTATATATATTTTGATGATACATGACAATGTGGAAATACTTCTGCGTAAGTAAAAATAAATAAATAAAAACAAAAAATAAAACAAAAGACAAGAGACAAAAAAAAACAAAAAAACAAAAAGAAAGCTATGTGGAAATTACTAGCAGAAGGGACAGTTGAGATGGAGACAAAAAATTAAAGAGGGATAAAGAGTCTTTAATATAGAGTGGAGTATGGAATAAAGGCTTGGATAATGAAGAATAAAGTGAATTTGGACAAAACTTAATAAAGGAATGACTGAGAAGAATCTACATTTGCATAAAATACACCACAAAAAAGAAAAATAAAATAAGAAAAAAATGTAGCAAAGTTTATGTATCCAATTTTTTTATTTTTTATATTCGGCATTAAAATTTACGTAAATATATAACAAAATTTACAATAAGAAAAAAGAACCAAAATAATCCAAGCTCAAGTAACAAATAAAAAGCAAACAAATTATAACAAAATAGCATCTAAACATCACGCTTCTCTAATTTTTAACTACAAAATTGCTAGTCATGCTTGTATAATCCAATTTATCAATTAAATCAATTTTAATTGATAAAATTGCTAATCAAACAATATTTCTTCATAGTTAACCGAAGGTCAAATTTAATCAACTTTAAATTAGAAAAATTTATTTCCCCATAAACAACAATAATTGATATCATCAATAATATGCTATACACAATTTAGGCATTTGTAAAACAATCGTCTATTAATTTTAAATATTTCACGATATCAATTGACTTTTTAATTTTTTCGATAAAACCAATCATATATTAGTTTTAAATAATTCACCACATCACTATCTATTAATTTTAAATTTTCATCGAACTTTGTAAAAATCTTTTTGAATTCAAATGTTTTTTTATCTTATTTTAGAGTAACTAAAAATATTTCGATGAACTTTTTCAAAATTTGGGAGCCAGAGCAACGGCTTACCGACTGTGGGTCAAAGCTGGCCCTATTGTTAAATAATTAATTTCACATAAATGGATATTTATGTAATTTACTACATTCAATTGATAATATTATTATTTCAATTGTTGTTATATTTATTTCAAATCTTTTAACCCTAGATATTAGGTTATTGATATATTGATAGACTTGTTATACGCTTGTGATATATAAATTAGAGGAAATAATAATTCAATATATGTTTGTAAAAAAAATTTAAAATTAATGATAAATTTTAATAATTAAAAGTATAATTTTTTTCATGAATCAATAATTTTTTGGGTAAACTATTAATAAATCCTAATAGTTGGACTTAATTCTCATCAAAACTTATTGAAAAAAAGTCCTAATAAAATCGTCTCTAAAAATAATTTTTTGTGATGATTATTTAGATATCTTGCTAATAATTGACAATTAATGACTTTTTTTAGTCACAATTTTTATAAATTGTTGCTAAAACTTACAATTAGTAACGTTTTTCTGTGACGAATTTTTCAAACTTTCACTGAAAGTTATAAATTAGCGATATTTTTTTTTGACGATTTTTTAAACTGATAACTTATAATTAGTGACACTTTTTGTGATAATTTTTAAACTATCTCCGAAAATTAACAATTAGTGATATTTTTTAATAGTGTTTAATAAAAAAATATCATTCATTATCATAGGACTTATTAAATAATAAATCTATTTATTAAGACTTAAACGTAAATCTCCTCTTTTTTTTTTTTGAAAGATAAAACTAATTTGTAATTTTTCTTATAAATTATCTCCTACGAGTTAATCAGGAAATTGATACCAAAATGGTAAAAGGAAAGAAAAAAAAAAAAAAAAAGTATGGTCCACCGATGGTGCCAAGGTGTCTTTAAGTAGTTTTTTTGAACTCGTGTCTTTAATAAGTAGTTTGATCTACCATTTCGAATCAAATTAAATTCATTTCATGTCAAAGTAGTTAATTCGAGGACAATGTCTGACAAATTTACCCACGAAAATGACCTATCATCAAAATTGTTTTTCAAACACCATCCAATAGGATGATTGCTAGTAGTTAATTAATGAGAAATTTAGGTATAAATCTTAATTAGTGAATTTATTGTCCAACAAATTTTGTGATAATTAATGATATTTTTTATCAAATATCATTAAGAAAAAGTTACTAATTGTTAATTTTCAGTGATAATATTTTTTTTTTAAAAAAATCACTAATTACAAGTTTCAGCGATAGTTTAAAAATCACCACAAAAAAAGTTATTAATTTTCAACTTTTAACGACAATTTAAAAAATTCGTCATGAAAAATCGTCACTAATTGTAAGTTTTTGCTACAATTTATAAAAATTGTGACAAAAATAATTACTAATTGTCAATTTTTAATGACATAGGCCTCGTTTGGAAATAGACTATTTTGGTAACTTTTTACGAAAATATGTTCAGAAAAATAGAAAAAGTGATGTGACAACTTATGTGAGTTTTTGATTTTTTAACTAAAACTAAAGGTTGCCAAACGAGATCCAACTACTGGCACTTATTGATAATTTATCCTTAATTAATTAGGCTAGTTTAATTAGGTATTTTTGTAGAATTAAATTTTTTTTATACAAAACATAATTTTAAGAAAAATCATTTTAGAGGATGCGACTTTAATTTAATTGGCCAATTCTGTACATTTCTAAATTTAAGAGATTGGTGGGTCAATATTTTATAAGATTCTTTTCGTATTGTTCATTTCTTTTTTATTATGAGATTTTTTGTTAAGACTTTAATTGATTGTTGTGTTTCTATAATTGTTGAACTATAATTGTTCAAATGTATTTCTGTTTATATGTCAAATAATCTCTTACCAATTATTCAAAAAAAATTGTAATTATAATTAATATAAATAAATAAAAACTTGTTGAAAATTTGTAATTATAATTAATATATAAATAAAAACTTGATGGTTGGTGGTCTCCTCCCCTACCTCACCCAAAAAAATAAATAATAAATAATAAATTGGAAAAAATAATATGTGGCATTTTCACCCGCCTATCAAATTGACAGTTAACCAAGCAAAATATATGAAAAATAAAAGAGAAAATAAAAAATTATTTAAAAAATCTCAAAATATAAGCCTAAATCTTGACTCATTAGACAGAGCCCACAAGCCCACGGCTATGTTAGCTCGCAAGCCCGTTCTGCAATCCGTTTGAACTAAACTAGTTGGACATGACTTGGCTATGAGGTTTCAATCTATGGGTCTGGCTTAGTGGTGATCTTGAATCGGGTTAGATCGGATGACATCTCATTCGTTATTCATCTAAAAGTTGGTAAGTTGGTATATTGAAAAAAATTAATATACATTCGTCTATTAGTTTGGTGGATGTAAATTGAGCGGGCCATACGAATTGACGGATGAATGCAATTAGTTTGACAGTTTAGATTTTATAAATTTTGAACATTTTTTTGAATTATAATTCATAATTTTTACAATCTCTAATAATTAGTAATTTGAAAAAATATGTATTATTTGTCTATAATAAGCCATGACATCACACATGTATATTTTTAAGGTATTATTTTTCATTTTTATAAAACTATATATTTATTATTTATAGTTTATATTGTTATTTGTTAGTAGTTTCTTTTTTCTTTGAATTTCATCTACAGGCTGATCGGAGTTATATTGGTGCGGGATGATTGATCCGTCATTCAAACTGTATTCTTAGATTTTGAAATATTTCACCTATATTTGTCCGTTAAAAAATACACATCTATTCAAAATTAATTAAATTAAATCCATCTAATCAGATTAGACGGATTCATAATCACCATAATCTAACCAACCTCAACTTGTCAAAAAATTTCACTAGGTTGGCACGGGGCGGATTTAGGCCACGTTTGGCATCCCAATATAAGTGCACTTATTTCATCTTTTTATCTTTTTTGGGTCACATCAATCAACATCTCCTCTCTACTTTTTCTACACATAATATAAGAAAAGTCAAAAAGTGCACTTATTCTAAACTTCCCAAACTTGGCCTTAGACTCTATTTTCGACGCCAGCAGGAAGAAATTTAAAAATGATCCCTCTATCAAGTAATGTCTAACTTGTCATGTGATGGCTGGAATGAAATGGCAATATCCCAGCATTCCAACGAGACATCATGGTCATATTGAGCAATCCTCTCCTTGATAATACAACACACTAATTAAATAAAATAAATAATATATATATATATATATATGAATATGATATAAGCAAGGTTTGTTTGGAAATGAAAGTTTTTAATTAAAAAAGTCCAAAAAAATTGTCAAATCATTTTTTTATTTTTTTATGAAAAATTTAAAATTTACTATTTTTTTTTTTTCAAATTCTAAGGCCTAGTTTGGTTTAATTCTCAAAACATAATTTTTGAAAAAAAATTTCAAAATTTTGTTTGGTTAGAAATTTTTTAAAACAAATTTCCAAAGTTACTTTCTCTCTCTTACATATCAATCAATCACTTTTTCTCTCTTATTTCTCATTTTCAATCATTTTTTTCTCTCACACACATCTACTCAACTACAACAAAATATCAAATCATTTCAAACTTCCATACTCTAAAACTATTTCTAAAATATACAACAAAATAAATCAAAAAAATTTCTCAACTCTTTATTTATTTCCCAAAACCAAACAAACACATCCTAAATTTTCCGACGACAGTAGTAAGTCCAGGGCGTGAAGGAAGAACCGCACTAACCCACCCACCTACCTATTTTCAGCTAAAGGTGGAGTTAATTATCATCCTTTTGACCATATGTGTACACCACTAACTAACATGCATTTATGTGTATTTTTTCTTTTTCTTTTCTTAATGGTTGTTGCGTTTTTTCAGATAAGAGATGAGAAAAAAAAAAATCCAAAATAAATAAGTAAATAAATAATATATAACAGCTCCCAAAATTAAATCTAATACTAGATTAAAAAAAATTAAAAAAAAAAAAAAAGAATTTCAATCTAATCCACCCCATTTCTTTTTAAATTATTATCTGAGATATATTTAATTAAACACATGATATTGCATGACAACCTCTGAAGTCAAAATTGGCCCTCAAATTGAATGTGGTAGTTCTTTTAAACCAACCTGTGTTCCTGCTGGCTTTTGGGCATCTCCTTTTGGTGGTTGTTTTATTAGTTATATGGCTTAGACTTTTCTTCAGCTCAAAATCAAATGAGATCATACTGTTGGATTTCATGAACCCGGCAAGGAGTCTATATAGATGTTCTAAACCGTTCAATATATAAATTTCATTAAGTATTTTATCTTTATAAAAAATCATGTTGATTTAATATCGATAGTTACTTGATTTGATCAAATTTATGTCAATGTATGGTAACTATAATTTTAAAAATAAATTATTAACATAAATGTGATTTTATCATATAGCTATTGATATCCTATCAATGTAATTTTTTTTACAGGGATAACATACTTGACGAGCCTTACCTATTGAATAGTTTGAATCAAGGATATGAGTTCCGTAGTGGAAATGAAATGACCACAAACTGTGAATCAACGAATAGTTCAAAATAATATAACAATGTCATTTTTGAAATTATAAATCATAATGATGAGTATTTCAATTGAAAATGAAATGACCACAAACTGTGGCATTGTTTTTATATAAAAAATTTGTATTAAAATTTGTTTGTACATCATTATTCAAATGAATCAAAAAAAAAATTTCTTTTTCCTTTCTTAATTTTTTGGTGATTAATTATTGATAGAGAAGTTCACAGAAATATGATGTAAATCAGTCAAATCAAAACGAGTAGTAAATTGTTGAAATGAGATCATAACTTGTTAATGAGCAAGGTCGAAAGAATTAGTAGATTGTTGAAATTTATTTTAAAATTTTAATAATATATTTTAATTTGGCTCGTTTATTTTTCATAACGATATGAAACAAGCTTTAATTGAATTAATCAAAAGTTAAACTCAAATAATTTAATTTTCATAATGCATACATGCTTAACAAGTAAAGTTTGAACTAAATTTATAAGATTAAAAAGTTCTAAAATCCATTTAAAGTTAATTTATTTACACCGAAATTCAATCTTAAATCAATTTTTAACCACCGAAACACAAGTCATAGTTGATGTGTTCTACAATATTACTGCAAGCTAAAGAACAAATCACAAACATGTTTTGAGGTTCAAAGACAAAGTTATAGAGGGAGGTTTTACATAATTATATTGGGGGGAATTGTAAATTAACGGAAAGAAGTAAAATTATTTAACAATAAAAATATGAAGCTGTAAATCAAGTCTATGTTTTAGTATAAATAAGATCACACGTTTCACTTCCACTTTCATGTTTTTATAATTATTTTCATTGTTTTATTAACTTATAATTCCCACAACTTTATTCAATGTCATTTCTTTTGAAAAATTCCTTAGGCAGTGTTTGAATATTATTGACCTAAGTAAAAATTTGTGAAGAAAAGAAAAAAGTAAAAAAAAAATGAAGGAAAAAGTGACTCAATGAATTCGCTCTTAAATTCTTCAACAAACACAATATTTATAAATTTTATATTTTGTGTAACCAATATACTATTGTGGTCATAATCTACTTCTGTCATATATGTAATGTAGTTCTCCTCACCAACTTGGGGTGCTAGCAAATGATAGGGTGTGCTCGGTGGTGCCAACCTAGTTGGGACCATTTAGCGCACTGTGATGCTTTTGCACTTCCCTTTCCTTTACTGATGCAATTTTCTTGTACCTTGTACTTGAGTTTTCATCAATAAAGTTTCTTTTGCCGATCAAAAAAAAAATGTAATGTAGTTCTCTCCGATATAAATGTAAGCCTTACATATATGTAGCATAAATATATTAGATTGGTCAAATAGTCAATTAAAATATTTTTTTTTTGAATGGAAATTAAGTAAATAATCTTTTTATCTCGCAACTACGATAAATAGTCAATTTTTACTATAAAATTTCTCACTAGTGACACTAATTTAAACCAACTCATAGTTAAATATCACATGGTGACTTTACGCTGTGTTTGGTTGGAGAATTTGAGGAGGGATTTGGAAAGAAAAAATGAAAAGTTAGGTAAAATGTGAATAAAATATACTTACATGTCACCTAGTTTCACACATCTTTTCTTTTCTCCTTTCCAAATCTCTCTCCAAATCCCTCATCCAAACGCAACATTAGAATATCAATAATTACCCAGATCGATGATGCATTTAATACAAAAATAAACACAGATATAAAAATAAATAAAACTCACATATTCATCTCATATTTATTTCACATCTATAATTATTTCAATGTTTAAAATCCTGTGTTTCTAGCATAACTCCACAATCCTGTGTCTCTCCTCCTTCGTTTTCGTCCTCAACACTCTCTGACACACACTGCTCTCTCTCTCTCTCTCTCTCTCTCTATTTGTGGCGTAAACATGATGCCTGTTAGTGCAAGCAAAGCAAGCAAGCACCCCCACTTTTTTTTTTCTTGTTTTTTTGTATCTCCCCCCCTAAAACTAAAAATGTATTCTTCTTTCTCTGTTAAAAAAAATATATAAATTTATAAAAACCTAAAAGTTTCTGCTTTTTTTTTTTTGAAAAAATTATTTTTTTTTTTCAGATTTTGAATCTTGTAATAAAAAAAAATTAATTTTATTAATTTAAATCTCAATCTTTTAATTTATTTTCAATTTAAATAATTTGTCTATTTTCATTAAGTAAAGTGAGAAAATTAATATTTTAATCATTAATTTCAATAAAAAAAAGTAATATTTAAAATAATTTTCGTACACTTATATTGAGTATAATGATTAAAATACTTATTTTTCATCAATTTTATTTAACAAAAATAAAAAAAAATAATTTAAATTAAAAATAAATCAAAAAATTTAAATTTAAACTAACAAAATTAAATATTCAAGAGTTTATTTTATTATAATATTCAAATCTCATAATTTTTTTTTTTTTTTTTTTGAGTTTCCCAATTCTTTTTCAGCTCTCACTTTTTCTTTTGTTTTTAAGCCCTCACTACTGCTATAAGCTCATGTTTAGTGCTTCACTAGCAAAACCCACCTGCAAAACTCTCTCCATTCTATCTCTCCCCCCTCTTCTCTTCTCTTCCCTTCTCCTCCATCATCACCCACTTGCTCAAATTTTTTAATCCAAAACATCTCTATTTTCTTTGCCAAACATAGTCTTCTCTTACAGTAGATTTGTCTTTTGGCTATAGAAGGTGCTTAAGCTCAAGATTTTCAGAGACACATACCCATTACCCAAGTCGTGTTAGTGCCTTCTCTCATGATCATGCCTTGTATGTCTACAGTCTAGTGCCCCTATAGCCCTAACCATATCTTCACATATCATTGTCTTTTCCAGAACACTGTTCTGAGGGTTGACTGCCTTACCTCCTCTCTCTCCCTCTTTTTCTCTCTCCTCCACCATCAAGGGGTTGATAGAGATAGAAAAGGTGTAAGCACAGACAGAGGACCATTTGTGCATACTGGTTTGTTCCTATAACATTGTTAATTTTCTACTGAATTTGCTTATTTGTTTTCTTTTTTTCCCAGTCCTTAAAAGAAAATGAGATGATGATTTTTAACACTTGGGCACTGTAATTGACTTTGTTTTAGATTCTAGCAGCTCTAAGAACTCTCTCTCTCTCTCTCTCTATCTCTCTCTCTCTCAAAAAAAAAAAAATTATAGTTCAATTTTTCATCAGAACAAATTTTGTTTCTGAATTTCATGAATACATTTTCTTTGGTTTGAAAAGAAAAAGAAAACAAAACAAAACAAAAGTTACTATGTTCAAGATAATGATGTCTAGACAAGAAGAGTCCATAGGTGTGCTACAGTGCTTAGTTATGTAGTGTGTTTTTGCTTCCAAAAAAGTGGACAATTCTTAAAAAAAACTCCTAGCAATTAAAAAACAGTATCAAACACTTTTAATTTAATCATTTAATTCTCTAGCTAATTCTCTCCTGTCTTGTTCCATTCTCTTTTGGTCTCCAAACAAACAACACAAAAAAGGGGAGAGAGAGAGAGAGAGAGAGAGAGTCCTAGAAATGGAACTTTCAAGTGAAGATGGGGAGATCCCAATCCCAATCCCAATTCCAATTCCAATCAACAGTTCATATGGTGTGGGGCACATGATCCATCATGATCCAGCACCCCGCAACCACATAATTCCAACTTCATTAGCAACCCAAAACAACCAGATGCCCTCCAATGGCCCTCCAATTCCCACAACAACCCTAGTGGAGGACCATCATGTACCCTACAAGAAAATGGTGAGGTACAAGGAATGCCTAAAGAACCATGCAGCATCAATGGGTGGAAGTGCCACAGATGGGTGTGGTGAGTTCATGCCCGATGGAGAAGAGGGTACCCTAGAAGCCCTCACTTGCTCAGCCTGCAACTGCCACAGAAACTTCCACAGAAAAGAAGTTGAGGGTGAGCAACATCCCTCTTCCTGTGAGGGCTACCACACCCCACCACATCTCAACACGGTTGGGGGCAGAAGAGTCATTCTGGGCCATCATCACAAGAACTTTTTAGGCCCAGAAGCTCTAGGGTACCCTACAGCCACTTTTATCCCCTCTAGACCAGCACCACCACCAGCAGCCCACCACCAGATGTTAATGTCCTACAATATGGGGTCACTACTACCTTCAGAATCTGATGAGCAAGAAGATGGTGTCGGTGGTGGTGGAGGGGTGGTGCTGAGGCCACCTCATCATCAGATGGTGAAGAAGAGATTCAGAACAAAGTTTACCCAGGAACAGAAAGAGAAAATGCTCAACTTTGCTGAGAAAGTTGGGTGGAAAATTCAGAAGCAAGAGGAAGCTGTGGTGCAACAGTTGTGCCAAGAAATTGGAATCAAGAGAAGAGTCCTCAAGGTTTGGATGCACAACAACAAACACAATCTGGCCAAGAAGAACCCCTCCTCCACTCTTCAAATCCCAATCTAAAAGCAAAACCAAATAAAAAAAACCTTTTTTTTTCTCCATTAATCCCACTGCTTAACTAGAGTATTCCTTTTTTCTTTTTCTTTTTTTCTTTTTTGTTTGCCCTTTTTGTCTTTTAACCATTTTCTTCCTTGGTGTCTCTTTTGGAGCTATATCCATATTTTTTTGATTATGTAATGTAAGTCTGATGGAATTGGGTTGATTGATATACTCTTTTAAGAGTAGATTGTATTTATAAGGAGAGTTTATTAATTAAATCCTTTCTTTTTATTTAAAGGGAACAGTTCAGTTACATAAAAAATAATGTTTAAAAAATTAAAATTTCAATACACATTTCGTATATTTACATATCTACATTTCTTAAGTCATTTTTTAAACACTAGTAGTACATATTTAGAAAAAATATTTAAATAAAAAAAAAAAGAGTCAATGGTATATATTTGTTATGGCTCACTTCTCATTAATTTTAAATTTTTATCACACACTCTTCAAAATAGTATTCGCAATAAATTTTCATAACTCATAATATTTTTATTTTTTTAAATGCGACATAACATTCTATATATGTCATATAATTAAGTAGAGATTTTATATTACTTTATTAAAAATAAAATAAAATAAAAAGAGAGAGAAAAAAGTTGGAGATCAAGTCAGCTTTGGGATTTGTTGTTCACCAAATACATTTGTTATTCAAAATAATAAAAAGTCAATGCAAAAAATTTATGGAAAAAAATAATAAAAAATAAAAAATAAAAAACCTGAGATTTCATCTTTATAGCAAAATAAATTTTTAATTGTAATAAATTAAACTTTAAATTTTTGATTTATTTTCAATTTATTGTCTATTTTCATTAAGTAAAATTGCTTAAAAAATATTATTTTAGGCATTTAACTCAATGAGAAATGATAGTTTAGATATTTCATTATATTGAGTTAATATTTTTTCGTTGGCTTTACTTAACAGAAATAAGCTGATGATTTAGATTGAAAATAAAGAAAAAGATTAAGATTTAAATTAGTAAAATAAAAAACAGTGTTTTAAATTTTTCATTATCTTTGTTTTCTAAAACGTGAAAAACAAAAGACAAAATAATAATGATACCAACCAGGCCAATATGAACAATTTGAAACATCTTCTTAGGCTATGTAAAATTTCCTTAAATATTGAAATTAAGAAGAAACCTTTCTTTGTAAAATAATTGTTTACAATTTGTTTCTTTGCAAGGTTTTGTTTACCTTAATTTGCTAACAAGGGCAAGAAAAGTAAACTCCTACAATGCCAATGAAACTACAACTAAGAAAATTTTCGAGTTTTTATGCATTTTGTGATCTAAAATCAAGTTTTGCTTCATATTGTGTTGAGGGAGGTTTTTTTGACCTATTGTGTTTAATAGTAACCCTCTTGGATAGCATAGCCCAGGTTTGGCATGGGTTTTTTTTGGAGTTGTTAGGTTAAAATAGTCACAAAAAAATAAAATAGGATAAAAAGCCAATAAGATAAAATATTACATTCAAATTATAATTATTTCAATTTTCTCTTATAAAAATAAAAAAAGTCAAAAAATTCATCTTAAACGAGACTTTTTAACCCATGTTAAAATAACTAAAAATCGAAAAGCCAACTCACTTTCCAAACCAAGCCCATGTATGTGTTTACTAATTGAAGTGTTGTTGTTCTGAATTGACAATTTTCTGCCTAAACTATATCTATTTGTTACTTACCAAACAAAAACGAAAATTATAGTTGTGTCGTTGTAATTTGACTCGTGTATCAATTTGATCTTTGTAATTTTAATTATTTTGATTTGGCTCTTTAATTTTTCACATTATGTCAATTTTAAAATATTCGTTAAGAAATTAGACTAAAATGAAAGGTGAAATGGTCCATGAATCATTTTAAATTAGACGTTAACCCTTAATCATTTGAAAAGTATGAATAAACTATTTTATCCATTCATTTCAGTCCAATTCATAAATGACATTATAAATTAGACTAGATTCACATTGAATAATTGGAATTCTTAAAAGGGTTAATTACTCTTTTCATCTGTGTAGTTTGACTCAAATTTTACTTTATTCCCTATAGTTTTAATTTAAATAATTTGATTCTTATACTTTAAGTTTAATTTCAATTTGATCATTCTGTTTAAATTTTTGTTAATTTTGTCTATGTGTACACCTTAGAAATTGAAAAGCGTCCTAAAATTGTTAATTTAATATCTAATTTAGCTGGAAGAATGAAATTAAAACCTTAGAAAATTAAACAATTTGATTCTTACACTTTAAGTTTAATTTTAATTTGATCATTTTGTCTAAATTTTTGTTAATTTTGTTTACGTGTACAACTTAGAAAATTGACAAGTAATTTAAAATTGTTGATTTTAAAATCTAATTTAGATAGAAGAATGAAAACTAAAAAATTAGAAAATTGACAAGTGTCTCAAAATTGTTAATTTTAACTTCCAATTTAAATGACTAAATTGAAACTAAACTTGAAGTGTAGGGACTATAAATTTTTCAAATTGAAATTATAGGAACTAAAGTGAAATTTTTGTCAAATTACAGAGGTGAAAAGTGTAATTAACTCTTTTTAAAACTAAACTGACACGAAAGGTAAACTACAAGAATTACATGTATAATTTACCAAAAAAATAAAAATAAAGAAAGCAATTATATCTATTAGATCAAGCATATTCACTTGGAAAAATACACTAACAGTTAAAATTTAGTACTTTGTTTCCTTAATTTTCAAAAAAAAAAAAAAGAAAGGATAAAAACATATAAATAGAATAAAATAGAAACTAATGCTATAATCTGTTGGGGAAATGAAATGCCCACACATAGTACAACTAATTCATTGGATCCCTAAAAGTTTGGAACAATGTTCATTAATTGGTCACATGTTTCATGCATGACATATTAATCACCTCACACATTACTCAGCAACAATGTTACAATTGGCAACTAATTTGTCATATGGTCCACTAGGCCAACATTTAATCCATACACCAATAACTATTCTTCAATTAATGACAATTATCTTTGAGTTTAAAGATTCAAATTTTACCACAAACAAATTTTTATGTCTAATTTATCATGCCACACAACCCCACAATGGGGGAAAATAAACACTACAATAAAAAATATCAAACTTTTCTTTATAAGAATTGAATCTGAAATTTTACGCAACAAAAAAAAGTTAAACAACTGTTAAACCAAATGTCTTAGTTCATGCTCTTTTATATAATATGTTTGATTTTTTTTTTTTGGATTGCCAAAAAAGGAGAAATTTTTTTTTTACCACAAACAAGACTCTCCTCTTGTTGTTGTTGTTGTTGTTGTTATTATAATATATAACTAAGTGTCCAAACTAGTTTGTGCGAATCTTGACTAATTTCAAAACTATGAAGTTAACGATCAACTCCTCTCCCGGACTATGACTTCCAGTGTCTTTAAAAATAAAAATAAAAATAAAAATCTACATGCATCACTTTTATGTCTAGTGGGAGTTATTTGGGGTGCACTAAAAAAGTGTTTTTTTTTTTTTTTTTTTTTTTGAATCATATCTTTTTTTTTTCTACACATCTTTTAAGTAAGATGCAAATACCCCCCAAAAAATTAATAAATAGAAATCATTGTGATAACATTTTTTGGGCTAGGTTGATGGATAATTACATGTCTTTTTCCAAAATTTTGGTGGGTTGGATTCAAGTGAATTATGGAAGGCATATCTGCAACTTGTCAATAGCCTCCATGCTGTGATGTGAAACAACTCATGCTTTTTATAAAAAGAAATTATAAACTACAAAATAAAATAAACTCCAAAGAGAAAAGATTAAGGGGTTGTTTGGTAAACATTTTGGACTAAAAAATTATAAAAAGACAAAAAAAAAAATACATCATTCCAAAGCTAAAAAGTTTAAAAAGCCAAATAAAAATACCAAATGACTAAAAAAGTCTCAGGCTAAAAAATCAAAAAAGTTAAAAAAAATAACTAAAAAAGTCAATACCAAACGAGCACTAAAACTCATTTTGCATTAAATAGGGAAAAAAATTGCAGGAATCCAAACACCAAGGTGGTGAGAAAGGCTGTGGGAACATAAAAGAAACAGAGACAGGTTTTTGCTGTGTTTTCTCATGAATGTATAAATGTCTCATCAACTAAGGCATACATGTTTGGATGAATAAAATGAAATATACATGTATAATGAGTACTGCATCACCACATGTTTCACTGTGGTTAAGACAGTCTTAAAAAAACAGTGCACTGAGTTTTTCACATGCATCTCCTCCATATCCATTGTCTGAAATCTATGACACATTTCAACCTAAGGTTGATTAATTATTAAATTTTGGAAATTCTAAATTAATGAAAAAAAATCAAAATAATTATAAAAATATAAAATTACAAGTGGGGTCTATACTGTATAGAATAAGGTCACAGTTTTTAGTTGCACCAGAACACAGCTCACTTACATTTCTATTGTTTTGCAATTTTGTTGATTTCCTCCTATTAAATTCTTGCTTACAAAGAGCGAATACTAAATTAAATTTGAATTGCTATATTTATCTCAATTCTAGTTTTCTCTTTTCTTTTTTTCTTTTTTTTTTTTGGGTCCATGAATTCAATCAAGTTTAGGAAACTTTGGCTTTCATTTAATTCATAGCCTTAATGAACAAAAGGAACCCAAAAAAATGCAGAGATGATTTTACCATCTTTCATTGCTATGGAAAATGATAGAGAAAAAGAAAATACCTTTTAAAGGTAGACTACTTAAGGAGAACATAAATTGGCTCCTCGAAACTTTATTTAACTTATACCTTTTAATTGTTCTATTTTGAGCCCTTTAACTTTCATAATTAAGTCAATTCAATCCAACTTATTAATAAAATTAAGAAAAATTGTCCTATGACATCATGTACTTTTCCTGATTGAGTTAATTTTAGGATTTAAATTAATATATATATATATAGCCTAAACAAGATAAACAAAGAGGGTGAGGGGATATCACTAGCATTTTTAGGTGAATTTCGACTTTAGTTTTACAAATTGACAAATTACTTTAATGAAATTAGATTTTTTGTGCTTTTTTATTATGATCACGTGTCCGGATTAGTTTGCGTGCACCTCGACTAATTTTAGAACCCACGCAAAGCGCCTTCTCCACGTGAATCAGGAAAATCTCAGGCAGAACCTGCGAGTATGATCCCAAGGAGTTAATAACACATAGTAAAAGTTGAACCTAAGAGGGAGTACACCCCCAGACTCCAAACTATATCCACTAGGCCAACTCCTTAGGATTTAGATTTTTTGTGCTTGATTAATGGTTATTTAATTAAAAAAATTTGAATACTTGTCTCCTTTGTATAAAAAAATAAAATAAATAAAAGTTGAAGGTTGACATTAGAAATTCAGTAAAACACAATAGTTTATGTTCTTTTTTTTTAGTTGAGGGTGCATGCTAGGTGCTCACTATCATACATTACAGAACACTTTGCCTCTGTATGGATATTAGATTTGTTAAGAGAAATGAATTTTGTTGGAAAATGGTTTTTAAAACTAGTTATGGCAGTCATACATCGGTTTGGATAGATCCAAAGTGGTGATGGGTTCATTTTCGTGTGGAGATTAAGAATATATAATTAGTTTTTCAAAACTATTTACAGGAAAATTGAAAATTGAAAATTGAAAAACAGGATTGACTTTGGGGTGAGGCGACCAAAGTGGCCGTCTCGAGCTTCCAAATTTGAATGACATTGTGCCGTGTTATTTTAGATGCATATCATAATCATCTCATTACTAAATTAATCTATTTATTTTTTATATTATTGTATCATCTAATTTTTGATTTGTGTTTGATTAATATTTTATGTCAAAACTTTCACTCTTAGTTAAAAAAATCAAGTGTGTGTTGAAATTAATTTTTTTCCCATAAGTTAAATTTTATGAAATTAATATTTACTAAATAAAATTATGTTTTAAAAGTTTGATTTCAGCTTAATTACATTTCTCTATTTTAAATTTTTTTATAGCCTATTATTATATTTATTTTAATAGAATGACTCTAAAATAGGTAACAAACAATACATATCTTAAATGAAAAAAAAAAAAATATTAGTCTAACTCACTAATTTCGTATCTTGTTTGTTATATCAAAAATTCTTACCCTTAACTTCAACTAATTTTAACTCTTATGACGTCGATGGGCTAAAAAATAAGGATTCAATCTAATTAATCTAAATTAAAGAGCCCTCGTAAATTATGAATATTTAATTAATAATTTTAAATTTAAAAATAGGATAAGAGTACTATTTGATTAATACCTTGATTCAATTGGTTTCATTTTTATTTTGTATTGTAAGTTTATATTTCATTTAATTTTTTTTTTTTCTTTTTGTTGTAATCTAGATTTGTTAAATTGAGAAGAAATAAGATCATATTAAAAAATAAACTTTAAAGGTCAAAATAAAAAAGTAGTCAAACATAAAGGGGGTTAAGTGTAATTTATCCAAAATTTTATGGTATGAAAAAAACATGGTAGGATTAGGCTTCTCTTATATTGGAATCTGAACATAACAGAACTTGAGAGATGAAAAAAATTTAGACCGGTTTGATAATCATAACATTTTTTATTTTATCGCATTAGTCTTCGAAAAAATAGATGACAAATATATATTTAAAGTAGACCATTTATTTTTTTAAAGACAAATATGATAAAATAAAAATATTATAACATTCACATCGTTTTAAATTTTTTCATAAATAATATACATTACAAATATTACAAAATAAATAATTTAAATTATTAAAATGACACCGTGTTAAATTTTACAAACCCTTCAAATTTTGTCATATTGATATGCCAATATGAAAGAAGTCTGACACTATTAATTATGAAAAATGTTTGAGGACCACAATTTTTGTGGCTCAAATGGCTCAAAATTGTCAAAACGACGTCGTTTTGGCAATTTTGATGTTGTTTTGTACTCAAAACGATGTCGTTTTGATAATTTCGAGCCATTTGAGCCACAAAAATTGTGGCCCTCTACCATTGCTGATTAATTATCCCCTTAAAACATCCCCAATGGATTTGTTAAACCCATTGATAATGTCAGACAACAACAATTAGCAAACTTACACTTCTGTATTTTTCTCCGGTGGATATGTTGTGGGTTGAGCATCACTAACATAGATAGTCAAAATAGTTACTCAAAATTTCATTTTATTATTTTAGTTAGTTATTTTTTTAATATACACTCTAATAAGACTAGCTACTTTAACTACCGTCTTTCTCATCTAAAAAAAGAAAAAAAAAAACTGACTTTTTTTAAATTATTATATTTTTCATTCTTTTAAATATAATTATATTTTTTCATTTTAATTCTATATGCCTTTTAATTATATGGTTTTCATTTTAATTATATGCTTTTATATATATATATATATATATAATTAGCAATGTAAAGAAAATACAGCACATGATGTTTGGATAATCTATACCTTATTTTTAATCCCCAAAAAAAAAATTATAATTAAATTTGTATAATATGTCCAATAAGCATCCTGCTCAGACTTCTGAAATGGAAGTATGGTGTTAATGTTTCAACCTTGGCAAGTAATAAAAAATAGGTAGAAGAACTTCAGTCAAACTCTTCAAAGGAGATAAATGTCGCACCCTAAAATTTAAACAATTAAATATTAAATTAAGATTAAATCTCAATCAATATTCCATCATCTAAATTCTAGGGGTGAAACAAAATCTAAACGTTCACGTCTCCAAAAGGTTTAAGTAAATTTCCATGCTCAAAAAATAACAAGGGATAAAAAAATAAAAAAAAATAAAAAAAACTAACAAAATGCCAACCAAACTATCCACCATAATTTCATAACTAACCCATACCTCCAACATTAAAGTAATAATAAATAGTCAAAATAACTTAAATAATGTAAAGTTACAAACCATGCCAAATTATGAAAATACTAAAGTCATAAAAAAAATAAATACATAAACTAATATCAACCCTAAGTTCAAGAAAACAAAAGAAGTCCAAACGACATGTCCAATAACTATATTTATTTCTCTTCACCACCGTAGTCTCAACTAATCCTGCAAAGAAAGTGCACTCAAATAGAACGAACCTGAGTTGCCAAGAGACAAAATGGGTCAGTATATAGGTATACTGGTATAAGTACAAATACTTGACACCCACGTGTCCACTAGATACAAACAAAAATACATTTAATTCTTGTTACGGGACAAGACAAATAGTTCCATCCGCGTCGAGATGAATGAGTAGTTTCCCGAGATACAGCGACATTTAGTTTTATGTTTATACATAACGAAATATAAATTGAGTATAAAATTTTAAAAAAATAGAAATAAAAATATGGTAGGTCAGCCCTGCATAAAAAGTTAGTAAGACCCATCATTCTGCAAAAAAATAAAGTTAGAATAATTTAATCATAAGTAACTTGCTGAAGAAGTATAAAAATGCACCGTTTCATACTTAAATAATTCGAATTGACCAAAACTCAAAGAACAAAAGTTGTACAGAATCAAATTTACTAAAAGGTAATGTGGACAAATTTAGTAAAAACTGAACAAGTTGAGAGAAAAACTTAATAGAAAATCCTAAACGAAATTCGATCGAAAAATTTGGAACTGAAAATGAAAAGAAACTGCTATAAGATAAATTTTTTTAGAAAAGTTCAAAACACGAAAAGTGTTGAAAATAATGTTTTACTTCAATTTAAGCGAAATCAATAAAAATGAGCTCGTTTCATGGGTTAAAAACATCCTCTAAAATCTGCATTACTAAAATAAATCAAAACTACTATAACCAAGATCAACCAATTACAAGTTCTAATCGATCTTTTTAATAAAAAGTTAAAACACAAAAGTTGTCTAGAATCACGAATACATGCCTCTGCTCAAATTTCATAATTTATCGAGGTCGTTTACTATTTTTCAGGATATACAAATCAATACAATTCACACTATAACAATAATCATATTTAATTCTTTGTACCTTAACTCCGCTACTTCGGCCCATCACTACCGGCCTACACATATATCCCATTTGCCTCCCGTATGCCTAACACCCCTCCGACGCCAAACTTGCACGGGGATATCGTCCTGAGTTTAACCCACACTCCCTGAATGATTAGCATATACGTACGCACGTAAATCAAAGCACTCGTCTACTCATGAGAACGAGGCAACAATATATATATATATACACAATCTCTCATATATTCATGAGAACAAACATAATAATGCCATGTCTAAGGTATTCAAATAAACCTCATAATCCTCACTTTTTTTTTATACACTCTTTCTCACTAACACTCAAATAAAACAACAATCCATTGAGTCATGATAGAGTATAAGGAATTTATCTATGGGTTCCTAATTTATTTTAATTTCATATATTCATGAGTGTGATTACAACCATAAAATAAATACATAAAAAAATCCTAGACCTTGCATACATAACTAATCAAAATAATTAAAATCAATCCATCATTTTCATATAAATACAAAATCAAACTAACATCAAATAAATAAAAATAAAAAATAAAAAACAACAAATTAAACATAAATAAAGAGAAATGGGTTTTGTACTCACAATATTTTTTTAAAGATCAAAGAGTCACTTAGAGAATTAATAAAATCACCAAAACAAAACCCTAATTTTTTTTCTCCTTTCCTCTTCTCTCTCTCGCCGCTCTCTCTGCTTTCTCAATTTCTTTGTTGACTACTCTCTCTCTTTCTCTCCTCTCCTCTCCGCTCTTGCGGCTAGGAATGGCAACAGGGCGGGGCCGAGGACCACACTCCCCGTCCCCGATCCCCGATAGTGAGAAATTCCCCGTTCCCACCCCTGCACCCGCCCCCGCCCCCGCCCCCGATCCCCGACGGGGACCCCATATCTCCCCTCGCCCCCGCTCCCGCTCCCGATCGGGGATCGAGTATCCTCGACCCCGCAAATTCCCTGACCGAATTACAGTATTTTTTTTTTTTTTTCAAAAAACAATTTTAAACATCCTATTAAGAATCTGTACATGTTTTAAAATTAAAAGAACTTTCATCCTATCACAAAGAACTTAAAAAATCAATACATAATCTGTACATGTTTAAAAAATCCTATCACAAAGAACTTTCATCCTATCACGAAGAACTTAAAAAATCAATACATAATCTGTCAAGCTAAAAAATCAATACATAATTTTAAATTTTTCAAGCTAAAAAATCTGTCAAGCTAAAAAATCAATACATAATTTTAAAATTTTCAAGCTAAAAAATCTGTCAAGCTAAAATCAATACATAATCTGTCAAGCTAAAAAATTAATACATAATCGGTCAATATATTCAAATAAGATAGGCTACCCAAAAAATTCAACATAATCTGCCAATATATACAAATTAATAAATCTGTTCAGCAGCATTTGTCAAATATAGCATCTGTCAAACATTCAATAAAATAGCATCCTCTAGCAAGAAAATTCAGCAGCCCATACACAACCCATTCACAAAACATCCTGTAGCAACAAAATAGCACAAACAAAACATCTGTCCAGCAGCCCACACACACAAGAAAATTCAATAAGTAGCAAAGAGAATAATTAATCCCAAGCACAACCCGCAAGGGATAGGTTACCCAAAAAATGAAATTAAAAATATAAAAAAAATATACATTACAACATAAAAAATCAAATCCATTGTTTCTCCAATACCCATACAAACCACACAACTTCCATCATCTCCTTCAACTTGAATTCCTGTTAAATAACAAAAGGAAAAAAACAAATAATTAATACTAATAATAAAATATAAAAAATATTAACAATTAAAACAAAAAAGATGACAACTAACACAAAAGTGGCACATGACTGATCCGACTCGATCTCATCATCATCATATATAGTTGCATAGCCCACCGATTCCAATGTTGAATTTCCTAAAAAGTAAAGAATATAAATTCAGTATTGAAATTATTCCATAGTAATATAAATAATAAAAAGTGATATAATAATATGTAGATTGGATGAAATAATACCTTTCATCTCTGCACCCCACAACCAACTTTGTGCACACATTAATGCTTCTAATGTGTTTGGATGAAGTCTACTACGATGTGGACTCACCAACCTTCCACTAGTACTAAATGCTGACTCAGAAGCAACAGTGGATACAGGAATAGCTAAAATGTCCCTAGCTATTGCCTCTAAAGTTGATGCATAATTGATGGTTGGTTGCGCATAATTTTTTAGATCTTGGAAGAAAATTGTAACCATTAGTTTAAATCCTCAAATAACTGATTCAAATAAATTTCTGTCTGTTAAATAGAGATTTAAATTAGGATAAACTGGCCCATGACAGACTTTTTTGTCTTGAGTTCATTATAGAGAGCTGTTGATAAAAAAAAAAAAAAAAGTTCATTATAGAGAGGGTAAAACCATTACACCTAGCATCTCTTAGAGTTGCCAAAATACTCAAGTTCAGCCCTAATAAGGTCAAGGGTTTGAAGGCAATTTAGATTAAGCATGTATGCATAAGTTGGAACTTCTGTAGGTTATGTTCCAGATCCAGAAAGCTTTAGAAACCAGCAATGTGAAATTTTAAGCTTTATGAAGCAAGCCCTCAACAATGTCAATCTAAGATGTTATGAAAGATGACTGTTGAAAACAATTTCACTGGTTATATGTAGGCTCTTTTCTTCTTCATACAAAGAATTTATTGAATACCAATTTGGTTTAGTTCAATTCAAACTCTACTTCAGCATTCAACTCAAAGAGGACAATTTCACACGGATGAGAAGTAAAAAAAAAAAAATGCATAAATCTGCATAAACTACCCAGACAGTTCCTGGGGAGTTCTACATTTGTGTATTGATAAATAAAATCATTCACTATGTCCTAATGCTTGATCTCCTTTTGATGAACAATATAGCTCAGAGAAACCATGTTTATTAAGAAATCAATTGTTAACTAAACAAATTAACTAAACGTCAATCAATATCATCAACTTCACATAATTTCAACTACAAACAGATATCTGGACACAAATTAACAATTCAACAAATTAACAATTCAACTACAAACAGATATCTTCATATAATTTCAACTTCAGAACACACCAGAAGAAGTAAAATACACTCAGAAGCCACAATCAATAAAGAGAAAATACCTGGATGAGCAAACCAAATGTCAGTAGTGAACAAACCAACTGAACCTAATTTCTACACACAGAATAACATCATCATCTTCAATAATATATAAAATAAACAAATCTAAACAGATCTTCAATAAAAATAATCCTTCAGAGGAAACAAAAATATATAAACAGATATATATACACAGAAATATATAAACTGACATTTAAAATATATAAACAGAAATATATAAACTACCATCTAAACAGATCTAAACAGAAATATATAAACAGATATATTTTTTAATATATATATAAAATAAATAAATTTAGAGGAAAAAAAAAACAGAGGTTGAAGACAATATATATACACTTCCGATATATATATATAATATACATATATGTAAACCCTAGATCGAAATCCCTAGAGAGAGAGAGAGAGATACCTAAATAGAGAGAGCAGCGACAGAGGAGCGGCGGTGAGGGAGGATCAGCGGTGAGGGAGAGAAAGCAATAGCCCCGACGTCGTGTGTGTGTGTGTGTGTGTGTGTGTGTGTGTGTGTGTGTGTGTGTGAGACGGGGAGGCAAAACGGTAAACGACAAAGGTGAGGCGATGAGGGAGGCTCGGTGGTGACGGAGGATCGCCGGTAAGGAGGGAGGCGCGGCGGTGACAGATGAAAAAGAGAGGGAGAGACCAGTGGCAAGCGAGAGAGAGAGAGAGAGAGAGAGAGAGAAGAGCGCCGTGTGTGAGTGAGAGCGTCAAACCCTAAACAAATACAAGCATATATATCCAAGGACAAAATGGTAA
Organism: Camellia granthamiana; assembly: GCA_036172215.1. Lineage (NCBI taxonomy): Eukaryota > Viridiplantae > Streptophyta > Magnoliopsida > Ericales > Theaceae > Camellia > Camellia granthamiana. The sequence continues at coordinate 30,046,749 of CM069904.1, forward strand.
TTTTACCTCGAGGACTAAGCGGGGCCGGGCCGGGCCGGGTCCGGGTCTGAAACACCTATCCCCGTCCCCGGCCCGGATATCATCGAGGATGAATTTTTGCATACCATCCCCGGCTTGTAGGGGATATTTTTCGGTGAATAACCACTGAATTCGGGGTCAGGAAGTCAGGTCACCATCAGGCCGGTTTCAGATTGCCATCCCTACTCGTGGCAGCAGCACAAAGCTTATAACCTAATTAACTATTATATAATATTATATAAATACACATAAATATAACATATATAAATATAAATATAAATATAAGATCAATATATATATAACACCTTTTATGTATATAAAAGCAAAAAACAAAAATATCAATATATATAAATATTCAAATTAATTATATATAATTAAATAGCACATTAAATTAATTAAATATCACATTAAATTCTTATGTAGCCACGTAATTAATAAAACCAAAAATAAAATAAAAAAATAGTAATAAATAATGACTTAAAAAAATTAGGGTCGCTACATTAAAGAAAGGGGAAAAAATGGTTACACAGCCAGTAAAGTATAATTTTATCTATGAAGTACGAGTGCGGATATGAGTACGGGTGCGGGTGCGGGTGCATGTGCGTGTGCGTGTACGGATACGCCGATACGGAAAAATTCAAAAAATGTATAATACGGGTACAGCTGCGGTACGCCGGTATTTTTTTTTTTAAATTATAAATATGGTTAAAAGATCCAACCTACAAATTAAAATTAAATATGAAAACTAAAAAAAGAACTACAAAACTAAAAGACAATCATATTACAATTCAACAATGCCAACATTAAAACCTTTAAGCATTAAAAATAATACTTGTGAAAATATTTTTTAAAATCTTAATTTATTTTTAAAATCTGTGCCTGTCTGTGATCATAATTTATTTTTAAAATATGTGTCTGTGATCATAATTTATTTTTAAAAAATCTTTTTTCTTGCTCATCAATTATATTTAGACATATCTACATGAATTCAAGGACTTGATATTTTACGTAATGAAAGGTAAAGTAGATCCCCAACTTTATAAACTCCACAATAAGTGAAATCTAACAGAGTTTGTAATTTTTATTTATTAGTTGTAAATACTTACTACTTTTTAATCTGGGTTAGACATTAATTCAAATTTTTCTAAAGGATGAAGAGGTTCTAGATGAGGTGTTTATAGGGTGAGACCAAAGAAATAACAGGGGCACAAAAATTGCTAATCTACAGGAGCACAAAAAAAGAAAAAAAAAAGAACAAGAAAAAAAAAAGAGAGAGATGAAGAACACTCACCGGAAGGAAGACGAAGATAATGAAGAACACTCGCCAGTTGTTGATCTGCAGAAAAAATGAAGAAACAAAGATAAAGACGAAGAGTTGAAGAAGAAAACGAAGACAAAGAAGGAGATGAACAAGAAGAACACTCACCGGAGGGCTTCGTCTCGTTGCGTCACCGTCAGCTTTGAAGTGAAGAGATGTTGCTGTTGCTGAAGAAGAAATGAAAAAGCCTGCGCTAGGGCTTCGTTTCTTTGCTGCTGCTGCTGAAGTGAATAGATGTAAGAAGGTACAAAACAAAACCTAGGTGTATATATTATATTCTTAATAGTACAAAATGACCCTGTATTTTTTGTTTTTTTAATAAAGAACATAAATAAATTGCTCCGGTACCCCTAATTCTCTTATAAATTTGATTTTTTGCCCCGGCGTACCCGAAACGTACCAATGGCGTACCCATGCCGTACCCAATTGAACCAAACGTACCGGACCCCTTTTTACCATACCCGATACACATGCAGCCGTACTGATACGCATACCCTCACCCGGTAAGTACCCGGTACTCATACGGCACTATTTTTGGAGCACCTATGCATCATAGAATTTTATAGAGTACTGCAGAGGCTTTGTGAATTTGGACATCTATAGTCACTAAGATATATGTAAAATTGTGGTAGCATCTCCAGCTGGTTAGTGTGCTATAAATAACACTTAGTACAACTTTTAAATTTGAAAAGCTTGAAAAATACTAGCAGCAAAGCAACATATGAAGGAACATGCCAAACCACAGGTAATGTCTCTAGGGAAAGGACCATCACCCTTCTAGTCAACTGCCATGTTTCAAGTAATTCTTCATGAGAAAAGGGCTAGACAACTGGAACTACCATAAATCCATAAAAGTAGTACTGATGAAATTACTACTACAAATAAGCTTGAATTTTCTGCAAAAAGATCTAAATCCTCCAAAGAAACATCAGATTAGACAACTAACACTGCCATCATTTGTGCCAGATACCCCATTATACTCTGTTTCTAAATTATGTACCAAAACATTGCTGAGTTCAACATCTATCCTAGACAAAAACAGAACCAAAAGCAATACTAGACAAAAGCAGAACCAAAATACTAACAAAACCAAAATACCATATATCGAGTTTCTAGCCTACTAGACAAAAGCCAAAATATCATAAGGAGCAAAGAGAGAATGAATCCTAATTCATTCTTCTTTTCTTAATGATTTCCATTTGCCGAGCACGATAAAATTCTTGTTGGATTTCTGGCAAGCCACTGAGATCCATCAAAATAACTCTTTCGTCCTCTTTGAAAAGTTTTATTTCATGCTTTTCAAGTTCCACCTCATGCTTTTCTTGCATGATACGAAGTTTCACTTGTTCTTGAACGTATACTTTGTCAATCATTTCAATTTTCTTGTCAATCATTTTCTTTTTGTCTTCCTTGATGTCCTCCAAAGTCTTTGTAATACTCGAATATACGTTTTCTTTGTCCTTTCATCTATTCAATCACTCCTTTTCAGCCTTCCTACCGGTTGGTCTCTCCAAGTCTACAAAAGCATTAGGTGAGACATCGTCTTCCCCTAGATTTATCAAATCTAGAGTACAAGGAAAAGAGGTTGTCCATGTTCTTGGTCTTTTTGGTTGCTTTTTCTTCTTAGACTCTACCACCTATTTTGGTTGATCCCTTAACATAATCCAGCAGTGTTCGAATTGGAATGTAGATTTCTTAAGTTCCTTATACATAATTTTCTCCTTGGAAATCTAAAAATTAAATAAATAAATAATATTTAGTAACTTCACAAATAATAATAATTGTAAATGTACAATATTCAATACTTTGTCATCCTCATTTATGCCACTTTGATGAAATGATTCAATTTGGGCGTAGCACCCACAAAACTTATTCATGGCAAGCTGAATGGTTGACCATCGATTCATAAGAGAATTCTCACTTCGATTAGACTCAAATTTCTTGTGCTCATGGAAAAAATCCCACACTCTTTTCCAATAGGTAGAGTATTTTTGCTCATTCTCGTGTACCGCATCTAAAATAATATTAAGCCAAGCCGATACAAAGAGTTTGTCTTCTTCTATTGTGAAGTTTCCTCCACGTTGAGGTTCTTCAACAAAGATTCAATTTCAGCAATAAATTGAGACTCCTGAGCAAAGACTTAAATATTTTGATTCAAATATTTAGATTCCATCAAATAATGTTCATCAATGTTGGGCCTTTCTTGTAAAAGATTGGTAAAGTAACCATCTTGTTGTGAATCCATACCTATGATTGAATAATATATAAGAATCAAAATTTAAAAAACAGAGCTTATAGCAAGCTGCAACAATTTGAATAGTACTAGAAATCTTACATCAGCTTCCTATTGCTACTACTGCTACGAGGCATCTTGCTGCTGCTATTGGTAGCTTGCTATTACTACTACTTTTGGAGCATAATTTGAAAAGGTCAATGGAATTCATTCAATGGAGCAGAAATTTAAATTGTTCTATCTATATGAAACTCATTTGATGGGATAAAATAATTGGGTACAATTTACAATCTCTATTCTAACAGAAATTACAACAAACATATGGTGTGCAATACAAATACATAGTATTTCCTCTTTTACAAGTAGTAAAATCATGACCTATTGATTAAGAACATGGAGCCATAACTTGCTGCAACCATTTGTGAGATAAGATTAAAAACAAGGGAAGCCACAAAGCGAAAGAGAAAATATACATTTACATGGATTTCCTTCTATAATCACAAATGACAAAGCAATGTGTAATATATTTGCCAAAATCAACAAATAATGAAACAATAATGCAACAATCTGAACATTTGCTTTCATATTCTTCAATTTCCTATCCACTATTCATGGCATAAACAAACAGAAATGACAAAACTTATTACCTCCCTTGAGCAGAAAGTTTGAGAAAAAGATAGAGATGATGATAGAGTTTATGAGCTTTGGAATGCCTTCTCTACAGATTTGTTGGAAAGGTACTGGTAGAACTTTGAGCACCAAAATGAGGGAAAAATTTTACTACCAAAAACAAAATTCAAGAGTCAAAAACAAATAAAAAATTGAAAGGCTTATGACCAATACCTCGCTTGTCCTGACAAGGTACTGTAGCTCAACCATCTCAGTGATGCTTGAGCGAGTCTGCTGGAGCAGTTTTTCACCCTTCACGCTCGCTTCTATGGCTAAAAAGAGAGAATGGCTATATTTTTGGAGATGCTCTTAGTTAGTGAATTTGTTAATAGGCTCGCTACCCCTGTTAGTCAAGGCGGAGGAGAGAGATGGAGGGAAAGGGGAGAGATGGACTGAGAGGAGAAAGACAGGACAAGATATTATTATTGTACTTTTTTCTTCTTTTTCAATTTTTTTTTTTAGAGTAAATTATAAATACACTCCCTGAGGTTTGCTTAAAATACAGATTGCCTCCTATGGTTTGAAAATTTTCAAATACCCCCTTATTAGAATTTTTAATTTAACAGAATTAACTAAAAAAACGAAATTCATAATTGTTCTCCTATACAATAATAAAATTACCTAAATTATTAATTGAAACATATTTTTAACATCATTAAAAACTGTTAATTGACCTGATGATTTATTAATAAAATGGGCGATTTGTTATGAAATTAGAAACCTTAGGTGGTAGAATGTAATTTTCAAAACCACAGGGAGCGATTCATATTTTAATCAAATCTCAGGAGGTGTATTTGTAATTTATCATTTTTTTAATATAATATATATTTATATATTTTAATGTGTCTAACTCTTAGATCATCTTTAATTATATATCAAACTTATCATCAAATTTGAATTTGCTGAAAAATGGTTTCTTTTTTAACTTTAACGGTTTCATCAAATCGGTATCAAATCTAAGATTTTACTTTTCTTTCATTAAACTGAGGATCAATGTGCCTTTCATCAAATCACTGTTCATTGCCGTTGGATATTCACCACCGGATGACCACCTCAAGGCAAAAGTTTGTGAAAAATTACACTGGCCAGTCGACTGTCAAGTTGTGCTCCCAGTTGTCCGCCCGGTCAACCCCCTGGATGACCACCTCAAGAAGAAAATTTGTGAAAATTTTGCATTGACCGATCGACTGGTGGTTTGATGAAGCTGTAAAATTTCCATTGAAGCACTTAATATCAAAGAGAGCTTTTTCTCAAATTTTTAAAAAATTGATACACCGTTGGAGATGCCCTTATATAATACATAATTTAACACACATCTAATTATATTATTGGAGCATATCATCAATCTCTAAACTAATAAACACTTAGCACAAATAAATGAATCTCACTTTTATTACTTTTTTATCATATAACACAATTTTTAACATATTTTTAATTGCACCATTAGAAATGCTCTTATAAAAGAACATTTTATTCACTTGGTCAACCATTAGTCTTGATGATACTACTTGTCCTTGGGGGACGAGTCGGGCTGATCCATGCTCCCAACACCGTTGTCTGGTCGTTGGGCTCATTGAGATACCTACACAAAAGTCCAACGAGGAACGGGAGCCCCCCAGCGAACCCTCTGACGAGCAAGTTAGAAGAGAGAGATTAATGGGGTGTAGCCAAAGAGTAATGATAGGAACTTAACCTTTTCGTGTCTTAGAAGCCTTCTTATGTCCTTCGTTCATCATTTCCTTGTCCACTCCGACCTGTCACGTTGGCCGAAAGTCTCTGCTCTAGCTTGCCTTGTTCATAGTGAAGTTGCCTGCTTCGACGTGAAGGGATCATAGCATTTAATGTTGCAGGGGCTTCCTTCATGGCTGATGTGTAGTACAATAACTCTGCAGGATCTTTGTCTACTTACGTGGCTAGTTCTCCTCTTGACAAGTGTTTAGATGCCATTGGTTCTTGGTGTAATGTTGGGTTCCAGTGATGTTGGGCTTTAGTGTTTGAACCGTGTATTAGGCTCTAAGTGGTGGGCCAAAAGCCTCTATGGGCCCACCTATGTCAGTAGTCCCCCATTCCTAAGTGCAGCTTCAGTCCAATAAAGGGAATAAGGAAGAAGACAGGAATTGTGGGTGGCCGAGTAAGAGAAGACCGACTAGGAGGAAGGCCAACTGCGGAGGGTGATCGAGCGAGAAAACCGACTGGGAGGAAGGTCGATCGCAAAGAGTGACCAAGCGAGAAGGCCAACGGGGAGGAGGGCCGATCGCAAAGGGTCACCGAGCGAGGAGATCGACTGAGACGATGGCCAACCGCAAAGGGTGACTGAGCGTGAAGACCGACTGAGAAGAAGGCCGACCGCAAAGGGTGACCGAGCGAGAAAGCTGACTGGGAGGAGGGCCGATCGCAAAGGGTCACCGAGTGAGAAAATGGTGGCGCACAGGGCTCAAGGAGCGGCGGGGCACGTGGTGATGTGAAGTGGAATAGACAGGGAAGGAAAAGAGAGTAGTGGATTGTGGTCGTACACGTGGCATAATCCCATAATAAGAGAGGTGATGCGTTAGCAAGAAGCGAAAGGGTAGGCTAATGTAGGCCGTTGAAAATGCGGGGGTGGAAATTTTTGAATTTTTTTTTTCAAACTAGCGAAATTTAATCTTGATCCTTAGAAAATAGGCAAACCGTGGGCATTTGGAGTTATTCATTTTACTTACCTTGTCGCAAAAAACCAACACATCCCAGAGCTGCAATTGCTTGTTTCGTGTAACACGTTGCTGCGACACTTTGCGAACTTCTTTATGCCAGCGTCCGAAGCAATACGCAGACACGTGGAAGGGATGGCTCGAGATGAAGTGCCAGCCACGCGGCTAGATGTATTGGGAGAGGATGACGCAGTGGGGTTAGCAGAACAATACAGAGTAGAGAGGAGGGAGGAAAGGAGGGCTGGGCAAATGGTGCAGGCTCGCCCAACGACGATGATCGTAGCCGCTAGGCCGATTAGCCAAGTAGAACCAAACGACTGGCACACTAAGGCCGACAAGTCTACGTTCACGGCGGAAGAGTTGGAGGAGGTACGAAAGAAGTACCAAATTCTGACGAAGATAGAGCTGAGGTTGCCCACGTCTAAGGAGAAGGCGTCGGACGCACGACCAATGGAATTCACGCTGTATGAAGAGGCATTACACTGGGGGGGGCTGAGACTGCCGCTTCCCCAAGTAGTGGTGGACGTACTAAATCGACTAGAGGTGGTGCTAGGGCAGCTAATGCCCAACGCATAGAAGATACTAATGGCCTGCGCGGTCGCATGGCCACAGGCGACCGGTGGGATGGCTATGACAGTAAAGGAATTCTTCTCCTATTACAAGGCTTCCGGTCAGTAGGAAACATAGGTGACCTTGCAGGCAGTGGCGGGCCGCGATCTAGTGGCAGGCTTGCCATCTTCGGTGAAGGAGTAGAGGCCGAGATGGTTCTATGTATCGGCGAATGGTGGGAGAGGGGTGGAAAGTCCCCACAAAGTCAGTGGAGCCAAGACTAGATCCGGAGGCTGAAAATAGGGTGAAGAGGGTGAAGGAGTGGAGGAAGAAGGAAGGGGCGAAGTGGAATGACCTAATCCGACCTTTAACCCTGTTTGCCTTGAGCCTGGGGCCATAGCCGACGGAGGAGGATCCGGCACTGGAGGAGTTTGAGGCAAGGAGGAAAGCGGAGGAGGCGGAAGAGCGAAGAGCGTTCCCCAAAGCGGATAGGTATAAGGAGACACAGTTGGGGCCTGCACCTAAACCGGTGATGAAGGAGCGGGTCTGACCACGTCCCAAACCGTTGGAAGATAAAGACCTTACTGACTTTGCCCCACTACCGCCCCCAATAAACCCGCTGAAGGAGAGGGGCAAACAGGAGGTGGAAGCAGTGTTAAAGAAAACGAAGAAAATGAGGGTGGCAGCTGAGGGGAGTAAAGACGCCCTTGTTTTGAAGAAGATGAAGGAGGAGAGGGCGAAGGAGGCTCCAGAAAGGAAGACTGCCCAAGTGGCAAAAGAAGACATGGGCCCAAGTGCCCAAGTGCTGAAAGAAGACATGGGCTCAAGTGCCCAAGCGGTGACGACAGTGGGGCCTGTGGTAAAAGTATCTCCCAATTTTGGTGAAGGAAAGACTGGGATTAGTAAACTAGAGACGAGCAACGCATTGACGACCGCCATGTACTGCACGCGTGCGCTAGCAAGTTGCTTGGTAGAAGAAAGGGGAAGCCAGGGTCACTGCCGACCGTCTCGTTGGAGTAGTAGAGGATGCGACCGTGCGATCGATGGCGCAACTGCATAAAGTCGACCTCTTGAGAGGGTTTTACTCAGCGCAGATGGAGGTGACGACCCTGGCAGCTGCCCTGATGAATAAAGCATCACGCGCGAGGATGGAGAGAGAGCCGCTAAGGGCCCAGCTAGAAGGGGTGAAAGGGTAGCTGCAAAATTTAAGGGCGGAGACAACGGGCTGGAGGAAAGCTGCGCAGAGTGCGTGTGCCAAAGGACTGGAGTATGCTCAGAGAGCCAGGAAGATGGAGGTACTGGCGGTGGTGCAGAACTACTTACCAGATCATGCTGCCGTTGAGCTCGCCCAGACCAAATCAAAGCTAGACGTGGTGCGCCACAAGGCGGTATCACTGAAGTTTGAATTGGTGGGCGAGCAGAAGAAAGTAGGCAAAATCCAAGAGGCCTACACCACTACCAAGGAAATGTTGGAGGAAGCCCTGGTTAACAACGAAGAGCTGCGGGACCAGGCGATTAAAGAGAAGGAAGAGGCAGAGTGGCGAATTATAGAATTTGAGAAGGCCTTGGCGGAAGAGAGGGCCAAATTGGCATCTGAGAGAGCAGCGTCCCCCGACTTATACGTAGTGGCCGTAGAGCAATTCAAGGGGTCCACCGAATTCCAGATGGCCATTGATGTCGTGGTTGCCAGAAGCTTGGCGAAGGAGGGGGAGGGGGAGGGGGAGGGGGGGCTGGGCCGTCGGGAGCGGCCGCTGGAGGTAGAAGCAAAGAAGAAGTGATCCAAAGCTTCCAGCGGTCAGACTTCTACAAGCACAAGATGAGCCAGTACTGGGACAGTGGCTGTATGAACTTCAAGTATAAGGCACAAGAGCTATTCCTAGGCGTGGACTTCAGTCTCGTGAAGATATGGGAAGACGACGTTGCCCAGACCCCCTTGGACGAGGGGATTGAAGAGGAAAATCTCGCCTCCAACGAGGGGGATTGATATTAGTGACTAAGTGTAAAAAAATGTTGTTTTTGTTTGTTTTGTTTTTTATACATGTAATTTCTGCAATGAATTGTATAAAAGTGTAAGTTGGTCAATAAAATAACGAGTTCTCTTATTTGTTGTTGCTGTTGTTATTTCTTTGATTTGTAAATTTTGAATGGTGAAAATGGTTGTATGAATAGTAAAAATGGATGGTCATGAACTTGGATTTTAACAAAGTTTGGCATGACTGAGTAGGATTGGATAAAAATGGGTAAGAAAAATTTGGGAATATGAAATTTGATAAATAACCTATCTTGCAAAAATGGTAAAAATGGGCAAGCAGGTTGATCTGTATGAATAGTAAAAATGGATGGTAATGAACTTGGATTTTAACAAAGTCTGGCAGCAACTTCATGCTTGGTTTGACTGAGGCTTAAGGGGCTCAGTCGGGGACTGATGCTATAGTTAACTCAGTATGGCTGAGCTCTTCGTGCTCAGTCTGGCTGAGGCTTTAGGTGGCTCAGTCTGGCTGAGCTTTTCGTGCTCAGTCTGGCTAAGCTCTTCGTGCTCAGTCTAGCTGAGGCTTTAGGTGGCTCAGTCCGGCTGAGCTCTTCGTGCTCAGTCTGGCTGAGGCTATAGTTAACTGAGTCTGGTTGAGGCTTTAGGTGGCTTAGTCTGGCTGAGCTCTTCGTGCTCAGTCTGGCTGAGGCTTTAGTTAACTCAATCTAGCTAAGCTCTTCGTGCTCAGTCTGGCTGAAGCTTTAGTTAACTCAGTCTAGCTGAGCTCTTTGTGCTCAGTCTGGCTGGGGCTTTAGTTAAGAAGTTGTCATTGAAACGTAACGCAAATAACATAGATATGAAGTTGTTGTCATTTAAGGCACAGCCTGTTGATCATAAGTTTACACCATGTATGGAAAGAGCGAAAATAGACAAGTGTGCAGATCGGCAAAAAGGAACATACAACAATGGAAAAGTACAAAAAGAGGGGACGCCATGTTACTGGAAATAACGCTTCGGCGTTCCATAGATGGTGGAGGTCTCTACCTTCCATATCTTGGAGTCAATAAGTGCCCGGGCAGGGTCTGGCCTTGACAACATAAGGTCCTTCCCATTTGGCTGCTAGCTTGCCCTCAGTGGGATTTTTAGTGGCAAGGGTTGCTTCGCGTAAGACTAGGTCCCCCACTGCAAACTCTCTCGGTCGGACTTTGCGGTTATAATGTGTTCTCATTTTCTGCTGATATGACGCCCGTCTGACTGCAGTTTTCTCTCAGAGCTCTTCGATCAGGTCTAAGTCAGCCCGACGCAATTCTTCGGTTAGTTCTGGATCCAAGTGCAAAACCTGAGGGGTCGGCAAGCCGATTTCCACTGGGATGACCACCTCAGCACCGTATGTTAGGCGAAAAGGGGTCTCCCCAATAGAGGTTCGGGCAGTAGTTCAATAAGCCCAGAGTACGTTTGGTAGCTCCTCAGCCCAGAGTCCTTTAGCGGCTTCCAATTTAGTTTTGATGATCTTCAGGAAGGAGCGATTAGTGACTTCGACTTGCCCATTGGCTTGGGGATGACCTAGGGAAGAAAAACATGGTCTAATGTGGAGCTCTGCACAGAATTTCCTGAACTTGGCATTGTCAAATTGTTTGACGGTCTGAGACGATGGCTTGGGAAATTCCAAATCGGCATACGATTGACTGCCAGATGAATCTGGTTATGTTCCGCTCAGTGATTGTAGCGAGGGTTCCACTTCCACCCATTTAGTGAAGTAGTCAATGGCAACTACAGCGAACTTGGTTTGGCCCCTACCGGTAGGCAATGGACCAACTAAGTCGATGCCTCACTTGGCGAAAGAGTAGGGACTCCAGAGTGTAATAAGTTCTGTCGGTGGAGCATGGGGGATGTTGGCAAAGCGTTGGCATTTATCACACTTAAGCACAAATTCGGTGGCATCTTGGTTGAGAGTAGGCCAGAAGTAACCGGTGCGAAGAATTTCATGGGCCAGTGACCTAGCACCCGAATGATTACCACATACGCCCTCATGGACTTCCCTCATCACACAGGTCACTTGAGCAGGACTAAAACATCTGAGGTATGGGCGTGAGAATCCGCGTTTGTACAGTAGGCCGCTGATGAGGATGTAATTGGACGACCGGGCTCTGACCTTGGTGGCCTGCTGTTTATCATCTAGCAACTCCCCATTTTTCATAAACAAAAGGATAGCTGCAACCCATGAGATAGGCTCGTTTTGGAGGAAGTGAACCTCTTGCTGGTTTGGCGAAATAGCCGGATGGGCCAGGTATTCAATGCGGACGCCATAGCTGAAGTCTGACTAGTCGGCCGAGGCTAATTAGGCCATTTCGTCTGCCTTGGAGTTTTCTAACCGAGGGATGTGTTCGATATAGAAAGTATTGAAAAGGCGAACAAGAGAGAGTGCAATGTCCCTGTAGGCTCGCATCGTGTCTTCCTTCGCGTCGAATTCCCCCGTAATCTGCCCGACGATCAATTGGGAATCACTGAACACTTGAATATGGCTTACACCAATGTCTCTAGCTAGGTGAAGACCTACTATCAAGGCCTCATATTCGGCTTCATTATTGCTAGCGTCGAACAGGAAACGGAGGGCACACTTGAAATAACTGCCCTCGGGGCCGGTGAGGATGAGACCAGCCCCACTGCCTTCTTTGCAGGATGATCCATCGACATTGAAGGTCCAGGAATGGGGGTCTTCTGCCTCAGTGTTGAATTGCGTTGGTGAAGGGGGTGCGGTTAGAATGGGATCGGTGAATTCCAAGATAAAAATCGGCGACGGCCTGTCCTTTGATCACTGTTTGAGGTCGGTAAGAGATTTCAAATTGGCTGAGCTCGACGGACCATTGCATAAGTCTACCCGACAACTCTGGCTGTTGCATGACCTTCTTCAAAGGCTGATCAGTGAGAACCACTACGGAGTGAGCTTGGAAATAAGGTCAGAGTCGCCTTGAGGCTATGACCAAGGCAAGGGCCATTTTTTCCAGCAGAGGATAGTTCTGTTCTGCCCCCCTGATAGCGCGGCTGATGTAGTAGACCGGACATTGTACTGAGCTGTCTTCCCTGATGAGGGCCGCACTGACTGCGGTGTTTGATACAACTAAATAGAGGAAGAGGGTTTCGCCTGAGAATGCCTGAGAGAGTAGGGGGGTTGGCCATGCACTATTTCAGTTGTTGAAAGGCCTCATCGGATTCGGTGGTCCACTCAAAAGCCTGTCAGAGGACTTTAAAAAAGGAAAGGCACTTGTCTGTTGCGCGGGAAATAAAACGGTTGAGGGCGGCGACTCTGCCGGTAAACCGTTGAACCTCTTTGACCATTCTGGGAGACTGCATTTCTATCAGGGCCTTGATCTTTTTAGGGTTAGCCTCGATGCCCCGCTGACTGACCATGAAGCCCAAGAACTTCCCAGATCCTATGCTGAAGGTGCACTTATTCGGATTCAGCTTCATTTGATACTTGCGTAGGGTTTCGAAGGTTTCTCGCAGGTTTGCCAGATGATCAGAGGAGAGTTTACTCTTGACTAGCATGTCATTGACGTAGACTTCCATGTTCCAGCCTATCTGGTGGTGAAAGACGGCATTGACCAAATGTTGGTAAGTTGCTCCGACATTTTTCAATCCGAACGGCATAACACGATAGTGGTAAGTTCCTCTGTCTATGATGAAGGAGGTGTGTTCCTGGTTAGCTGAGTGCATTAGAATTTGATTGTAGCCAGAAAAGGCGTCCATGAAACTAAGCATCTGATGTCCGGCAGTGGCATCGACAAGCAGATCTATCCAGGGGAGGGAATAACTATCTTTGGGGCAAGCTCGATTAAGGTCGGAGTAGTCGACGTAGAGTCGCCATTTACCGTTGTTTTTACGAACCAGGACTACATTGGATAGCCATCTGGGGTAGTCTACGTTCTTGATGAACTGTGCCTTCAGCAGTTTGTCTACCTCAGAGGCAATAAGGGCATTGCGTTCCAGGTGGAAGATACGCTGCTTCTGGCGAAAAGGTCAGAAATGGGGCTCAATACTGAGACGATGAGTGATAAAAGAGGGATCAATGCCCGGCATGTCTGAATGGGTCCAGGCAAATACATCATTGTGCTCAGTTAGGAGGCCTGTGAGGTCGGCCTTGGCCTGGGAGGATAGTTGGCTGCCGATCCTGGCTGTTTTTGTTGAGTTGGTAGGGTCGACGGGGACTTCGACAAGTTCTTCCACTGGTTCCCCTTTGACCAACTCGTCTTCGTCTATAACGTCAAGTCCTTCGATGATCATAGCCTTCTTCAGCCTGACCTCTTTGAGTGAAGTGACGTAGCATTTTCTGGCTACCGTCTGCTCTTCCCTCATAGTGCCGACCCCGAGGTCGGTGAGAAATTTCATGGCCAAATGGTATGTAGATGTGACAGCTTAGAAAGCGTTAAGGGTTGTGCAGCCGAGGATTATGTTATAAACAAAAGGACAATCGACGACAAGGAAAGTGAGTAACTTAGTGGTCTGTCGTGGATACTCTCCAATGGTGATGGGAAGATTAATGGAGTCTATGGAGGTTACCCGATCCCCCGTGAAGCCAACCGGTGGGTTCTGTAAGGGGGACAATTTTTCTTCTCCGACCTTGAGCTGGCAATAAGCGTTCAGGAAGATGATTTCTGAAGAGCTGTCGTTGTCGACAACCACCCGACTGACTTTGTAATTGGACAGGAGAGCAGAGATGACGAGGGGATCATCGTGGAGGTAACGGATGCCTATGCAGTCAACCTCTGTAAAGGTGATGGGTTCAATCCACTGTTCGGGGTGTTTGTAGGGGCGATCCAATGTCGCGACTTCTTTGTCGGAGCCCTGTCTGACTTTTCTAAGTTCGGCTCACTGGGCCGAACGGGATGGTCCTCCGCATACAAGCCCACCAGCGATGACTCTGATCTCTCCAACCGAGGGAGCAGGGTTGCCTTGTGCTCGGGGTTGTGGTGGGGGCCGATCATTGCCTCGGTTAGGTTGTGCGGGTTGTCGGGGAGGGGTGTGTCGGCGGTTGCCCCAGGTAGGTTCAATCCTTGGCCGTTGCTGGGGACGAGCTGCCGTGAACCGACTGAGGCGCCCCTGGCATATCAAACTCTCTACTTGATCTTTAAGGTTAACACATTCCTCAGTATTGTAGCCATGGTCTTGATGGAAACGGCAGTATTTGGATTGACCTCACCAGTTGGAAAAAGACCGTGATGGTTGGGGCCATTTCAGGTTGTAATCTCGTTGGATTTGGTTTAAGACTTGCTCCATGGGGCAATTGAGGGAAGTGTACCGCTCGAACCGACCAGGCGGTCAGGTAGGTGCCGGTTGGTCGGTACGAACAGGTCGGTCAGTATACTGAGGAGTTTGCTGTATATATTGGGAAGGTCTGATTTCAGATTCTTTTCTTTTCTCCCTGGGGGTTGGGTTTTTAGTTGTGGTATCTTGGCGGGCTACCAAAGAATCTTCGGCGTTCATATATTTTTGGGCTTTGGAAATGAGGGTGGCCATGAAGGTTGGAGGGTTTTTGGAGAGGGAGAAAAGGAAGTCGGATGATCGTAGACCAGCCATGAAAGCCGTGAGAATGACCTTGTCGTCATTTTCCGCCACCTATACGGCTTCGGTGTTGAAACGGGTGACAAAGCTATGTAGCGACTCCCCCTCGGTCTGACGGATGTTGAAGAGCTGAGTCGCCGGGTGCCGTTGGCACTGAGCACCAATGAAATAGCTAAGAAAGGAATCACTTAGGTGTTGCAAAGTAGAGACGGAGTCCGTCGGTAACTGACTAAGCCACAGTCGAGCCGACCTCTTAAGTGTTACGGGAAAAGCTCGACACATAATCTCATCAGGAAAAGCATGAAGGATCATTAGGGTCCTGTAAGTCTCCAAGTGGTCAACTGGGTCCGTTGTGCCGTCGAAAGAGTCGATTGAGGGTATTTTGAACTTGGGAGGTAGGGGTTTGTCCCTAATGGAGGCGACAAACGGTGAATTGGCTGTTGTGGAGGGTTTATTCTGTATGTTCTGCATGACTCCTTAAAGCTGGAGTTTCATGGCTCGGAGTTTCGCATCTCAGATAAGAACATTGTCACCACCAGAATGCAATAGAGGCTGGACACTACTGGCCTCTTCTTCGGGAGCAGGTGCTTGGACTGATGGATGTGGACCCCGAGGTGGCGGGTTCATGTCTTGAGGTGGGGGTCGCAAACCCTCCAGGTTGGAGAGGTGGGCTTGTTAGAGAGGATGGCTCGGGGTTCGTTCTCGGTTAGGTGGGATATCTTGTGGTGGTAGAGGAGGCACAGGGAGGTCTCGCTGAAGCAAAACATTGATCAAGGCTTGGTTTTGTTCGGCTAAGCGGTTGATGCTGTTGGTGAGTTCTGTGAAATATTAAAGTGAGTTGTTTGGGTTAGAAGGGTCAGCTTAGGGGTCGGCAACGTTGTGTTGAGAAACCATGGATCTCGTTGTGACCATCCACCTTGGTGGGCGGCGAGGAGGAATTATCAAGAACGGGTCTTTGGCAACAATGAGCACAATTGTCATGCGGAGTGAAAGATTCCCACAAACGGCGCCAACTGATGATACTACTTGTCCTTGGGGGACGGGTCGGGCTAATCCACGCTCCCAACACCATTGTCCGGTCACTGGGCTCACTGAGATACCTGCACAAAAGTCCAACGGGAAACGGGAGTCCCCCAGCGAACCCTCCGACGAGCAAGTTAAAAGAGAGAGATTAATGGGGTGTAGCCAAAGAGTAATGATAGGAACTTAACCTTTTCGTGTCTTGGAAGCCTTCTTATGTCTTTCGTTCATCATTTCCTTGTCCACTCCGACCTGTCACGTTGGCCGAAAGTCTATGCTCTAGCTTGCCTTATTCATGGTGAGGCTGCCTGCTCCGACGTGAAGGGATCATTGCATTTAATGCTGCAGGGGCTTCCTTAAAGGCTGATGTGTGGTGCAATAACTCTGCAGGATCTTTATCCGTTTACGTGGCTGGTTCTTCTCTCGACAAGTGTTTAGATGCCATTGATTCTTAGTGTAATGTTGGGTTCCAATAATGTTGGGTTTTAGTGTTTAAACCGTGCATTGGCTCTAAGTGGTAGGTCAAAAGCCTCTATGAACCCACCTATGTCAAGTCTCATTAAATAACTAAATTTGAGTATCAAATTTTGAACAGGAGATGCCTACAATATTGTGCCTTTCAGTGAGAGGCTCACTCTGGATCTATTAAAATTATTTAAATCATTCATTTTTGTAAAACTCGTAAAATGTAATTAGAAGTCATATAGTGATCTATGTCATCATGCTAATGGCCATACCCTTGCACCATTCACAACAACTTATCAAAACAAGCAAATGCTTCCATTTTTTGTGACTTTGTTTGGGATGTGAGTTTATTTTTTGATTTTTTAATTTTTTAGTTATTTTAGTCTTAGGTTAAAAAAAATTCATTTGAGATAGGTTTTTTGATATTTTTAATTTTTGTGAAAGAAAAAATAAAATGATTATGATTTAGATGTGACATTTTGTCTTATTAAATTAAAAAATCTATTTTGTATTTTTGTAACTATTTTAACTAAAAAAACCCTCACTTAACTTATGCCAAACGAAAGCTATATGTGCTCAAAACAGCTTGCCACAAAAGATTTGGTAACGTTAACAAAAAGTTTTACAATTCCGTGTTTACACCAATTTTTGCAAGAAAAATGGTTCATACCACTAATTCAACACCACTAATGCACCACTAATGACATGGCATCATGTGAACTCCACTATTGATGTGATAGTTTGGCTTCTTTTTTTTTTTTCTTTTTTTCTTACACTTGCCAGCTCATTAGTGATGTTTTTAAAACTGCTGAATTAATACTCTAAATCAGAACTGTTTTTGCAAAAACACTAAAAATAAATAAATAAATAAACAAAATATGGGAAATGCTACAGAGCTCTAAATCTAGAGCTCTAATGATGTGTCAAAAAAAAAAAAAAAAAAAAAAAAAAAAGGCACAAACATCACATCAGAGTGGGACCCACCTTCTATTAGAGCTATTAGAGCTCCTATATTAGAGCTCTAAAGCATTTTTGTATGTAAAATGAATCCCACACTCATATAAATATTTAATAAAATATTTAATAATTTATTTGAGATCTGACATAATGCAAAAATAAATAATGGTAGTACAGTTTTTTTAAATAAAAATAAAATTATTTTTGCGAGGTGGCTGATTAGGAGTGGTCAAAGAGTTGCCCCGGAGGAAACAGGAGTGAATGAAGAATACTAGCTCAAAAAACAAGCTAACACAATTTTGTACACTTTTTCCAAAAAATTTGAAGACTATATTGTCATTTTTTTAAAATGAAAACGGTTATCAACACCTATTTTCGTTTCTAGTATTCAAAAAAATTTAAATAAAAAAATTTAAAACCTTAGTGGAAACTATTTTTAATTTTGATACCAATAAAATAATCCACTTATGCTTGCATTTGGATTTTGAATTTGTGAAGGGAAAAAAAACCATGGTAACTGCATATCACCTAAAATCTCTACAAAAGTGTCTAAAAACTAAGAATTAGCTTCACAAATCCAAAAACACTTGCAAAAAGCTCCAGCTCAAATACAAGGCTACATGAATTATAAACACTTCTCAGTGTCCCCTGGATATTACATACGCAGGCTTTCTAAAGAGAACAACAAACGGAAAAAAACAAAAAACAAAAAACAAAACAAAACAAAAACAAGAAGAAGAAAACAAAACAAAACAAAACAAAACCATGAACAGAAAACCTAAATGTACTCTTTGTTTTTGGGTACCATTAAACTCTACAACTCTATGGTAACTGCATATTTACCTATTAAACTGACGTCCCACATGTACCATGCCGTTGTCTTCACCGTGCAGTAAGGTCTGCTACATCAGATCGAGCACAGAAAGCATATTTTGCATATTTGTGTCCCTAACATGGAGAATTTTCTGAAAATCACAGATCCCAAGATCCCGGAAAGGCCCCCGTGCAAGATATACATGCCTTCATGGTCTTTGTCCACAAAAGTGTCAAAAAGTATCAGCGGCAACCTGAGCACTAGCTTGCTGCCCCAACCCAAGTTTCCATATACAGATTTTAAAGTGTGAACAAATTGCCTCAATTAACTGTGTCACAGAGCCGAGCTCGTCCAGGATTAAGTAGCGATTCTGACATCACCCAACCCTGCAAAAAATAAACTTTCACATTACAAATAGCTTGCAAATGCATATTGTCATTCCAAGTTTCCAAAATACAATTATACAATTAATCAAGCAATGGTAACTGAATATTTTAGTGCAAATGGTAAGCCATGTTCGATTAAAAAAATTTACGAAGGAATTATCCATTTGCCATATACCAAATGCAGAAAACATACTACGAAGTTCCCAACTACAATGCCAAGCAGAATAAATTGAAAAGTCCTTCAGGATGTGTGGACGCAACTCAGGCAATCATCAGTATAATCTTATGTGGCTCATGTAAGCCATAAAGCAACTGAAACCATGTCATAATAATCAAAAGTTTTTAGCATTTCATGTGTCACCACTATATTAGTTAATGAGTCCTGCTACTCATGTCTGTCAATGCAATGATAACACGATGTTATAAACAAAATATGGTAATAAAATTTGGTCATTACTCTATTTGGTTTAGAATTTCCAAAAACAGTTTTTGAGTTTTCAATCCGCATTTTTTTATTTTTAGTCAACTTTTTAAATATTTTAATCAATATTTTTCACTTTTTAGATCTACTTAATCTAAATACACTTAAAAAGTATAAAATTTATGAAAAAACTTCAAAAAATTCACAAAATACTAAAAAATACAAAAATTTAATATATTTTAGTATTTTGTTGTATTTATTGAATTTTTTAAAGATTTCTTCACAAATATTTTACTTTTTAAGTACATCTACATTAGATGCATCTAAAAAATTAAAAAAATAAAAATTGACCAAAATATTTATAAAAAAAATTTACTAAAAGTAAAAAAAAATACGGATTGAAAACTCAAAACCAGACATCACTATTAGTCATCACTTCAAAGACTGTTTAATAGAGCAAAAGAGAAAGTGAACAAAATACAAAACAGAGTACTGACCTACCACAAAATTACCATATATGGAAATACACACTGTTAAGAAAGGGATCCAACAACTCCAACACTCTCCTTCACATGCAACTCCGTATTGCACATGGAGATACAATCATCCAAACAAGAAACAGAATGCAAACACGGATAACAAAAGCAGAGAAAGAGACTTGAATCCAAGACTTCACCCAACCTGACCTCTGAGTCCATGTTAGATCACCACTAATCCCAAAAGCTTTAAGTTGTTAGGAAAAGGGAACAAAGCATATTAAGCTCTCCAACAACCTTAACAAGAAGGATCTTCTTCTAAAGAAATTTTTTTCTTCAGTTACAATAAGGTTTAAGGAAATAGGATATAATTTGATGGCAACCTTTGAAATGGATGTTACTAATTCCATAAAAGCAGGAAGTATGAACTGGTCTGAAGAATTGGTTCAGATGACGTACTAATCTAAATAATTCATAATGTGCCATCTGGAGGTTGGCTTATCTAGCATACACAGATTGCTGAAGTAGAATTCAAGTAGTTTAAATACAAGTCTGTTTTTCTTATTATTCGGTGGTAAATCCTAGATCTTAAAACAGTGAACTTCTATGCTTAAGAATTTCAAAACGGTCTAAGGACATAAAATGCTTTTTTTTTTGCTCCTAAAAGCAGGATATCAAAGTAATTCTAAACTGCCAAGCAAACAATAACCATTAAAAAATTATAAATAACCATGTCAAGGCCACAACAGAACTGCTTGTGTTCAACATTGGTCTCGACTCTCACTAAATTATGTTTAACAATTTGCCCCAACAGTTTGATGTCTTAAAAGTTCACTTCGTCATTTTTTATATTAGTATGGGATTAACATAATGTGAAAGAAACAATAATAATTTTCATCACCAATTTAGCGCTATGAAAGTTCTGTGTCCCATATTTCAGATTATGCAAACTTGATCACAAATAGATTACTAGTATATGGCAGTAGCACACATAAACATCTCAAAATGAACAATTATGCATCTTATCTTCATGATTTCTCTCTTTTTTTTTTTTTTTGATCAGCAACAGAAAAGATAAATTTTATTAAGGCTCATGGCCAAAAAGAAGAGAGGATAAGGCATCCTCAACAAGAAAGAAGAAAGAATAAGACAACCAAAAAGAAAACCAAACCAAAAGACAAAAAGACAACAAGCAACAACTATACAAAACAAACTGACACCCAATCTGAAGCAATCAAAAAAAGAGAAATCCCTCGGAACACAGGACTCGCCGAGGCCCAAAAAGACGCCAAGTATTTCTCAATTTGTTTTTTTATAATTCATAGTCAATCATAAGGAATTAAGCAAAAATAGAGGGTAGCACTCAAGATAAGATGGCAAGGCAAACGTACATGTTTTATGTAACTTATTCAATATTGTTTAAATATGAAGGAAAACCATGTTGATCCATCCTACCTGTTCTGTAGCTTTGCTCTTAAAAGGCCCATATAAAGCTGAGACAATCTTATAAGATTCAGCAATATGAGCTTCAAGATCAGCAATAGAAGGCATAAACACCGTATGATCATTTTCTCGATGCTTTCTAGGACAAGACTGGCCCTGATTTGATGAGCGAATGATATGCAGGAGAACATGAGCCTGTAATACAAGGTAAATTCATCTTAAACACAATTATACCAAATTCCGGGCAGAATAACACAAAGAAACCAGAATCTCACATGGAAAGCAGCTTTCAAAATGTCATCAGATTTTGCTTGATCCTTGAGCAATGCATATATATTTCCCTTTGAAGGATTATATGTTACTATATATCTCTCTTTCTGTAAAAAGAAGAGAAAAAGAAATACAGAAAAGAAGTTGAAATCATATGTGAGAAGACAGAAGGCATTCAAGGTAATAGAAGAGGATATGAGAGGGAATTCCCTGCTTGTGAATCATCTCCCTTAAAAAGGCATATACCTCAAAGATAGGCTCTATGGCAAGATATGAATTTGGGTCTTGGAATGCATCCTTAAATCTCGGTCCTGCCAAATAATCATAACAAACTTCAGTTTTAACTTGGGAATCAGTGAATTTAGAGGTGCATCAGGTGCTGTTATATACATGCTGCATACCAAGAACAACAGGCCTCTCTTTTGACCAGGGAAAACTGAATATTTTTTCCATCCTATTTCCCTCCTCCAGTGTTGGAACTCTCCCTGCAAAATAAATACACAACACAATTAAGCCACAGGATATCAGAAAAGGGCCTTCATTTTATGTGCATATGGGACTTGATGATTTAGTGAGATGATCAAACAACAGAACCCCGTCAGCACAGGTGAGTGGCGCACTTGTCCTAACCTGTCTTAAGGAAGGAATCTATAGCCACATTTAACCTGGCTCGATTCAGCGTACGCAACACAACAGATTTAACCTGCGCAAAAACAAAAACAAAAACAAAAAATAGAACACTTGGTAGGTAAAAATGACACACTTTGTTCCATATGGCACAAAAGTATATAAAGGGAAAAAAATTATTACTAATATACAACAGACAACCTCTTGGTAGGAGCTACAAAGGTATCCACATGAAAGGAAGGCAAATGTTGTGACTAGGGAGGGATTTCTTTTTGTCATCATGATGCTCAACCCAGTTCCAAGCTTCAAAAAACAAGGGTTCAGCAACATTAGCTCTGAGTAAAGATGTTCAATGCATAAGTATGTGCATCATGCACACTGCAAAAGACCATAAAATTCATACCCAATTCTCAGCTCACTGATCCAAGAACCATCAAGTGCCAAAGTAGAAATGTTACAACATAATGCTGCAGTAGTTCAGTTTTACCTTTTATTTAACATGAAATAACATATTGCCATGAAAAGGTGTGATGCCCATCAATGTGTCATTACTCTCACAATATGCAGAAGTTCAAAAGTAGAAACTCACTTGACTCCACTAGTGTGTCACTTCTAAAAAAAAAGAACAGTGATATAACATTTGTGTGTGTGTGGCTTGTGCACCCTTGGTGATTCTTTTACAAGAAAGGCAGCATATTTGGACAATAATCTTTTGACAGGAGGAGATAAGATTTGAAGATGTTGAACAAGGCACATTGCCGTACCTAGATTTAAAAATAAGGTATCAACACACGTTGCCCCAACCCCACAACCCCCCTTCTTCGCAGGGGCTCATATTGGACTAATTGTAGAGATCACTTCTTTGTAGAGTACCCTTTATGCTTGCCTCAGAGATCAAGCACTTTGAATTTGGTAGTAACAGAGTGAAGAGTAAATAGAAACTCAGCTTAGCAAAAAATACTATTTATTTTTGTTTGTTTAGTCATTTGCAAGTTTTATCCAAATGGAACACAAGAATTTTTTTAATGATCTCCAAAATAACAAAAGAATGACAAAATTACTCTTAATTGTGTATTTCTTTTATTTCTTCTTTTAATTATTTTAATTTTACTTATTTTTGATAACCAAGACTCCATGGTGAGTTCTTCTATCTAACAAAGAGTGACCTGTGCGGTAAATGTCCAAATAACTGTCAAATGTGCATTAATATAAATGTCATTTGTCCTATAAACCTTAGTTAGTGGCCCCTCACATTATCAATTGTATTTGCAAGCACTTGATTATGTTTTCTTCGGAATTGAAATTCATATAAAATTCAATGGATGCAGCATGGTTACAACAGCTCATGCATTTATTTCAATCTCTTGAAAAGAATTTTGGGGTTTCAGGTATAGATAAATTAAAAGACTCAATTCAAAAGGCTTAAGCATCCAGCTCATGGTATCTACACTCAACACGAATGTCACAAGGTCAATATGTCGATTGAAAGACATCAAGTCAACGAGCCACAAAATTTTCCCGTTTTGCATGCTATTAATTCTATCCTGAAAACAGGAAACAAAGATCAAATCCACTATTTACATTTCTATACACCAAGAATTTAAAAGGATTGGAGGATATGTGTCAAGTAAAGGAACCCACATAAAAGAGATAGGAATACAACATATATATCCTTATGTAACTAGGACATTCCTATTTTACCATTTTTCCCCGATCTCAAACAAAATAACACGTGGGGGTCCCAAACAGAGGGTACCAACATCCTAACCACTATTCATAACATTTTCATGATATTGAGCAGTGACCAAAATTCATTCCCAACGTCCTCACAGCAAACACAAGCTTCTGGAAATTGCAAAAGAAGTTGGAAAATCATACCAGATCGGCAATATTGCCCACACATTCTCCCTTTGCAGTAACATCCCCAATGTTTTCTCCTTTAGCAAAGGCTTTGTAGATTGGAGTGCGAGTAGATGTTGATGTGACAGCACCCACATTCTATAAGTAATGAAATATAAATGTAAAGCTATAAAGCTAATTCAACACATTGACCACATTTATAAAATGGGATGAGAGAGAGAGAGAGAGAGAGAGAGAGAGAGAGAGAAGTTAAACCTTGGCTACATTGGCAACACAAGCTAAAGGCAGAAAAAGGTGTGGCACAGCTGCAGTTGCCAATTCTATCCCAGCACCCAGTTCCATTAGAAGATCACCAGAAAAGCGAAGCTAAAAGACATCATAATTTTCCACAGAAAAGTCTTGTTAGAAATAAGAACTACATCCACTGAAAATTAACTGCAAGAATAACTGTATTTGAGAGCAATTTCACCTGTTTTAGATCATAATCAAATTTCTTCCCTTGCCGAGCAAAAAGCATTTTTCCTACCCGACCAGCACCATCCTACATAAAGCATATGATGCACTTAATAAAATCAGATGTAATACCTCTTATTCACCAGATTCAAACTGCAAAGTTAGAATTATAACGCAAAATTAAGTAAAATATGACAAGGCACTACAAACTTTCAATTAAATTACCAGCACAATTGACAATTTAAACCCAAATGGATCTAAGACATGTTTTTAGAATTCACAATTTGCTAATAGAGATGATAGATCAAACATAGACTAATTGTAATTACAGCCACCTTGCCTTTACTGCAATCATGCTTAGAAAGCATATTCAGACTTTTGTCCAAATAAAAGTTGCTTTGTAATATGGACCATGTAATATCTAGTAAAGATTTGAAAGAAAACAAACAAATGCCTGAGTTCTCATGGAACTCTCTAAACAGAAAAAGAATCAGCTACCTATCATTTGGTTGGGTTTGTCTTTCTTTGCTTTTAATGGATTAAACAGGGAGAGCAATATAACAGCTACGTCAGTATTTTATTATTTAAAGTTAGTTCCAGTTTCGCTTTTCCTCTAAACACTCCATGCACTTGTTTTGGGTACAAAGCTCTAAACCTTACTCCCCATAGTTTACTTTAAATAGAATGCCATCCCCTATCAAAGGGAGAAAATACCCAGAAAAAAACATTTTCAACTGTATTTAGTTTAAAATTAGCCTAAAATACCTCAATTTTGAGTTCCTGATATTTCAAATAGAAAATAATAAATACATTTAAGTCCATGCAAGGATCATGAGACCTATATTTCCAAAGTAAGTGCATTTGTGTGGGTAACTACAAAACAGTGGTTACAGTGGCTTAACAGTCTGATGATTCCACACTCCTGAATGCAAGCAATTCGAACTCAGTTAAAGATAATAAAAGCGAACAAGTCTATCAAAACAATATAAGTATAGAGACAGTATAAAAGTCTTACAGAACAAGTGTTACTATCTAATGCAACTAATAGTACGCCCAAGGAGAGATGCAAAATCCCATTTCAGGTATCAAAAGCTACAAGAATTATCTCTAAATATGAATCAGTTATCCAAAATAGAGAAAGTAGCTCATGTTGACTATATAAACATCAGCATACCTTGAGAATCCAATTGATGGCTACAGCACCTGGAGTAGCTCTGTTTTTGGAGACTCCAACCGAACCCAAAAGCGTTTGTGTTGTGAAAACACCCATTGCTCCACCAAAAAAGTGCTATAATAAATACGGGTAATCATTATTACATCATTTAACAGTAGCAAGACAACAAAGGGCCACCAATATGAATCAAACTGTCATGTTAATCCGCAATAAAATTCTCAACTGAGTAGCCATTTATTCCCTTGTAAACAACAACCCAAGTTTAATATCTCCATAGAAGTACCTTTAAAGCCCTCCATGTCATGTATGGCACATATGATGGGATAACACTATCAGGAAAGCCTTCTGGCACAACATAAGATCTTATGAATGAAATCAATTCCTGCACCACATATTCAATTCAAAACCACCACAATTTACTTCAGGAGCTAGCATAATCAATATCATTCATTCTTTGCTCAATATGAGGAGCACAGAAATAGTCCTTCGTTTTATATACAATCAGTCTGCAATGAAAAAGCATAATCTCATATTTTATCAGCAGCTTAACAGAGTTTGGATGTACTAAAGTTGGTGCATTGTGGGACCAATGTATACCGATCTCAGTGATATGAATCATTTATCTCATATAACAAGTTGAGAAAAACATGCATAGAAAAAATTGGGTTGATCAGACATAAGTAATGGCCCTCTTTGGTAGAGCTGTGGGAAAGTGCTTATAGCTTATGCCTAAACAGCTTATAGCTTATAAGTATGAACATAAGCTGATTTCTGACTTATAAATTAAGCATCTCCTACCCCACTCAAAGAATAAGTTAATTTCTGACTTCCAAAAAGCTATAAGCTATAAACTAAACCAAACACGTCAAAATAGCTTAAATTAAGCTGAAAGCTGAAATAAGCAGCTTTTAAGCTACAGCAAACAGGCATAATGTATGACACAGATAAAAATAATGGTGTGTGACAATCTATGTTGGATCAACTTAATTTTTTATATGGATGATTTTCTTAGTTGGTTATATGAGATAAACGATTTAGATCACCGAAGGGAGTCCAAATTAGTGTCATAATGGGTCAACTTACCATATAAAAACAATCTGATGGCATGACAATCGATGGATCAATTTGATTTTTTGCATGAATAATTTTATCAATTAGTTGTATGAGATGAACGGTTTAGATCACCGAAATTGATCTAAGTTAATCCCATAATGGGTCAACTTCACCGTTAAGTTGAAATGTTCAACTTTAGCAAATCCAGATTCAGCATAACATCATGTTAAACATATATTAACATATTATAGTGCTTATTTAACTATAGCGAGTTCTATATTTGTAGCAAATTGAAAAAGTTCAATCAAATTCAAATAAAACAACAAACTGAAGTATCGTGCAGAAAAAAATATATATATATATAAATGATTAATAATTCATAAGAAAATGACCTCAACAGGGGCCTGAGGAGTCTGCAAGGTCACAGCACGAATTGATCCCTTGTTGAATTGGTTAGAGGATCCATTCTTCTCCGCGAAGTAGTTCCAGCGACGGCCATCGATCTCTTCGCAACAAATCAATCTCAAGCTCGAATCAACGAATTGTTCATCGACAAAGCCCAAGTTAGCAGCCTCGGGCCTGAATCGAGTGCTCTCGGCGGCCACAAGGGCGGCGGAGGAGGAGGAGGCGAGGTTGGCGCTGATTCGGAGGGTCTCGCGGACGAGAAGGCGAGCGTCGTGAGAGGAGGTGGAGGAGGAGGAGGAGGATTGGTTGAGCTTCAATGGCGGTGCCATTGGGGATTGAAGAAAATGCAGTGATTGAGGGTTTTTATTGAAGGAGTGGAGGCGGCATTGGAATTGACGAAGGAGGGATTTTCGTTTTCATGGCTGTGTGTAATGAGGAACAAAAAGCAGGTGGCCTAACGGAGCTTATGAGGTAGAGAGAGAAACATAGGGAGAAAGACTGGGAGCCACATGGAGTTGTAAAGAAAATTAATGGGTTATTTACCCAAAGACCCTTAAACTATTGAAAAATTATTATTTTAACCCTCTAAATTATAAAAATATATAAACAAATTCCTTAAACTATTAAAAAATATCACTTCAACCCCTAAATTATAAAAGTATACAAATAGACCTTCTAAATTATAAAAGCGTACTAAGGCCTTGTTTGGGAACAGGCTAATTTAGTAACTTTTTGGCTATTTGACTAAAATATGAGCTAAAAAAAATTAGTATGTTTGGGATGATTTTTTGACTTTTTACGAAAAGATATGCAAAAAGTAGAGAGAAAAGAGAATTTTTGATTTTTTGGTATGAGTTATTGGTTTTTTGGTTTTTTTAGTGAATTTTTAAATTTTGGCTAAACAGGTCGCTTCCCAAACGAGGCCTAATTGAACCCGCTAATAGAAGAGTGTCAAAGTGAAATATATTTCAATAATTTAGGGGTCTTTTGGGAAAAAGGTAAACTATTTTCGGGTCACATCACCTCTCACATTTTTATCCATAAAAAGACAAAATAAACTAAAAAATCTAAAAAATCAACTTTTTACGAACTTCTCAAAACAGTCCTTAAGGGGTTCATTTGTATGATTTTATAATTAAGAAAGCAAAACAATACTTCTCAATAGTTTAGGAAGTCTATTTATACGTTTGTATAATTCAAGGGGTTGCAGTGATGTTTTTCAATAGTTAAGAGGTTCTCTATGTAAATAACTCAAAATTTATTAAACGTAACAGTAAAACATTTATGGCGGAATATCAAAAATGAGAAGTTAGAAAAATAATTGTAAATTTATATATTAAAAAAAAAAATACAAGTGATTTATGTATGTACTTTCTTTAATTTGTATTTTTTTTTTTTCTTTCTGTTTTTTTGATATTTTCTCAAAAATTTATGGGCAATTACAAAAATAATAATCAAGGTTTGAGCATTTTAAGAAATTAAATATTGAGTTTTAAATTTTATCAATTGAAATATTAATTTTTTAATTTATTTTTAATCTAAACCATTTGCTTATTTTTGCTAAGTAAAATCAACAGAAAAATAAGTATTTTAATTATTAAATTCAATATAAATATACATAAAATATCAAAAATGCTTTTTTTATTGAGTTTAATGACTAAAATACTCATTTTTTCATCAATTTTATTTAACGAAAATAGACAAATGGTTTATATTGAAAACAAATCAAAAAGTTATAATTTAAATTGATAAAATTAAGAACTTTTAATTTATTTTGTTACAAGAGTCAAATCCTGAATTTTATTTTATTTTTTGTAATTCCTACAAGAATTTATCTTATAAGAATTAAATTGAAATATAAAGAGTATTTCACACAAATTTATTTATAATTGGAATATATTAAAGAGTGCCCTTAAAATATTGTTTAACATTGAGATTGAGATAATATATATATATATATATTGAAAGGGCCTGGCTTTGGTCCAGTCCTTAATCGGACTGGACGGTGCTGTTGGGCCCGTGGAGGCCCACTACGGGTTCCGTTTTGAAAATCTGAACCGTTGAATGTGTAGAACTCGTCGAGTACTATATGCCTATGAAAAATCACGTTGACCGGATATCGATAGCTATGTGATCAAATCAGTTTGTATAAAAAAAAATGGACGGTGAATAAATTAACGGTTGATAAAAAAACTGATTTGATCACATAGCTATCGATATCTGATCAACGTGATTTGCCACAAGCATATAGTACTCGACGAGTTCTACACATTAAACGGTTTAGATTTTCAAAACGGGATCCGTGGTGGACCCCCACGGGCCCAACAGCACCGTCCAATCCGATTAAGGACTGGACCAAAGCCGGAGCCATATTGAAAATATGTAAAAGTGTTAAAAAGTTTATGTATTGTATTTAGTACAAAATACCTCGTATTCTTTAATTTTTTAATTTTTTTGTGCCTCAGGGAGGGACACTTGTTAATAAAGACCATTTATAATTTGAAAAGGTTATGGTTGAATTTTGAATTTATGTATAAATTTGTGAAGAAAAAAAAATGAAAAGAAAAAATTACAAGGTTTTGATGTAGAAATTGGTGGAGTGGAAAGAAAAGTAAAGAAAGAAATGACAAAAAAAAAAAATGAAAGGACGTATATGCGGAAAAAAATAAGAAGAAAAAAGTAAAAATACTTTAGTTTAGAGTTTTCTGAAAAAATTATTTTTCAAATTTAAGATTCAAACCTGACATAAGGGGAATTAAAAATTAAAAAATACAAACAATTTAAAATAATTATAATATCATTTATCATTAAAAAACAAGTCAAATTTGAGTATCATGTCATAAATACAACTCCACTTGCACATTCATAAATATTAGAATTATTTATAATTATTTCTAATATTTTTCAAATCTCCTAATATTCTATGGAAAATGGTGTGTCATAAATTTTTGTTTCAAATTTTACCCTAAAAATAGGTGTAGATGTAAATTTAAAATTGATGAGTTATAAATTGTCTCAAAAATAATTGTCGCCTATAAATATAATTTTAAAATAATTTTTTTAATATGTATTAGGGTTATTTACATAAAAATCCTGAAAAGTATCACTTTGACTTCTTAAATTATAAAAACGTACAAATTGACTCCCTAAATTATAAAAAAACATATATAAACTCCTAAACTATTAACGTGTTTCGCTTTAATCCTTTCCATTAAGGGTCCAATTTATATGTTTTTTTATAGTTTAAGTAGTCTATTTATACATTTTTATAATTTAAGAGACTAAATAATACTTCTCAATAATTTAATAAATCCCTATATAATATTATTGATTTGGTGAATCCAAAAAGTTAAGTACCAATAAATCATAAATACTGATCTTATAAACTGTTCGATCATTTCTTTTTTCTTATAGACTTAAAAGTCTCATTCCATTGTGAATTACATAAAGTGTTAAGTATAAACACACGTGTTATGTGTTAAGGGACAAATATTGATTTTCTCATAATATTAAAATTACTAAATGTAACACTTTAAAAAAATTATTTAGTATACTTTTTCTTAACGTAACACTTTAATTTAATACGCCAAAAACGTAACACTCTAAAATAATATACTAAAAAACTACTTATTATACTTTTTTTTAAACGTAACACTCCAATCAATGTAACACAAAAAAAAATTTAGTGTACTTTTCCCCAACGTAATACTCCAATGTAACACACTAAAAACTCCTTAGTGTACCTTTTTCAAACATAACAACGTAATATTCTAAAAAAAATCCTTAATGTTATAACACTCCAATCAATGTTATACACAAAAATTTCTTATTATATTTTTTTCAAATATAACACTCCAATGTGATACTAGAAAACCACACTAATAGAAATATAAATTTTCAAACTCAACAACCAACACTTTAGCCACTAATCCTCCTAAGACCATCTCCAACGCTATACCAAATCTGATATCAAATTTGAATTTTGATGAAAATGACACTGTTCATGGCTCCAACGGTGCACCAAATCTGATATCAAATTGAGTTTTCATCAAAAATTTCATCAGATCGCGGAGGAAGTAATGAATTCATCAAAACACTGTAGCGGACACTGTTGCGGACCGTTAGAGGGGACCCGGGTCGACCAACCGGTTGCCCACCCGGTTGACCAACCGGTCAACCGGCAAAAGGTTCAGACAGTTCAGGAAAAAAATTTAGAAATTCAAAAAAAAAAAAAAAAAAAAAATTTGCCTAACCGGTCGACCCACCGGTCGACCCGGAAACAGTTCAAAAAGTTCAAAAAAAAAGGTTCAAAAAATTCAAAAAAATAATAATAATAATAATATTTGGGCAAACCGGTCAACCGGCCGGTCGACCGGCCGGTCGACCACCCGGTTGTCCCGGGACAAATTTGAGAATTTGGTGAATCGTTGGAGCATCTGTTATCAAATTTGATGAAATTGATACTTTTTGACTCAAATTTGGTGAAAATTTTGAGTAAGCGTTGGAGATGCTCTAAAAAGAATTTTTCACACCTCACATTTCCATTTACATCCCAAAAACAAATCAAAAAATTAAAAAATAAGTGCACTTTTTGACTTTTTATGAAATATGGGTTAGGTATAGGTTGGGTTTGGAGTGGTTTGGGATGATCTAAATAAATGCACTTTTTGACTTTTTATGAAATATGGGTTGGGTATGGGTTGGGTTTGAAGTGATGTGTTAGAGAAGTGACGTGACTTAAATAAGATGATGTGACTTAAATAGGATAGTGACTTTTTAATTTTTTGACTTTTTTAAATCATGCCAAACAAGAAATTACAAAAAAATATTCTCTTAAACTCAAATAATACCAAATCAAATAAATATAACTTTTCAAAAAAAAAAAAAAAAACTAATTGATTCATAAAAAAAATTAAAAAATTAAAACTAAATAGATTAATATTCTCCTATATAAAATTTATAGGTAAATTTTTCAAAAAGTTATGCCCGTCATCTCCATTAGATCCATTTTTCCTTGTTTTTCTAATGTTACATGTGCGCTCTTCACCGACCAGAAAAGTGGATTGCTATGGACCATTTGAACGTTAATTTTTTATTTTTAATTTATTTTAAGTTACATTATTTTCCTATTTTTTAAAATATTTTTTAAAAGAATTTAAAAAATTAAAAAGCGAACTTATATATAACTAACTTCTCAAAATATTTGACAAATAATTTTTTAATATATATATATATTTTTAAATAATTATTAATTAAAAAAGTTGAGTGTGACCGTTGTTTCTCTTCTTTTTGATAGTTGGTCATTGCCAAATCAACCTTTTTTTTTTTTTTTTTTTTTTTTTTTTTTTTTTTTTTTGACTGAACAATTAAAAAATCCACTACTTAAGCAATTTTTCAATTGAAATTATAGCGACTCTGATTTCGATCCAACCCGTTGATATTTTGAATCCGGATTTCATTGTCTTATATGGTTATTCATGTCCTATTTTCTTTTATTTCTCATTGAGTTTGGTTATTGGGATGCGTTGGTTGCATTTAGAGCAAGTTGGTTGTTTTTTTTTTTAAAACTGTTGTTGCCCTAAATTTTGTCTCTACGCTCGAGCGGTAATTCCTGCGCTCGAGCGGTCACACATTGTTGTTTTTGGATGCTCGAGCGACATTTCTTGTGCGGTCTGTCTAAATTCAGCAACTATATAAGATTTTGATGTAGAAATTGATGGAGTGAAAAGAAAAGTAAAAAGAGAAATGACACCAAAAAAATAATAATTATTATTATTATTATGAAAGGACATATATAAGGGAAAAAATAAGAAGAAAAATGTAAAAATAATTTAGTTTAGAGTTTTGTGAACAAATTCTTATTCAAATTTAAAATTCAAACATGACATAAGAAGAATTAAAAATTAAAAATACAAACAATTCAAAATAATTATAATATCATTAAAAAAACAAGTCAAATTTGAGTATCATGTCATAAATACGAATCCACTTGCACATTCATAAATATTAGAATTATTTCTAATATTTTTCAAATCTCCTAATATTCTATGAAAAATGGTGTGCCATAAATTTTTGTTTCAAATTTTACCCTAAAAATAGGTGTGGATGTAAATTTAAAATTGATGAGTTATAAATTGTCTCAAAAATAATTGTAGTCCATAAATATAATTTTTAAATAATTTTTTTAATATGTAATAGGGTTATTAACATAAAAATCCTAAAAAATATCACTTCAACTTCTTAAATTATGAAAACGTACAAATTGACTCCCTAAATTATAAAAGAGTATAAATAAACCCCTAAACTATTGACATGTTTCACTTTAATCCCTTCCATTAAGGATCCAATTTATATATTTTTATAGTTTAATTAGTCTATTTATACATTTTTATAATTTAAGAGACTAAATAATACTTCTCAATAATTTAAGAAATCCCTATAAAATATTATTGATTTGGTGAATCCAAAAGGTTAGAGTGAAGTACCAATAAATCATAAATAGTGATCTTATGAATTGTTTGATCATCTCTTTTTTCTTATAGACCTAAAAGTCTCATTCTACTGTGAATTACATAAAGTGTCAAATATAAACACGTGTGTTATGTGTTAAGAGACAAATATAGGTTTTTTCATGATATAAAATTACGAAATGTAACATTTTAGAAAAAATTATTTAGTGTACTTTTTCTCAATGTAACATTTTAATATAATACGCCAAAGGCATAACATTCCAAAATAACACACTAAAAAACTCGATATTGTTTTTTTTTCAAACGTAGCACTTCAATCAATGTAATACAAAAACTCTTTAGTGTGCTTTTTCCAAACGTAATATTCCAATATAACATACTAAAAAAGTCTTTAGTGTACCTTTCTCAAATGTAATAACGTAATATTCTAAAAAACTTTTTAATATATTTTTTTCCAAATGTAACACTCCAATCAATGTTACACACAAAAATTTATTACTATATTTTTTTCAAATATAACACTCCAATGTAATACTAGAAAACCACATTAATAGAAATATAGATTTTCACGCTTAACAATCAACACTTCAACCACAATTCTCTTAAAAAGAAATTTTCACACCTCAAGTTTCCATTTACATTCCAAAAACGAATAAGAAAATTAAAAAATGAATCACAAAAAAGCATTCACTTAAACTCAAATGACACCAAATCAAATAAATATAATTTTTCAAAAAAAAAATAATTGATTCATAAAAAAAAGACTCTTAAAACAAAATAGATTAATATTTTCCTATATAAAATTTATTGGTAAATTTTTCAAAATGTTATGCCCGTCATCTCCATTAGATCCATTTTTCCTTGTTTTTCTAATGTTACATGTGCGCTCTTTACCGACCAGAAAAAGTGGGTTGCTATGGGCAATTTAAAATTTTGGCTAAAAATTAATTTTTAATTTATTTTAGGTTACATTATTTTTTATTTTTCAAATTTTTTTAAAAAAATCAAAAAATCAACTTATAACTAACTTCTCAAAACATTTGACAAATAATTTTTTAATATATATATTTTTAAATAATTATTAATTAAAAATATTTAATTACTTTTTGATATTAAAAAACGTTGAATGTGACCGTTGCTTCTCTTCTTTTTGATAGTTGGTCATTGCCAAATGAACTTCTTTCTTCTTTTTTATTTATTTATTTATTTATTTTTTTGACTGAATAATTTAAAAAATCCACTACTTAAGCAAGTTTTTAACTGAAATTATAGCGACTCTGGTTTCGATCCAACTCGTTGATATTTTGAATCCGAATTTCATTATCTTATATGGTTATTCATGTTTTGTTTTCCCTTATTCCTCATTGAGTTTGGGTATTGGGGTGTGTTGGTTGCATTTGGAGCAAGTTGGTTCCCTTTTTTTTTTAAACTGTTGTTGCCTTAAATTTTTTCTCTACACTCGAGCGAAAAATTCTTGCGCTCGAGCAGTGTTTGAAAACTCCCAATACTTTTGCAGGTTTGCAAAATTATTGGGAGGGTACATTCTTCGCTTAAGCGGTGATTCCTACGATTAAACAATCACACCTTGTTGTGTTTGGACGTTCGAACGATACTTCTTATGCTTGAGCGGTCTTTGCGCTCGAGCGGTTTGTCCAAATTCAACATCCATACAAGATTTTGATGTAGAAATTGGTGGAGTGAAAAGAAAAGTAAAGAGAGAAATGACACCAAAAAAAAATAATAATAATATAATAATAATTATAAAAAGACATATATAAGGGAAAATATGAAGAAAAATGTAAAAATAATTTAGTTTAGAGTTTTGTGAACAAATCCTTATTCAAATTTAAGATTCAAACGCGACATAAGGAGAATTAAAAATTAAAAATACAAACAATTCAAAAGAAGGGCAAATTACAAACATCTCCCTCGAGGTTTGGTGAAAATACAGATTCCCCCCTGAGGTTTGAGAAATTACATCCCACCCCTTGATGTTTATATTTCCATAACAAATTACCCCCTGAGGTTTTTATTTTTATACAGATTCCCTCCTAATTCTCTCTAATTTGTTATGAAAATTTGACCTTCAGGAGGCAATTTGTAATTTCTCAAACCTCAGGGGGAATCTATATTTTTACCAAATCTCGAGGGAGGTGTTTGTAATTTGCCCTCAAAATAATTATAATATCATTAAAAAACAAGTCAAATTTGAGTATCATGTCATAAATACAAATCCACTTGCACATTCATAAATATTAGAATTATTTATAATAATTTCTAATATTTTTCAAATCTCCTAATATTCTATGAAAAATGGCGTGTCATAAATTTTTGTTTCAAATTTTACCTTAAAAATAGGTGTAGATGCAAAGTTAAAATTGATGAGTTATAAATTGTCTCAAAAATAATTGTAGTCCATACGTATAATTTTTAAATATTTATTTAAATAATTTTTTTAATATGTAATAGGGTTATTTATATAAAATCTCTTAAACTATCAAAAAGTATCACTTTGACTTTTTAAATTATGAAAACGTGAAAATGTACTCCCTAAATTATAAAAGAGTATAAATAGACCCCTAAACTATTGGTATGTTTCACTTTAATCCTTTCCACTAATGGTCCAATTTTTATATGTTTTTTTTTATAGTTTAAGTAATCTATTTTTATAATTTAAGAAGTTAAATAATACTTCTAAATAGTTTAAGAAATCCCCATATAATATTATTGATTTGGTGAATCAGAAAAGTTAGAGTGAAGTACCAATAAATCATAGAATAATGTTTTGTGGCACTAAAAAACTGGGCACTAATGCACCTAATTTCTAAAACTGGTAACTTTGTTTTTTGTTTTTTTGTTTTTTTTTGCCTTGTTGGGAAATTCGGGGCATTCGTGCCCCTTTTTTTCGAGGCACTGATCAGAATTGTAAATCATAATAGTGATCTTATGAATTGTTTAGTCATTTTTTTTTTCTTATAGACCTAAAAGCTCATTCTACTGTGAATTATATAAAAGGACAAGTATAAACACACGTGTTATGTGTTGACGGACAAATATATATTTTCTCATAATATTGAAATTACTAAATGTAACGTTTCAAAAAAATTACGCAGTGTATTTTTCCTCAACGTAACACTTTATTGTAATACACCAAAAATGTAACACTTCAAAATAACACACTAAAAAACTCATTAGTATACTTTTCTCAAACATAATACTCCAATCAATATAACACATAAAAAAATTTAGTATACTTTTCTCAAACATAACACACTAAAAAACTCCTTAGTATACAAACGTAACAACGTAATATTTTAAAAAAACTCTTTAATTTTCAAATGTAATACTCCAATCAATGCTACACACAAAAAATTCTTATTTTATTTTTTCAAATGTAACATTCTAATATAACACTCCAATATAATACCAGAAAACCACACTAATAGAAATATAGACTTCACGCTCGACAACCAATACTTCAGTCACCAATTCCCTTAAAAAGAATCTTCCACACCTCACATTTTCATTATCATCCTAAAAACGAATTAGAAAATTAAAAAAATGAATCACAAAAGGGCATTAATTTAAATTCAAATGACACCAAATCAAATAAATATAACTTTTCAAAATAATTTTTTTAAAAAAACTAATTAATTCATAAGAAAACTTTTATATTAAGCCTTCGTTTGGGATGTAGGTTGGCTTTTTGACTTTTTCGTTTTTCAACTATTTTAATCTGGGGTTAAAAAGTCTCGTTTGGGATAGACTTTTTGACTATTGTGAGAGAAAAATGAAATGATTATAGTTTAAATATGACATGTTATCTTATTAATTTTTTAATTTATTTTATATTTTTATGATTAAAATAGTCAAAAAAAAAAAATTTTATCCAAAATATAAATGGATTAATAGTCCCCTATATAAAATTTATAGGTAAATTTTTCAAAAAGTTATGCCCCTCATCTCCATTAGATCCATTTTTCCTTGTTTTTCTAATGTTGCATGTCAGCTCTTCAACGACCAGAAAAAGTGGGTTGCGATGAAGAATTGGGGATCTTGGTTAAAACTTAATTTTTAATTTATTTTAGATTATATTATCTCTCTACTTTTTAAAATATTCTTTTAAAAAATGTCAAAAAAAATTTAAAAATCAGTTTGTAACTAACTTTCCAAAACATTTAACAAAAAGTTGGGTAAAATAGCAATAAATCCTAAAATGTGATATTGTGAACTGTCTAGTTTTTCATTTTTTCTTATGAACCCAAAAGTCTTATTAAAGTAGAAATTACATAAAAAGTGTAACAGCTCCGACCTGTGATTAATTGTTAAACCATAATTAAGAATGCTGGATAAGTAATTAAGATGGAGTTTTGTGTTAATTGCATGTGTTATATGTTATTTGTATTTGTATCTGTCTGTCGTAAAAATGTATGTTTGTGTTACGTTCTGTTCTGCGAATTGAAGGCCTTATCGACCACAGAACATGAAATTAAGTTGGTTTACGTGCTATTTTAGATTTTTAGGAAATCATGGTAAATTAAATTGAAATTCAATTTGGAACGAAATAATTAGAATAATTAATACTCATTTAACTAGTAATAAGCCTAATTAATTAAATTCCCTAATCAAGCCTATAAAAGGCCTATACACCACTTAGACTCATCTCATCTTCAACCTTTTGAGCCTACTAGACGTGAGAGAGAAGAGAAGGCCAAGAATTTCACATCTAAGCTTGAAAATTGGAGAGACTTGGAAGGGAAATTAAGAATTGACTTGTGAGCTCAAGTCATCTCTGCATAAACCATAATTGAGCACCTAAGGTAAGAAATCAAACCTTTAGTTGTGTAATTGAGTTAGTTCATGTAAGAATTCAAGTGAAAAATGTGGATTGACATGAGAATTAAGCTAGAATTATATAATTATAAGTCAAACCATGCATCCATGCACAGTTTATGGCATTGAAAAGTTGATTTCAAAGAATTTCCCTCTTGCATGTCCTTATTTTGATAATCTTCTAAGAATTCAACATGTTTTTGAGTTAAACAACTCATTTGATCATGTTTTAGAAGGTTGAAGTTCATACCATTGCATGCATGTTGTAGTTTCAAAGTTTCAAGTTTGATTTTGAACAATTGGTATGCTTTTGTGCTTTAATTTTGCGAAATGATTTTGAATTCTCAATGTTTTTCAAGTTTATATAAGTTTCCTTAAGTTTTTTAGCCCAAAAAAAAAACATAAATTGCTACTTTGAGTTGAGTTTGGAACTTGGAAGCAAATATGGAAATTCCACAATCGAGCGACAGAACCTGCGCTCGAGCGACTACTCTTTATTTGGCACTTCCGCTCGAGTGACCAAAAGTTAGCTCGAGCGTAAAATACATGCTTCCAGAAGTTTACAAGTTTTGCAAACTGCTCGAGCGACCAGAGTTGCGCTTGAGCGAAGACCTCAATCTCACGCTCGAGCAACCGTCGAGCGTGCATCCGGTGGAAAAATCAAGCAACCAGTACTTTTGCAGAGTTTACAGACCGCTCGAGCGACAGAAGTTGCGCTCGAGCGACCACCCTTATTTTTGACCCTCCGCTCAAGCGAAAGAATCTACACTCAAGCGAGAGAATCTACACTCGAACGAAGACCCTATTTTCAGTAAATTTGACCAACTATTGAACATCATGTTTTGGTATCATCATTGCATCCTAGGCATTCCTAAGCCATGATTAAGACGTAATAATGAGGATAAGGACTAGAAACACACTAAGAACGAAATAAAATAAGTTAAGTACTATCCGAGTAATAATGAGGATAACGACCAGAAACACACTAAGAATGAAATAAAATAAGTTAAGTATTATTCGAGTGTGTGTTTCAATATGTATATCTGTTATGTTTGTGTAGGTCACCCGCCATAAGCTATTTGATTTGTCTGCTATGTCTGTCTGCTTCTAGAGTCATCTGCGAGTAATAGCTTTGTAAAACTATGTTCACGTTTAAGTATTTTCCTATATGATATGACAAGAAATGATCTGTTTTCTGAAATGCTAAGTTTTGTATCAATGAATGATTGTCCATGTATTGAAAATATATTCGTGGCATCCTTAGCACAAAGCCCTTACCCAAGGGTAACAATACCGTGGTTTATGAGCACAAGGCCTTTGCCTTGGGGTAATAATACCGCAATCTCATGGCCCTTGCCCAGAGGTAATAATAACGTGGTTTCATGGCCCTCGCACGGGGATAACAATACTGTGACTAAAGTATGCTATCTATTCCCGGTACCGGAGGTTCCTTTATGGAACTGGTCAAGTATGACCCATCATGCTCTGTATTTGATCTGTTAGCTCTAATGGGTGTACCACGTATGATAAGTACATGTTTCTGAACTCTGAATAAGAATATGAATCTGTTATGGGACATCATTCATTTAATTCTTTACTATGTTATTATTTACTGGGCTTCCGCTCACTATTTATATTATGTATGTAGGTGAGCAGGCGCGTGACCAAGCCTAAGTTGCTGCTTGGAGAGTTTGGGTCAGCCAGCCTCTACGCCTCCTGAGGAGGTTCTTGTTGGTAGAAGTCAAGTTTTTGTGGATCTGTTTTGTAACGCCCCAAATTTCTAGCCCAAATGATAATACAACAATCATGACTCTTTCAAGGAAAACTGGATATAAATCTCCAAACTTACATTACATGATACAATAGTTTTTCATGCAACAATACATTAATCGAACAATAAGTAAATAAACAAATAAATACCCCCAATGGTTTACAAGTTTCCAAGGCTTGAGCCTGGTTACACAAAGCGGTTATTCAAACTCACACACATATAACCCTTGGCTTACACACAGAGTCACAGCAAAATGAGAGTCTCGTACTCTCAACACACATTTCCTCGCCTTTAGTTAGGCGGCATCACCACATCTTTTCCTGCACAAAAATCTCGTAAGGTGAGCATAAAGCCTAGTAGGAAATCCTTAACAAAGTATATACATTTTATACAAGTCTCAAGAGATAAAATGCACATGCCATGCTATGCCCTTTTGAAAGAAAATCACATCTTCATCTTTGAAAACCATCATACTCAATGATATCATGCAATTTCAATTTTTCAAAACTTAACAATTCATTTCAAGAGCGGTAAATACGACTCTGGTAATCCCTAGGTCGGTGTCTGCAAGTAGACTATACAAGTACTACAATTTGTCATTTCTACCAGTATTAATTGGAAGGCTCGACACCTATAATCTACACCACCTTTCAAGACTTACCACCGTATTTATCCTAAAACCGTTCCATGAAAACTTGTTTCTCAATATTCTTTTCTCAATGCAAATTTTCAAATCAACTTCCAAAGTTTAATGTAATCAAATGAATTGATATGCCAATAACACAAGATGAATATAAATACTTTTGTTCCAATTCATCATTCAAGGAATAACATAATTCCCTCTTCTCAAGTATCCTCAACAATTAG
The DNA here is from genome assembly GCA_036172215.1 of Camellia granthamiana. Taxonomy (NCBI): domain Eukaryota; kingdom Viridiplantae; phylum Streptophyta; class Magnoliopsida; order Ericales; family Theaceae; genus Camellia; species Camellia granthamiana. The sequence goes on from CM069904.1 coordinate 30,087,516, forward strand.
TCATTTTAAGACTATTTCAACATTTTGAACAATAATTTCCAAAATAAACAACAATTCTCATATTCCTTGAAATTCATCATTTATATAAATATAAATAAGAAATTTTCCAAATATCCATTTATTTTGACATACAAAATAAATACAACAATATCATTCATGGATTTTCAGTCTCTTTTAAAAAAATTCCCAAATTCTAGGTTTTCTCACCAAAACTATACAACTCAAATCTTTTGAAAGAAAATTTTCCAAAATCATCTTTTCTTCAATCAACGAAAATCAAAACTCATAAGATCATTTTAAAAAAATAAGAGTCAAACTCACTTTCAAAATCGCTCAACTTCTTGAATCAACAAACAATTTTCAAAGTTATCGAAAGATGATTTCGAACATCATCTAGATCTTGCAAATATATATATATATAACTCTAAGAAAATCCCTACCTCAAGTTTTGAAGAAGAAATGAGATGAAACCCCCAAAATCAACGGTGTCGAAACTCGATCTTCACCGCACACAACGAAACCCTCGAGAAGTTAACCAATTTTGATGAAGAACTTATGACAGAACTCTTATGGATCTTGAGAAATCAAGGTTTTGATCCAATTTGGTGTAGGGAAATGTAGAAAGAAAGGAGAGTAAAGAATTTTTAAAGAGAGAGAGACCTAACAAGAGTGAGATACACTCAGCCTAAAAAAAAAAAAAGACCAAAATTTCGGACTCACCTACCACCGCACGTGCGGTGCTTCTCCCGCACTTGCACTCTCGCACCTGTATTTATTGCAGTAGCTGAGCATAAAGCCCAGTGGGAAATCTTTAACAAAGTATATGCATTTTATACAAGTCTCAAGAGATGAAATGCACATGCTATGCCATGCTATGCCCTTTTGAAAGAAAATCGCATCTTTGTCTTTGAAAACCATCATGCTCAATGAAGTCATGCAATTTCAATTCTTCAAAATTTAACAATTCATTTCAAGAGTAGTAAATACGACTCTGGTAATCCCTAGGTCGGTGTCTGCAAGTAGACTATACAAGTACTACCAATTTGTCATTTTTACCAGTATTAATTGGAAGGCTCGACACCTATAATCTACACCACCTTTCAAGACTTACCACCGTATTTATCCCAAAACCATTCCATGAAAACTTGTTGGGTTTAATTTTTTAAGAATAAAAATGGGTTTCTCAAAATGAAAAATTACACATTTGGACAATTTGCACTATAGAAGTTTTGGATTTTCCCTCATTCTCTAACAAATCCCACATTACAAACAAAAACCTAACACTCTAATATAACACTCCAAAAAACTCCTTTGTGTACTTTTTCCAAATGTAATAACGTAACACTTAAAAAAAACTCTTTGGTGTACTTTTCCCAAACATAATACTCCAATGTAATACAAAAAAAAAAAAAATTCATTAGTGTACTTTTCTCAAACGTAACACTTTAATCAGTATAATCCCAAACATAACATTCCAATGTAACATACTCCAATGTAACACATGTACTTTTTTTCAAACGTAACACTCACAGTTTAAAATTATACATTTGCCCAAAATTTACTAAGGAATATTTGTATTCCTTTTGGAATGGTTTGAAGAATCTCACATCCTTTTTTTTTAGTAATACATTGGAGTGTTACGTTTAGAAAAAAGTGTTGGAAAAAATGATTTTTGGGGACTTTAATTTAATATTAAAGTGTGGTGACTTTAATTAAATATTAAAGTGGGTCCCAACCTTTTATTGTGTTGGGTCCAAGTGAGCCAAAAACCATTGGGTTTTGAATAAGAAATTGCTTCATGATGTTAGAATCATGAATAGGATTTTAAAGAGTATTTAAATCTTTTTTCTTGGCTAAAGGGTGTGAATCCTTTGGGCATCCATATTTTTCATTTTGTGGAAAGGGGCTATGGATGCTTGGTGTTTTAATGACTAGCCTTAAAGGCTGGAGGCTCTTCCTCTCTCCCCTATACATGTATAAATTGAGACCCTCCTGTCAAGTTTCATATAGAAATTTTTGCTTCCATTTTACAAGTCAGTTTGCCAAAAAGTTCCTATTGTGAAAGAGTACTGCCACTGTTTTTGTTCGCTAAGCTAGACAGATAGTGCTTTTGCTGTAGCTGGTTTTGACCGTCGTATCCTGGGAGACAGACGTCGGGTTTCCTCAAGCACTCGACCCGTGAGGCGGCGAAATCTGTTTTAAGGAAACTGCTTCCGTGCAGGCTTCGATTTTGTCTCTTTACCCTTTATTGTTTTTGTGTATTTCTGTTGAAATTTAGTTGTAATTATCAGCATATGTTCTTGGTATATAATTTGTTTTCTTTATAAATCTATTTATTTAATTTCACAATTTTGAACAGCAAGCTTAAAACAGATTTTTATATATATTTTCTATGAAATTGATCGAATAGATTTATATAGACTATTAGGTTAGTTTTGTATAATGTTACTAGGAATTGTTGCGGAATTACTCACTATTTCAATGATTGTAAATTATGAAATGTTGTTCTCTAATTGCTTAGTTTAATTAGAATGCTCTATCATAATTTGCATACTTAATTGTATTAGTATGATCTTATTTTATGCGTATGGTTCATCATTCCCCTACCACGATTTGCATGAATTTTAAGGTTATAAAATATAATTTATGGATGTTGCAATTTTGACATGCTAATTCTATTCTAGTTTTAATTTGTTACATGTTTATTATTTTCTAGACTAGATTACATAATTTAATGTATTTTGGAGTTATAAAGTTTTTATGAATTGTGTACATGATTAATGTGAATTATTTAATTAGGTGCATTAATCTAAATTATCTAATTGGGTGCATTAATCTGAGTTATTTAATTAGGTGCATTAATCTGAGTTATTTAATTAGGTGCATTAATCTGAATTATTTAATTGGGTGCATTAACTTTGAATTTGACTTATCTATTTGGAGTTATTAGTTTAAATGTTTATTATGAATTAATTTCATTTACAACCCATGAGTATAGAACTTTATTTTAAAATTTTAATTTAATTGGCATTTTAATGCATTGGTTACTTATATAATTAAAAGTTGGCTAGATGGTTTCATTTAATTTATTAAATTTTTAGATTATTTGTTTGTATTTTGTTGTGGTTTGCTACTAACTTTCTTTGTAGGGATACCAATGCGAAAAGCAAATATAATACCAAATGAATAGTATTTGGGATGTAAAAACAAAAATATTTGGACTACTAACCTTTGTGTTGAATAGGAATACCTAAGCGTGGAAAGGCTTTTGGACTAAATAGAATCCTTATGGATTGGCTATTTTATTTAAATGGTTGAAGTATGTTTGCTTGAGATTTAGTTGGTTTGTTTACCAATTTGTGGTAGCAAGTTTTATTTGCTTATTTTGTTAGAAGCATTTTATATGCATGTAATTGTTATAACAAATTTTAAATTGCTTGTAAGTTTGGAACTTGGTTTGGTTTTCTGTGATAGAAACCAAAGTGTTTAGCTTTGGCTAAAGAGTAGTTCTTATTTGTTCAGAAATGACAACTAAGACGGATTTGGTTTCAAACCTTTGGAGTTTGAGGAAGTCTTTGGGTTTAATCATTTTATTCCCAAAGTGTTGGAAAACCATGTTTGGAGAAAGTCTTTGGTTATAATCTGATTATGTCCAAAGTGTTTTGGTTTTGAGAAGGAAACCAAATTTTAGCATTAGCTAAAATATTTCTAATTTTATTCAGAAATAATGGGCTTAGTTCCGAGAGTACCAGCTAACTTTTATGAGTGGTGTAATTCTGGTAGCAAATTTTATTTGCTTGGGAATCGGTTTGTTATAACCTGGTTTATCCCCTGGAAATCTTAATTTTAAAATTGTTTCCTATGGACTAGGGGTCAACATGCTCTTTGATGTTTTGTCAAAAGGTTAACTGGGTTTTAAGTGAGACCGATGTGACCCCTCCAGTCTTCCTGGGAACATTCCTGACCATGTTCGATTCTAGGTTAAATGGTGAGACTAGTTTTGAATTAAATTTCCATCTGAGGGATTTTCTAAGGGTTAAGTTTAATTTCTGAAATCACATAAGTGAAATTCTATTGTGATGTTTCAGAAATGGCTTCAAAAGGTGACAAACAGAAATGTTGTTCCACCTGACAACCTTAGCCTCACGAGATTCTTAAAGGAAATCATAAGATTGCATTAAAATATCTCTGAATTGATCAGAGGCAACTAGTATGGTATCCTTGTGTTATTTATAGCATTTTTGATTGCTATGTGACTTTGCTTGAAAGCAAAGTTGAGACAACCTCTTATAGTGGGTGAATATTTTTTGAATTTTTAAATTCCAAATATATTCTTAAATTGGTGGCTCCTAGTGAGTTCAAGATTACTGATCACATGTCAAGACATCATGATTCCTAGTAGTGGAGAGGCTACTGGTCATATGTTAAGACATGATGATTCCTAGTAATGAAAGAGTCTATTGATCCTATGTCAGGACGTTGTGATTCCTAGTAGTAAAGTGACTACTGATCACAGGTTAAGACATTGTGATTCCTAGTAGTAGAAAGTCTACTGACCACATGCTGAGAAATTAGTGATTCCTAGTGATAAGACTACTGGCCATGTTATGAAGTTCCGAATAGTAGACTATTGAACACTGGATTTGTGTTTCCTAATAGTATGACTATTGGCTTCAGAGTAATAGGTTGGACCAAATATATTTGGGTGCCTAATTCGGTTGATGACATTCTGGGAATGTATTTACTGTGATATGATTTTGAGAGTTTCATAATCATTGTGACACAAGGATCTGTTTAAGACTTTGTATTTATTCTACAAAGAAGACCTGATTATCCGACTCTGAATTGAGGAGGATAATAGAAAGAAAGGAGGGAGTACCTCCTCAGTGAAGGCCAATGTCGTTGAGCATGGCAAATCTTCTGGGATAAAGAAGAAGCCCCCTGTGAACAAGAGCTCTAAGCTGGGGCCAAGGGGTGGTGTTGCAAAGAAGTCGGCTTACAAGCCGCAGGAACCTGGTTATCGGTTCTTTGGGAAGTGTTATAACTGTGGTAACGAGGGGCATCGGGCTAGTGACTGCCGCAAGCAGAAGAAGCCATACAAGACCAAACCTCGTGCTCATATGGCAAACTTACAAGAACACTCCCATGAGGAGGATGATATGCACTTGTCTGCCGTTGTCTCTGAGGTGAATCTAGTGGGTTCAAACCCAAGAGAATAGTGGATTGATACTGGGGCTACACGCCACATCTGCTCCGAGCAGAAACTGTTTACAACTTTCGAACCGGTTACAAACGGTGAGAAGTTGTTTATGGGAAACTCTGCTACCTCGATTATTGAGGGGAAAAGGAAAGGTGGTCCTGAAGTTGACGTCAGGAAAGAGCTAACCTTGAACGAAGTCCTGTATGTTCCGGACATTCGTAAGAATCTTGTCTCAAGGACTCTTCTCAGTAAACATGTTTTTCGCATGGTTTTTTGAGTCCGACAAGGTCGTTCTGACGAAACACAAGTGTGAAACTTGTGTTGAAGCGAAGTGGACAAGATCCCGTATGAGTTATGAAAAGGCGTTAAGCCTTCTTATAAATTCTTACAAATGTGGGGGTGTCTTGCAATTGTCGTGATTCCCATACCCTAACGGGTTAGGATATGCCTGAAATCCGTGGATTGTATATTCATTGGTTATGTACATAATAGTAGTGCATATCGATTTCTTGTACATAAGTCTGAAACTTCAGACATTCACAGGAATACCATCATGGAGTTAAGGAATGCATGTTTCTTTGAAGACATTTTTCCTTGCCAAACCTAAGAAGGGGTTCCGAGGTTTTGGAGCAATTTGGTGAGCTTGCTAGTGATGTTGATCATTTTGATGATCAAGTTGCGAATCAAGGTGTTGATCAACCTTGAAGGAGTAAAAGGGGTAGGATGTCCAAGTCTTTTGATCCAGACTTCTTGACTTATATGGTTGAGAACGAACCTCAAACTTTCCACAAAGCTGTGACTTCTCCTCAGAGTCCTTGATGGAAAGAAGCGATCAAAAGTGAGATTGACTCCATCTTACAGAACCACACCTGGGAGTTGGTAGATTTACCTCCAGGTTGTAAGCCTTTAGGCTGCAAATGGATTTTTAAAAGAAGATAAAAGCCGATGGGTCAATTGACAAATATAAGGCGAGGCTCGTTATCAAAGGGTATAGGCAACGAGAATGCCTGTATTACTTTGATACGTACTCACCTGTAACTAGGATAACATCCATTCGCATAGTGATTGCGATAGCAGCTTTGCGCAATCTTGAGATACACCAGATGGATGTAAAGACAGCTTTCTTAAATGGGGATTTGAATGAAGAAATCTACATGGAGCAACCTGAAGGGTTTTCAGCTCCAGGACAAAGCAAGAAAGTCTGTAAACTTGTCAAATCTTTGTATGGTTTGAAGCAAGCGCCTAAACAATGGCATGAGAAGTTTGACAATGTAATGTTGTCAAATGGGTTTCAAATCAACGAATGTGACAAGTGTATTTATGTCAAAGACACTGACAGAGATTATGTCATTTTGTGTCTATATGTTGATGATATGCTCATTATAGGTAGTAACGATGAAATGATCAAAACTACCAAGAAGTTGTTAAACTCTAAATTTGACATGAAGGATATGGGCATTGCAGATGTTATTCTGGGAATTAAGATTACCAGAATCTCTGGCGGAATTGTACTATCTCAGTCTCATTATGTTGATAAGATACTTGAGAAGTTTAGTGGATCAGATACGAGTGTGTCATCGACACCTGTAGACTTAAGTCTACACTTTACCAAGAATAATAAAGAGAGTGTCTCTCTGTTAGAATATTCTCGGGTAAATGGAAGTTTAATGTATCTGATGAGTTGTACTAGGCCTGATATAGCTTACTCGGTTAGCAGGCTTAGTAGATACACAAGTAATCCTGATGCTTCTCATTGGAAGGGCATTGTGCGGGTGTTAAGGTATTTACGCTATACTCGGGATTATGGGCTGCATTATACTCGATATCCAGCGGTGCTTGAAGGATATAGTGACACGAATTGGATATCAGATATAAAGGACTCAAAGTCCACTAGTGGATATGTGTTCACTCTTGGTGGGGCAGCCGTGTCTTGGAAATCTTCCAAGCAAACGTGTATATCTAGATCAATGATGGATTCAGAGTTTATTGCTTTGGATAAAGCAACGGAAGAAGCAGAATGGCTTCGCCATTTCATTGAAGATTTTCCACGTTGGTCTAAACTTGTGCCAGCTATTTGTATTCATTGTGATTGTCAATCTGCAATTGGTAGGGCACAGAGTAATATGTATAATGGAAAGTCTAGACATATCCGTCATAGACATAATTCCATACGACAACTACTCTCGAATGGAGTTGTCTCTTTAGACTATGTAAAGTCTAAGGACAACATTGCGGATCCGCTAACCAAAGGGTTAAATCGAGTGTTAGTCGAGACATCGTCAAAAGGAATGGGGTTAAGGCCTTTGGAAGTTACCGGAATGGAAACCCAACCTAGTTGACTGGAGATCTCAAGATCTAGGTTCAATGGGACAACCTAATTGCGTGTAACGGTGGTATGTCACTGAGGAGGTTAAACCTCCAGCCATTCCTTCTATTAGTGATACCTGCAAGTGTAGAGGATAAGCTGAGCCTTTAATGACTCTTATGTGTTAAGCTGTTGAGCTAAGTATTGCAGGATACTTTAATAGAGTCACCTATGTGAGTTTGAAGTGGGGCCGCTTCTAGAAGAATTGGGAAGGCCAAGATTCTTTGAAACCACTCGCTGAACCAGGCTAGTGTCCAGGGCCACACAGGGCACACCAGTAAGAACAGAATGGTGGTAGGAGTAATTCCCGTGTGAGATCTATTGTTTCAGTTTACATAAACGGCAGAGCAGTTCAAGATGTCATATTCACTGATCAGCTAGTAAACTCGATAGGTTTTCACTGGGAGAGGTTCAATGCCAAAAGCTACCTTCTCTGATGTCGGGGTTAGTCCATTGTACTCTCTCTCAGAGTCTTTATTGTTGAACGATGTCCGTTTGTTGAGTCTTTCGGTCAATTTTTATTCATGTGGGGGATTGTTGGAAAAAATAATTTTTGGGGACTTTAATTTAATATTAAAGTGTGGTGACTTTAATTAAATATTAAAGTGGGTCCCAACCTTTTATTGTGTTGGGTCCAAGTGAGCCAAAAACCATTGGGTTTTGAATAAGAAATTGCCAAGAAATTGCTTCATGATGTTAGATTCATGAATAGGATTTTAAAGAGTATTTAAATCTTTTTTCTTGGCTAAAGGGTGTAAATCCTTTGGGCATCCATATTTTTCATTTTGTGGAAAGGGGCTATGGATGCTTGGTGTTTTAATGACTAGCCTTAAAGGCTGGAGGCTCTTCCTCTCTCCCCTATACATGTATAAATTGAGACCCTCCTGTCAAGTTTCATATAGAAATTTTTGCTTCCATTTTACAAGTCAGTTTGCCAGAAAGTTCCTATTGTGAAAGAGTGCTGCCACTGTTTTTGTTCGCTAAGCTAGACAGATAGTGCTTCTGCCGTAGCTGGTTTTAACCGTCGTATCCTAAGAGACAGACGCCGAGTTTCCTTAAGCACTCGACCCGTGAGGCGGCGAAATCTGTTTTAAGGAAACTACTTCCGTGCAGGCTTCGGTTTTGTCTCTTTACCCTTTATTGTTTTTGTGTATTTCTGTTGAAATTTAGTTGTAATTATCAGCATATGTTCTTGGTATATAATTTGTTTTCTTTATAAATCTATTTATTTAATTTCACAATTTTGAACAACAAAAAGTACATTAAGAAGTTTTTTTTGGTGTTACATTGGAGCGTTACATTTGGAAAAAGTACACCAAAAAGTTTTTTTTTGTGTGTTACATTAAAGTGTTACACTAAATAATTTTTTTAGAGTGTTATATTGCAGTGTTACGTTTGAAAATACACTAAAAGTTTTTATGTGTTAAGTTTTTTTGTGCGTTATATTAGAGTATTATATTAAAGAGTTTTTTTGGAGTGTTATATTACAGTGTTACGTTTGAAAAAAAATACACTAAGGAGTTTTTTTGTGTGTTATATTACAGTGTTACAATAAGAAATTTTTTTGTGTGTGTTATGTTGGGGTATTACATTAAGAAGATTTTTTAGAGTGTTACGTATGGAAAAAAATACAGTAAAGAGTTTTTTTCTGTTACATTAGGGTATTATACTAAGTTTTTTTTTAAGTATTACTTTGGAGTGTTACGTTGGAGTATTATAGTTTGAAATTATACATTTGACCAAAACTTACCAAGCAGTTTTTGTACTTCTTTTGAAATGTTTGAAAAATCCTACATACTTTTAGAACGTTTGAAAAATCTCATATTTTAAGTCATTTTTGTATTCCTTTTGAAAGTTTTCCAAATAAAAAAGATTTTTATATAAAAATTCGTCACAAATTTGATTCTTATATATTGTGTACCTTACCTTTCTAGCACAAAAGAAAAAAGATAAGAAACTTAATAAAAATAAGGGTATAATCGTAAATCTAATTTTTAAATTATATATTAAATCCACCTTCCAAAATCAATGTGACTAATTGATTTATAAAAAAATTCTTAGGACTAGATGGATCACTATTCCTCAAAATAAAATTTATAAGTAAATTTTCCATAATTTTATAATATATGTATTTTTAAATAATTATTAATTAAAATTATTTAATTAATTTTTGATATTAAAAAAGTTGAGTGTGACCGTTGTTTCTTTTCTTTTTGATAGTTTGTCATTGCCAAATGAACTTTTTTTTTTTTTTTTTTTTGACTGAATAATTAAAAAATCCACCATTGAAGCAATTGTTCAACTGAAATTAAATTGCAAGACACCTTAAAATAATTATTAAAAAAATTATATAATATTTAGGGGGATTTGATCATAGCCCCCTCACTATCTAATTTGTCTTTCAAAAGGACAAGAATTATACAAGTACTTTCAAAACCCCCTGATATTTTAAAACTTGTTTCTTTTACTATATTACCGTCATATCTATCAGCTCTCCTATTAAGCCATCTTCACTATGTATTTCAGAGTAAAATTTTACTCTTTTACTCTGTACGAAAGTAAAATTTTACTCTGTATGAAAGTAAAATTTTACACTCTGAAACTAAAATAAAATTTTACTCTGTATGAAAGTAAAATTTTACTCTGAATAAGAGTAAAATGTTACACTCTGAAACTAAAGTAAAATTTTACTCTATATAAAAGTAAAATTTTACTCTGAATAAGAGTAAAATTTTGCACTATGAAACTAAAAGTAAAATTTTACTCTGTATAAAAGTAAAATTTTACTCTGAAAAACAAGTAAACTGTGAGACTCTGAACCTAAAAGTAAAATTTTACTCTGTATAAAAGTAAAATATTACTCTGGTTCTGTCAAATGAAAAAAACAGAGCAATAGAACCAGAGTAAAATTTTACTCTAGTTCTATCAAATGAAATTTGATGTTTACTCTGAAAAATCGATGGAACTTTGGGCTTTGAGCTTTGAATCAGGCCTATAATTCTTGAATCAATTGATGTTTACTCTGAAAAACATTGAATCAGGCCTATAATCCTTGAATCAGGCCTATAATCTGAAAATTTCAGAGAAATCTCAATTTTTCATACCTCGGTTCTTCAGATTTTTCAGATTTTACAGATTTTTCAGATTTTTGAACCTTTGAGCTTTCAAAAATCTTGAGATTTTTCATACGCACAGATTTTTCAGATTTTACTTTAAATCTTTGAGCTTAATCATTCAAATCTCCGATCTTAAAGACTCAAAACACACATATATATAGATATATATATAGATTAGAGATCGGAATATGTAGATATATATACATATATATATTCGAATTCAAATCCCAAAACACATATATATTCGAATTCAAATCTCAAAAACACACAAACACACACATATATATAGATATATATATATATATGTATCAGTGCGATTTGCAAGTTCTCCACAGCTCCGGCCATGGAGGAAGCTAGGGTTAGAAGAGAGAGACGAGAGAGAAGATGAACAGTTGAAGGAGAGTTGAAGGAGGAGAGTTGAGAAGATGCAGAGAGGAGGCTGATCGGCAACGCAAGGCCATTGAAGTCACTTAGCGATCTCGAAGGATCGATGCTGCCGAAGCTCAACTCAAGGTAATTCATGATCTTCTGCTGAAGCTTGGAACACGACTATAGTGATTATGATACAGTTGATGACGAAGCTGATTATATATGCAGAAGCTGAGGGTATAATAGTCATATAAAATATTTAAATAATAAATTTTGTCCTTTATGCAAAATTTTATAATTATGAGGGGGTTTAGAAAGTATAATTTTTTTCTTAATCCTTTTAACAATGAAAGGAAAGTAAAGGGGGTTTATAGCTAAATTTTCCTAATATTTATATGAGTGTAGATTTTATATGATGTGGATCCTAAACCCATCTATCTACCTATATATTATATTAGTAAAAAGGAGTTTCTAACTCATAAGGTCTCTAATTTCAAGTTCTCAATCTAAATTTTATAATTTTATAATTTTTAAAAATTAAAAAAAAATTTCTATTGACTAGCTCTTATTCAAGCAAAAACTAATAAATAAATAAAAATTAATATCCCTTAATTTATGACTTTCAAATGGAAAGTATATCAAATCTTTAAAAAAAATGAAAAATAAACTAATCCATTTTAAAATTCAAATTTGAGGATCACTAAATATGGAAAGCAATCTATTAATTTAAAAAACGGCACAATATAAATTTAAAATTATTATAATCTATCCCATGATTTATAAGTTTTAAATACAAATTGAAAATTATCATAATTAGCTCATAATTTTTGTATTAAGAAGTAATATGAGTAACGTTGAGATTATTTATATATTTCACAAAATAATGCTTTTAAAAAGAGATATTACAAGAGTTTCAAAACCTCATACAAAATCTACATACTATTATAATTGCAAAACATTGTCATCTTATTAAAGCTGAAAGTTGCAATTCCTTTTCTTTTTTTTTTGATTTTTTTTTTATTTTTGTTAATATGTATCACAATATGATTGGTCTATAAATTAATTTTCTATTGTTAAAATCAAATTTTAAATTTACATTATTCCTTAAATTATGTTACTAGAATATCATCAATATTCATTTATTAATTTCTACATATTTTATTAAATTATAAAATAAAATTTTAAATTTAAATTCTTTTCTAAATAATGTTATCACAATTCAAATCAGATTAATATTCACATGTGTCATAATGATAAGTCATAATATTATTACTCTAAACATAATATGTTATTAAATACATGTATTTAAATTATTAATCGTTATTAAAAAAATTATTTTTATTTTTTTTTTCATTTTTGGCTTTAAATTTTATAATAAAAAAAATTATATCCTTCTAAACTATAAGGACTTAAACAATAAATTTATTTAATACAAATTTTTTTTTTAACAAAAGACAAAAACATTAAGAAAATAAATGACTTTTTTAACAATTGTCAAACATATGGGGTGTTTGGGAAGAAGCTTTTTTGGCCTTTTAGGCTAAAATAACACTAAAACACAAAATAGCCTAAAATAGTTAATAAGAAAAAAATTCACATCAAATTCATAATCATTTCACTTTTTCTCTCACAAACATTATATTCAACTACAAAAAAAATCTAACCATCTTTCCAAACACAACTATTTTAGCCTACTAAAATAGCCAACTTCCCAAACGGGGCCATAATGGATTCTATTTTTTTTTTTTTATCTCAATTGTCAATTAAACAAATTAAAATAAAATAAAATTTTTTAGCTTAAATAGTTAAGAAGTGACTTTTGCTAAAATCAAATAGAAATAAATATTTTTTCTATTAAAAATGATAGTTGGTGAAACTTATTTTTTTTTTATATTAAAAAAAATGAGAGTTACACGTGATAATTTATTATTTCAGCAATACTATAGACCCACGCTTTCACCCACGATGATATTGCAAGAGATATGGGTGAGCATGGTCCGGATTGGACCGAATTGGGGTAAAACCAAGACCAATCCGTTATCTACGGTTCCTGAAAAATTGGAACCAATTCAATCCGTTTAAATCATGGAACCAATTCGAACCAATTCATTTAAACACGAATTGGATCGGTTTAGGACCACGGATTCACATTATTAAATAACAAATATATATATATATGTATGTGGGTGTTGATTTCCGACCACACAACCAAACGGGGAACTCAGCTGGAGAGCACCAGCAGAATAAATTAAGCCCGAACACCTGCCAACAAGAATATGAGAATACCGCGGTGGGTCGTCCACCCGGGGGCACTCCAACGATCAAGTCAGTAATCTTATCTCTCACAGATATTAATACAAGTACTTAAACTTCAACAATGAAAGCATAAAAGCATCTCAAATAAAACATACCTTAGACCCACGAGGGTGCCTTACTTTTATAATGATCAGTGTCCAACTTCTCCTAGAAGGCTTACTTCATAGGATTCTATCTTTTACAAGGATAACATTTATCACAATTCACACTGTTCAGATTAAGATGAACTCTCTCAAGAGTCCATCTCTATCCAAATAGTAGCTTGATGTCATCTAGGACTCTAATCCTCTATCCAAATATCTCAGATTCCGGTATTATCGCAGCATATCTCAGTACCATGGTCCGCCTATGTGGCACCTCGACTAACAACCTCGGCCACGTGGACTACCTAAAAATATGTCCCCATAACTGCCCCCTAGGTTCTATTACCTTGGCAAACTGAGGTGATGGAACCTATACATGTACTTCCCCGACCGAGATCGTGACTCGTTGGCACTAAGAAACAAGGACTCAAATGTCCACTCGTCAAGAATCAAGAACCAAGAACCATGAACCATCATGTTCCATTTCATCTAGGTCCAACATCTCGACAGAGATCGCACTGCTAGCAGAGAGCATGACTTGCTAGTTCAAGAACATCAAGATCCTAGCATCAACTCATCAAATACCAAGAATAAACACGTTCTGCCCCCATTCAAATTCAACATCTTAACCAAGATCAACATCTCAACTGAAATCATCATGTTAACCAAGATCACCATCTCAACTGAGATCGTCATCTCAACTGAGATCATCATCTCTACCGAGATCAATATCTCAACTGAGGTCATCATTTCTACCGAGATCAATATCTCAACTGAGGTCATCATGTCAACCAAGATCACCATCTCAAACAAGATCGCCATCTTAGCCGAAATCGTCATCTCAACCGAGATCATCATCTCTACTGAGATCAATATCTCAACTGAGATCGCACTTCTCAATCAAGATCATCATGAGATTGGAGCGTACCAATCACGTCCCCATCATGTCGCATCAGTTCTGCCCCCCGTCGTCTGACGTCAGCACGGGCACTCAGGAGTCACAATCATAACTTTTTGCCATATTTTTCTAATTCCAGCAAAACCATTTCATCTTCCTATTTCGTCTCTATCTGTGTCCCAAGACTCTCCTTTTCTTGTCCTCTGCAAATCGTCATCGTTGTTCTTGAAGCATTCATTACTATGAAGACTCCCTTTGTGCCCAGGGTTCAAACTCTACCAGCTGAACCGGACTAACAACCAAGCAATTCATCAGCTACCCCACACATCAACCCACTATCTTAATGGCAATGAAAACACCGACATAGCGACAATCTTGCAGCTAGAACCAGGAACAGGAAACACCGAGGTCCTAAGCTCCCAGTTTTAGACCTTGATAATTTTCCAGTCGCATTATCTGTGAGTAACCATCGCCGTAACCAACGACGACATGTCTCGCCGAACTCTTATCGTAAAAGACCTTCTTGTTGACATCTCTGATGTCATAACTATGCAATCCACTCCATCTCTTTATAGTCAATCCAACATGCTCATGCCTCCAGCAACTCACTATCTCGAAAGAGAAGCACATGAAGCAAGTAGACCAAGTTACTGCTGCCAAAGCCGAGGCCATTGTTAAGGCCGAAAAAACAAGTCAACATGGCCTGCAACAAAGGCTACTATCTTGACTGGATGACAGCCTTCAAAAAGATGTCTATCCCCGAGAACTCACCCCTCCGTGATATGGGTCAGCTCAATGTCCCTTTTTCTCCCTCTCCCACTCCCAATCAATCTGAAGACGAGGCCAAGGAAGTAGAAGAAGCCGACGACGACGAGGCTGGAAGACGAGGAAGAGGTCGAGGGTGAGGTTGCCGAGAAAGAATCTGAAACTGCTGCTGAGGCCAAGTCCCCAACTCTGAATGAGCAAATCCTTGACTTGACTTAGGATGAAGAGGAGGAGGTTCAAAAGACCACTTTTGAGGCCAATGTCGAGACTGCTAACAAGAGCCTAGATGACAACATTGTGTGAGATCGACGCCGAGGTCCAAGCTGAAAAATCTACCCAACTATCTGCCGAGGCTGACACAACGCCAATTGCCAAGGCAAGGCAAACTGTGGAAAATGCATGAACTTTGGTTTTTCCTCTTTTTTGTGCTTTTCCTTCTTACTTTTGGATAGCTGTAATCTTTTGCTTGAAAAATGTTAGCTTTATATTTGGCTGATGTGCCCTTTTTGTCTTTGTAGATGAACAAGTAATCTCTTATGCCAGGCCGAAATGTCTTTTTGTATCTGAACAAGTTTCTTTTCTGAATGCAAGTCTTATATTTTCTTCCAAGTGTCGAATGTATGTCTTATTTTCTTCTATACATGTTTGCTGCTTTCTTTCATGCTTTTCATGCTTCCAAACTTAGAATATTTTTGCATTTCTTCAAAGTGTACCTTAACTGTATAATAACTCCGGGATACAATACCTCGAATAAACCTTGACTATTTGCCTTGGCTAACCATTTTCATATCTCGGCTAACACTTTAAAAATAAAAATATTTTCACAAGTGTTATTGCTTTTTTACCTCCATACGCTATCTTCTATTAAGACTTCACCCTTTTCAAGTTTTGACAACCTGGTTGGTCACCTCGGGTAACATATACCTTGGATACTTTATTCATCATTGCATCGGCTAACTCTAACTTGCAAATTTCTTCAAAATTTCAAAGCCCATTTATGAAAATTTCAACAAGTGTCAAACTCTTAAGTTTGTTCATCACTCCAGCTTCCTGCTCCCTAATACGAACCTAAGTTCCACTTAAGTTCATATTAAGCATGTGACTATGGTCTATTGCCAAAATCTGATTCAAACAAAGGCTTCTCGAGGTGTTTCAACCTTGGTTTCTCTGTTAATAAACTTAGTTCCATTATGAGTTTAACTCTGCCAATATGGCAAGTCCAGGTTAATTCAACTTAGTTCAACTCCGTTATATGCAAGTATAATTCAACTCTGTCATATAATGAGTCTAAGTTATTTGTCATGTTCCATTCAGAAACATCGTCAACTTAGTTCAACTCTATTATATGCAAGTATAATTCAACTCTGCCATATAATAAGTCTAAGTTATTCGTCATGTTCCATTCAGAAACATTGCCAACTTAGTTCAACTCTATTATATGCAAGTATAATTCAACTCTGTCATATAATAAGTCTAAGTTATTCGTTATGTTTCATTCAGAAATATCGTCAACTTAGTTCAGCTTTATTATATGCAAGTATAATTCAACTCTGCCATATAATAAGTCTAAGTTATTCGTCATGCTTCATTCAGAAATATCGCCAACTTAGTTCAACTCTATTATATGCAAGTATAATTCGACTCTGCTGTATAATAAGTCTAAGTTATTCGTTATGTTTCATTTAGAAAACATTGCCAACTTAGTTCAACTCTATCATATGCAAGTATAATTCCACTCTGCCATATAATAAGTCTAAGTTATCATTTAGAAACATCGCCAACTTAGTTCAACTCTATCATATGCAAGTATAATTCCACTCTGCCATATAATAAGTCTAAGTTATTCGTCATTTTCATTTAGAAACATCGCCAACTTAGTTCAACTCTATCATATGCAAGTATAATTAAACTCTGCCATATAATAAGTCTAAGTTATTTGTCATGTTTCATTTGGAAACATCGCCAACTTAGTTCAACTCTATCATATGCAAGTATAATTAAATTCTGCCATATAATAAGTCTAAGTTATTCGTCATGTTTCATTTAGAAACATCGCCAACTTAGTTCAACTCTATTATATGCAAGTATAATTAAACTCTGCCATATAATAAGTCTAAGTTATGCGTCATGTTTCATTAAAAAACATCGCCAACTTAGTTCAACTCTATTATATGCAAGTATAATTCAACTCTGCCATATAATAAGTCTAAGTTATTCATCATGTTTACCATGGGAACATCGCCATAAGATATTTCGGTCTTATCGCACAATCATGGATTCCAATAACATTTTCACATTTTTTTACATAGGCTTTGGCATCTTTTTGCATGTAGGGTCACCAAAATCCCTATGATATAGCTCTGTGGGCAAGGGATCTGCCCTTTGCATGGATCTCGTGTAAAAAGTCTTCAACCTGGAAAGGATATACACATTGCAATAAAGGTCCAGTAAAAGTCCTTCTATACAGATGACCTTCTGCCGACAAGCAGAACCTGGCCGACTTCAGTCTAATCTTGTGTGCTTCTTTTTTGTCTTTTAGGATCTGGGATCTGCTCATTTAAGCTGAACTCTTGTCTTTTCAGACTTACTCATCTAGGCCGAGATCTTGTCTTCTGGGATCTGCGATCCGAGATCTGCTCACTTAGGCTGAGCTCTTGTCTTCTCGGACCTAATCATCTAGGCCGAGATCTTGTCTTCTGGGACCTGGATTCGGGATTTACTCACTTAGGCTGATCCTTCGATACTTGAAAGTCATCTCCTTGGGAGCACTCATGCCCCCAGTCTTTGCATCCCTTCTGGAAGGGTCTTCATTCCGTTAATGTCGACACATTCTCCATCTTCGCTAAACTAGTCGTTGCTGACATGTTGATTTTGCACGATGATAGCCATCTATTCTAACTAAGTTCCCACAGACGGCGCCAAATTGTGGGTGTTGATTTCCGACCATACAACCAAATGGGGAATTCAGCTAGAGAGCACTGGCAAAATAAATTAAGCCCGAACACCTGCCAAGAAGAATATGAGAATACCGCAGTGGTTCGTCCACCCGGGGGCACTCCGACGATCAAGTCAATAATCTTATCTCTCACAAATATTAATACAAGTACTTAAACTTTAATAATGAAAGCATAAAAGCATCTCAAATAAAGCATACCTTATACCCAGGAGGGTGCCTTACTTTTATAATGATTAGTGTCCAACTTCCCCTAGAAGGCTTACTTCATGGGATTCTATCCTTTACAAGGATAACATTTATCACAACTCACACTATTCAAATTAAGATGAACTTCCTCAAGAGTCCCATCTCTATCCAAATAGTAGCTTGATGTCATCTAGGACTCTAATCCTCTATCCAAATATATCGGATTCCGGTATTATCGCACCATATCTTAGCACCATGGTCCGCCCACGTGGCATCTCGACTAACAACCTCGGCCACGTGGTCTACCTAAAAATATGTCCCCACAATATGTACATATATAACATTTTAATTTCATAAAAACATAAACATAGTGCTATATCAGTTCCACAATAGCAACATGTCTTTCTATAATAGCGACATATTGTTCTAGAATTTAAACAATTATATGAAAACTGGTTTCACCATAAGTATTTAGACCATTACAAATTAAAATTAAAAACTAACAAACAAAAGTAATAAAAGAAGATATTATGTGGATTTAGGTTTGAGTTTAGGTTTTATACGGAATAAGAGAAGATACTATGGGGGAGGATGTATAACAAAAATATAGACTATTTGTATACGGTTCAGATCGGTTCCAATCTGGAATCGTAGGGTTCAATCCGGAACTAATCCGTGGACTACGGATTTTTAATTCTTCAATCCGGAACTGAACCACGGATTCAAAAAACCAATCCAAACCTATCGGATTGGACTGGACTGGATCGGATTACGGATTTCACGGATTCCTTGCTCAGCCCTAGCAAGGGAGTTGGGCCCCATGTCATTAAGTGTATAGAAAATTAAGAGTTGACATATATGATATCACATTATTGTAGATACAATTGTAGGTGTTTTTTTGTGGGTTTCAAATATTTTTCTTATTGTTCATCTAGACTTTTTTAGCATTTGTGAAACATGGTGGATCCTGTTAATTTTTTTTAATATCAATTGTCAATTAAACAAATGGGTAAATTATAATTTAACCCCCTATGGTTTACCCCAAAAACACGGAACCCCTTTATAGTTTCATTTGTAACACTTAAACCCCTAGACTTTATACCATGTTGTAATTTTTAACGGACGTAATAGAAGCGCACAAAATGACGTCGTTTTGTGTACCGCCTGATAAAAAATAAAATAAAATAAAGAAAAAACAAGAAAGGAAGAGAGAGAGAGAGTGAGAGTGAACGTTAGAGAGAGAGAGAGATTACAACCAAATCCAGTTCTTTCTCAGCTCAACAATGGCTTGTCTATAATGGCTTCAAGGGTTTTACCAACAATAACAACAACATAAGCCTAAATGGTGTTGCAAAGATCCACAACAATGGTTTCCTCCAACCTCGGCATCGATATCAATGGCATGATCTCCAATGATTCGGTGAGCGCTAGGTATTATGTACAAGGCAATTCGACAATGCAATCAATCAATCTCAAGAGTGGGAACATGATTCAGGGATGGATCGACTACGATTCTGCCAAAAAACGAATTGAATGTCTCGCTTTCACTCTCTTCGACAAAACCCAGTTCTTCAATTTTGACATTTCAGATCGATCTGTCTCCGATTTTTGAAGACACCATGTATGTAGGCTTCTCTGCTTCAATAGGTCTGCTAGCGAGCTGTCATCATATACAAGGTTGGAGCTTTAACATGAGTGGACAAGCTCAATCTCTCGATCTATCTTCTCTACGCTCTCTTCCTAGACCCAAACAGAGAGGGCACACAGCACACACACACACACACTCTCTCTCTCTCTCTCTCTCTCTCTCAGTAGTGGGGGTGGAGTGGGGAAGAAGAAACACTCACACCACCACAGATACTCATTTTCCCCCTCCCAACACAAGGCCATGTGACGGGTGGAGAACAAGTGAGAGACTCTCACACACACACATACACACACACACACACACAGAGCAACACCAAACCAATCCCTCTCTCTCTCCTGTGACAGACAGATATACGCATACACTTGCTCTCTCTACCCACTGGCTGACAAGAAAAACCAACCAACGAACCCATCTCTGAGACAGAGAGTTTCAAAGCCATGAAGTGAAGAGAAAAAATAACACACTCTCTCTCTCTCTGCGGGCTGGAGTAGTGTTGAGAGTGAGGTGGTCAAAGATATATTTTGTTTAGAGAAAATGTTTAGAGAGAGGGTGGGTCTCGGTGTGCATGGGCAGGGGGGCAGTTTTGAAGCTAAAAACAAAACAAACATAGATGGACACAACACACATGTTGTTTTGCTCGCTAGTTTGATGGTAATGATCAACACATATATCTTTCTCTCTCTAAACTCTCCGCCTCATGAGAGTAGGCTTCTCGACCTTACTCCAGACCCGAGCTTCCTTCACTTCAACTACGTCAAAGTTTCGAGGAACTATGAGGGGATGATGATGATGAAGAATGTCGCTACCTTAACCATCATTTGCATGTCTGCTGCGCCATGCTTGTGCTTGCTCTTGATCTGATTTTCATGTCAAATTCAAACTTTCTCTCTCTCTTCCTTTCTTGTTTTTTCTTTATTTTATTTTATTTTTATCAGGCGGTACACAAAACGACGTCGTTTTATCCACTTCTGTTACGTCCGTCAAAAATTACAACATGATATAAAGTCTAGGGGTTTAAGTGTTACAAATGAAACTATAAGGGGGTTCCGTGTTTTTGAGGTAACCACAGGGGGTTAAATTATAATTTACCCTAAACAAATTTAAATAAAAAATGAAAAAAATTGGGCTCAAATTGCTAAAAAGAAACTTTAGGTCAAACAAATAGAAATAAATGTTATTTTTCTAATAAAAGTGATAGCTTGCGAAATATCTCTTTTTATTTTATTTTTTTTAAAAGGAAGGTGATAAGTGATAATTTCTTGGTCATCTAGAATTATTTTCAGATCAAATGAAAATACTATTTTAAATTTTCTCCTTGCCTTTTTTTTTATTTTATAATCCAGATACTTTTATTTTATAAGAAATTTAATTTTATTATATTTAAATATTTTATTGTAATTTTTAAATTAAAAATAATTTTTAAAAGATCATATTTAAATTATTTTATGCCATTATAAAATGTAATTTTTTTTAATATCAACTTATTCGATAATCACTTTCTAAAAGGTGTATTTGCGTTTGTTCATTAATAATAAATTTTTAATTAATCTTATTTATTATTAAAAAATAAATTAGCAAATAACTTTATATATTTATATATATACAATTTTGTTTCGATTGCTCAGGTTATTTGGTGTCTCTGCCAAATCAATTCAAATTTATTCAAAATTTTCAATTTTACATAGGTTTTCACTAAATTAAAAATTATGTTGACCAATCTTTAAAAATTTACAGGCTTGACTCGAGTTGCTTAGGTTCAACTGGCCCAAATTTACAACTTTAACAAGAGGTTGAAAGTTAAATGATTGAAATTGTGACAAATTAAAAATTGATACATAAATTATGATAAAATTTTGAAACTTAAATTGTAAGATTCAATATTTTTTTGTTTTCATAATTTACATACAAAAATTTAATTATTTATATTATTTTATATAAACATATATATATATATATTTTTACATTCTGTGCATAGCACGGATTTTCACTAGTGTATGTATTATGTAAAAACTTTAATAATTTATTTGAGATACCTAGCATAACTCATTTTGTGATGTCCCAGGTTTTGGGTTTGAATGGTATCGTGTAATAGGATAGTATGCATTTCTTTCGATATTTTGTTTATCGTATCGGGTCATTGAGATTCGTTTTCTACTCCTACTTAACCATTCTTAACTTTTTCGGGTTGAAATTTTTGAGTTTTGGGCATTGGAACTTACCTTGGTTTGCAAAATCACTTTCTGAGTTCTAGGCAAAACCGATCGTACGAAACTGAAAACTGCCTGAGCAGATCCTCAAAGGGTTTTCCAAATTTTTTAGAGTTTTTTGGGCAGAAAACCACTTGAGCGGATTTTGGGTGATTTTTTTGGGGCAGGTCTCTAGAGCAATCCGTCCTTAAGGCAAAAATTTCCGCTCATGTGGATTAGGAATTCTGTTCGTGCGGAATTGAAATCGTTCTGGCGAATTTCGACGCGTCTGTCTTGAAATTCATGATTTTTTCCTCAAAACTGATGCCAAAAGTGTTTTCTGCCATAGATTTTCTTCTCTCTCTCTCTCTTTATATATATATTCATCTATTCTCTTCATTCTCTCTAAAAACACACCCAAATCTAACTTCTATCTAAGATTTAGCTCAAATCTTTAAGAGTTTGAGGGGGCTTTTTACACTAAATCGAAGAAGACGACGAGGGCTACGTGATCTACGTTTATAACCGATTGGATCGTATTTTCGCCAACGTTGATTTCTAGGGTTTTCTTCCTCTTCACCTCTTAAACTTGAGGTAGGGATAATCTTTGAGTTATATATATATATATGTATATTTTTGTAAGTTTATACATGTTTTGAGCTATGATTTTTGGTTGTTGAACCCTAGATGATGTTAAAAGTTGATTTTGTCTTTTTTGCCAAAATGTTTGAGAATATGAGCATATTTTAGGTTGTAGGTGCCATTTTGGGAAAACTTTTTCAAAAATGGAACAAAAACGTTGTTTTTTGTGGAAACCTTAGAATTTGGAGATTTTGGAAAAAAAGTTATGATATTATGAAATTGATATTTGATAATTTGCTATGTGAGTAAGTGATGGAGAAAATTCTATAGTTGTATCAAATGAAGAGATTTTATGAGAAAATGAGAAATTGCAGAATTAGAAAGCTTGAGCAATGGCTTGTTGTTGTTATTTTTGAAAGACTAAATGCTAAAAATGAGGATGAATTTATAGAAAATGCATGAAGGTTGATATTGTATTATTTATTCTCTTGTAAGTGTATCACGAGGTTATAATAACAAAAGATTTGGAATTTGATCACAATGGAGGATTGTGTGGATGAATTGAGAAATTAAGAAATTTCAAGGCATTAATTTAGAAATATATTGCATTGGCACTTAATTTAATTATCATCACCTTTCGAATTGTCGTTGTTGAGATGTTCAAATGGAACTTCATTATTGCATTGGACATTTGCATCGCTGTTCCATTTTATCATTAATGTAATTGATTTTGAATATTGTATTGGAAAAAGTACTGCTTTGAGCAATGGAATTGTTTTGTGAAACAATATTATATTTATTTATTTTTGGGATAAATACGTTAGTAAGTCCGAATAGAGGGTGAAGTTGGTGAAAGACCGAAAACACGCGCGGATGAGGTACCACGTGTCTTCCGGTTAGCTACCAGTAAAGTGGGGATTGGTAGTGCTTGTTATACATACTTGCAGACACCAACCTAGGAATTACCTGAGTCGTATTTACCGCCTCTTTGAACTACATTGAAATTATTGAATTGTTAAATTCTCAAAATTTTGTTGTGCATAAAAGTTTCAAAAGATAGAGACTTATGTTTTTGAACATGGAATGGAATATGCATTCATCCCATGAAATTGTATAAAATGTATATACTTTGTGAAGATTTTCCTACTAGGCTTTGTGCTCACCCTATGGAATTTTGTGCAAGAAAGGACGTGGCGATCTCACCAAGTTAGAGATGTGGAAATATGTTTCGAGAGCACAAGACTCTTTTCTTTGTTGGTAATTATTTTTGACAAGCCAAGGGCTTTATATGTATAGGTTCGAAAATCATTTTTTGTGTAACCGGGCTTAAACCTTAGAACTTGTAGCTCTTGAGGGCATTTATTTGCGCTTGACTTATTATGCCACATGCTATAGATTCATATACTAGGGATGTTGAATGTATATTTGTATGTGGATTATCTTTTGTAAATCTCTTACTGATTAATGAATACAAATGTTAGAGATTTGAGGATGATGTGAACATTGAGACTTACTTACGTTCACATTAAATAGTAGAAGTTAGTGAATCTTTGTTGTGTAAAGTTTTTGGACGTGACACATTTGAATAAGAATATCACTATCATATTACCTATGCTATGCACAGGGTATAAATAAATAATCAAAAATTAGATTTTAAACTAAAATCATAATATAAATTTTATTTAAAATATGTAATAAAAATAATTTATAATCAATTAAATTTTATTCATTTTTATCAAAGTTATACATAAGAGAAAATTTTTATTATGATGTCCTTAATTGTGTGTTCTAACTTCTTAATAAAAAACTGCATGTCATAATTTAATTAGTAAGAATTAAAGAATAAATTAAAAAAATTATATTTACGATAAAATATAAATAGATTTCGTTTTATAAATTTTGTAATTTTAATTTACCATATGATAGTAGTAAATTGCATTTGTTAATATACTCATTTTTTCTTATTTTCTAAAACTTAAAAATTTGTGTACTCAAAATTGTAAATTATAGCATGTCATAACTCTTACGTGAAAATAGATTAGAATTGGCTTGTGATATTAGACTAAACATTAGAAGTGACCTAGAAGCTACTTGACTCAATATTTTATGCCAATGTGATATTCACCAAATCATTAAATATTGTCTTTACCGGTTCGTGACCGGTATGAGCTATTTTGAGGTTCTAATATTAGACTAAATATTAAAAATTAACCTAAAAAATCTAATTCGAATCGATTTTTTTTAAACAATTCTTGGTTTAAGTTTATAATAAATCACATTTTAATAACTCAATATCAAAAAAAAAAAAATAATAATCCTAATGTTTAAGATGCTTTTTATCAATCAATAAAAAAATTATAAATGTTAAGAGAATTACATTTGAACAAATTCTAATATGAAATTTTTACTTTAAAACTTTAAGGCCTACACATTTTATTTGACTTTATAACTAATCTTTGAGATAATAACTAAAATAAATTTCAATCATTATTATATGGAGAGACATGCATGATAAGAGTTTGTAGTACACAATTTTAAAAAGTAATATTAATTCAAAATTTTCAGTATGAAAAATATGTACCCAACTTTATGTTATGTTTGATTCATGGATTTGGGTAGGAATTTGGAATGAAAAAGAAAAAAGATAGGTGAAAGATAAATGAAATATAATTATAGTTTACTTAATTTCATACATCTTTTTAGTTTTTCTTTCAAAATTTCTACACAAAGCCATGAACCAAACACATGATCAATATTTGAAAGGAGTTTTTGATCCTTTATTGTATTGATAAACACTATCTAAAAAAAAACCTATATAATTGTAGCTCAACTTTTCGTGCCCCCTTTTCGGAAGACGAATAAGTCCAACAGTATCAGACTTCCGCTGTTCTGAATCTGATTCCACAAGTGCACAGTGAAATAGACAAACACCAAAGAGTCCCAATTTGGCAAATCTTTTGAAAAATTGATTTTGAATCAAAAATGTCAAAAATTGACTACTTTGCCAGATACAGAGTCACCACCTTAATATTTTTGAGAAATTTAGGAAACTCATGACTCGTGCCAAAGGCCACATGTCCGTCATCACCAAGATTATCTCGACTCGGGAACTTAGGTATGAGAGGGTAAGGTCATGAATTAAGCACCCCCGCTCGCTCGATCAAAGATCGGCCTCTACTAATCATAATATGAATCTTATGTACATTATATACTCTTGTTCCGGTTTATTGGGCTAGCATTACTATGTGATGCACACATACACAAGTATAGACTAATTTGTAAGATTTGGAACACATAACTCATGTTCGTTTGCAAAATTGTTTTGAATATGTACCACTTGAAAAAGTGATCGCATATGAACATTTACTCAAATTATTCCAATTCAAGCAACTAGCCTTCATCCGCAGGCATTCAAGCAATTTATCACTTAAGCATTTAGCCTCATGGCAAGCATGCTAGACATGGCAACAATCACACACATGTGATATGCTAAAGCGAGTAAAGGCTCACCTAGTACTCCAAGCCAAAAGATGATAAAGTTAGAAAGATGCATGATCCTAACTATGCGATATGACTAATGCAATGCATGCGATATGAAATTTACTAGGCTCGGCTACTAATATGGCATATGAATCAATTTGATAGCATGCGGTCTAAGCACGTATTCAAAGAATGTTTTAAACTAATAATGCGAGTTAGATTGATGAATCGAGTCTCGATGCATGCAAAACAAATGGATGCAAACATGAAGAATGCTAAACAAAACATGATGCCCTAAACTAACCATCATAAGCTAGTAAATAAAAGGGAGAAAGGCATGGGGTTGGAAGACATACACATTATTACAACATTATGCCCTCTCACGGGAGGCTCCGAATGAACAAACTAACTAAGCTAACTAAGCAACTATTAAAAACCCAAATGAATAATTTAGCTAAACTACTTAACTAATTATTACAAACCGAATTAATTAACTATTCTAGCTAATTAAAATCATTACAACACGAAACAAATCAGCTATTCTAACTAATTAATTACAAAGCGACCATTTGAATCACAACACGGATCTCGAGGATCGATGGAGAGCTCATGCATAAATGCGGTTTCCACCCAAAAAAAAGCCACTGTTTCTGTTGCTGAATGCCTTTGTTGCACAGTAGAACACATGCGCTGATTTCCAACTCTAGACCAACTTTGTTCTGCTTCAAGATAACACTGCTTGATTTTGCACTAGTGACCGGTAGAGGGCCTGCCGTTCATTGATGATAGCCTGCCGTCCACTGAAGCTGGCCTACTGGCCACTGATGACTGAACTTCCCTGCTACAACAGGGAGCAAATAGAGCAGAGACAGTATATTCTCTAGGGTTTGTTTGCACAATTTACCCCTCCTTATCATTTGAACAGCTCAAAGGAGTAGTAAACTTGGTTCACAAACCATCAATCTATGCAATTTCATTGCATGATGGCCTATAAACCAAAGTATGCAAGTTCAATGAATGCAACAAAACAAGACTCTCAAAAGTACCTCCCTATCATGAAAGATCAAAGGAAGTAGTTGACAATGAATCTTGAATCGTTTTCATCACTAATGAATATGAAACGACTCAAGACTCAAGGGTTCAATTAACGTCCGATTGAACCCAAACAAGTTATTATCTTGTCCTTTTTTTAGCCTCAATTTTATTACTTCATTTTAGACTACTATCCATTCTTTAATCAGTTGAGTCCACAAGTGAATTTAAGTCCTCTCATGGAAAGAGGGCTCAAACCAAGTGTTGCTTTGGGCATGAAAGAGACATCATACCGTTGGTAATGAAACCCCAAAGGGATTAAACCATCAAGCATGACACTCAATCTCATGCTTAAACAAACAAATAATTTGAAACCACTTTCAAAGAAAAGAAAAAGCCAAGAAAGAATGGAGGTTGCAAAGGTGATTAAAGGTGAGAACAATTAAGAAAAGCACTAAATAAATGCAATCAACTCAAATAAGGGGGTGTCTAAGGCCTAAAACACCAAACTCATGAGGACAATTACACTGCAAGCATGCAATATAAGGCTCAAATGCAATGAGCACTTAAAAACAGTCCTAAAACAGTGCTAA
This sequence comes from Camellia granthamiana, assembly GCA_036172215.1. NCBI lineage: Eukaryota > Viridiplantae > Streptophyta > Magnoliopsida > Ericales > Theaceae > Camellia > Camellia granthamiana. The sequence goes on from CM069904.1 coordinate 30,115,291, forward strand.
ATAACGCCTACAACATGCTGGAATTAAGACAAAAATAGCTAAGACAATAAGCTAAAACATGGATCATGCTAGACTAGTAAGCAAAACACAAAGAGGGGAGGCTAACTCCTCCAATTTTGGATTTCAAACCATGATTTTAGCCACTGAAATAACTTTGAAAAGCAGTGTTTAAAAGCTCAAAAAAAGATAGTGTAAAGGTGGGAAACACAAGGGTAAAGGCAGGAAACACAAGAGTAAAGGCCTTGAGAGCAAGGTGTAAAGAATGGTGAACCACCCCTCAATCTTTAATGGCCTTAAACCATAAGTTTAAACCTAAAAATACAGGTTTTAAACAGCTTAAAAATCAGTAGAAAAGATGGAAAACAAGTGGTGTAAAGATGGTACAAAGGAAAGAGAAAGTATACCTCTTGAAGAGGAATGAACCCTTAAGTCATAAACCAACAATTTCACACTCTCAAGTGCTTCAAGAGCTCAAATTCAAGCTCAAATCACCTTAGCAAGAAGCTCTCTAGGTTTGATTTAGAGTGTTTGGTCAAAGGCTATGCAAGTTGCAAGAGAGAGAGAGAGAATTGTAGAGAGAGAGGATATTTTTGCTCCCAAAATTTTTCTAATCTTAAAACCAAGAGAGAAGGTCCTCTATATATAGAAATATATGAGCTTCAGTCAAAAATATCTATATAGAGACAGGTGGAGTAATGTGGAAATAGTTGGCACAAATATCTACAAAAATTTGATTTTTTGACACTTGTGGCCGGTAGGCCACTAATAGTGGATGGCAAGACACAAAAAAAGGCAAAAGTTTCACTACTGGCCGGCAGGCCACTAGCAAGGGCTGGCAGGCCACTAAAGTGACCGACCACAAAAATCTATTTTCAGGCCCAATTTCAAATGAGCATAACTCCTTCATCCGGACTTTGTTTCAGATAATTCTTGAGTCTAAATTGAAGCCTCGGAAGTCTAGTTTCCAATGGTGAAGGCCTCACATCTAAATTCTAAGTGTGCAAAGAGATATGCCTATTTTAGTGAAGGCTACTTAGTTTTGTCCTAACGAATTGATGCCTAACTCTTCCCCCACTAGTTTTCTTCCCTCCCCTCTTATTTTCTTCAAATCCAAACCTTTAACTAAGATGTTTTAAAGATTTTTTCAAAGATTTCACCTCCCTTTCATTTATTTTCATTTTGTCCTTACTCGATTTACTGAAAAGTGCAATTTTTAATGAAATGCGAGCCTCGAAACATTGTAGAAACTTTTTAAAAATATTTTGAAAGAGAGGGTTTTAAGGTCTAAAATAGTTTTGGTCAAAATGGGGTGTAAGGTTGGATTTAGAAGCTCTTCTTGCTGAAGAAAACGAACGTTTGTACAGCATAACTTTCATCATCGAGTGATCAATCAGTGGCGCCTAAATCTTAAGGGCCGTAAAAAATGAGGTGTCTACAGTTGCCCCTCTTTGATAGAGCTCAAAGTCATGAAGTGACGTGACTTAATGTCAAAGCCCGAAGACGACTCATTTTGACAAGGCCGTAAGACTTGGGCAAATAAACAACATGCAGATGCAGTTGGTTGAACCCGAGAGTTGTCTACGTATCCCGTTGCATGGAATCAAACCAGCATAGTTCAGGGACAGAATGCAAAATGATACACAATGTAACAAAACAATGTAATGATATACAATGTAAGGAAATAATCAAACCACAAGCAATGCAAAACACATGAATACCATAAAGAGATGGAGATGCAAAATCAAACTACGTTTTATATAGAAAAGAAGTGGGCACAGCCAAACGACGCCTAACACAGGCTAAGTGCCTACATCCTCAATATTGACCTTAGTGCAGCATGGATGCTTACACATAACAAAACCATGTTTTAACATGAAAGGGGTGCGAGCACATGCAAAACTATGTTTTTCGTAGAAAGAGAAAGAGTACAAGTAATTGGGTGGTATGATATAAGTGAGGAATGATCTGCTGGGGAAAGATAATGATCCTAAATGCTGAATACAACAAGACAAAGTACGATGCAATGAATGCAATGGATGTAGTGAATAAAAGGTGCAGGCCGAACCACATTTTACCTAAAAAAGGCATGGACACAAAGCAAACCACATCTAACACAGAAAGGTGTTGACATCCTCAATACTGGCCTCAGCGCAACATGGGTACTTACACATGACTGAACCATGTTTCAATGAGGGAAAGGTATGGGCACATACCAAACTAAGCTTAACATGGAAATGATGCAGGCGATAAAATGGTATGATGTAATGAATAGTGCAGTAGATGCATGCTATAGATGCAGTATGTAATGTGACAAAAGTACTAGATAATAAATATGATGTTGCAGCTAGGAAGTGAAAGTACCTTACAGGGGCAATTGGTGATGACTCACCTTATGCTACTGTGGATCTTCCTCTTCTTCTTGGTTTCAAGACTTCCTCCTTCATCTTGCACTTCCGAACCTCGGGTGCTACTTTTCTCCCTGGCTATGTTTGCAACTTTCCCTATTTTCTAAGAAGGTGACAGACTAGGTTGGTTCAGTATCCAGAATTGAGGTGCATACACGCTACCTCAACCTATGGAGCTGCCATACAGATTTCAAGTCGAGGATACACCCCTGGGTATTTAAACTAGACTTTAGTCTTAGAAATTCAGAACCTTTACGTTCTAAGCATCGCCATTCGAACTCTAGTTTCTACCATCTCAGTTGATCTCCTAGGAACTCATCGCAAACACAAGTAGGTGGCTATACCAAACCACCAGAAGTCGTTTGGGCACGACAAACACCGAAGGAATTGCACCTTTAGAGAATTTAAGGTCTCCTAGACCCCGTGAGTACACAAGACAGTGCGGAAGGAAGTGCACCAGACAGTGCTATATAGGTGCACAAGACAGTGCGATGCAAGTTGCACAAGACAGTGCAATATGGGTGGATGCGCAGGATAGCGCAATGCAGGTGCATAAGGTAGTGCGAGTGAGGGTGCACAAGATAGTGCGCTATAAGTGCACAAGATAGTGCGATGCAAGGTGCACAAGATAGTGCGATTCAAGTGGATGCACAAGACAGTGCGAGGTGGATACACAAGATAGTACGATACAAAGTGCACAAGATAGTGCAATGCAAGTTTGCACAAGACAGTGCGATACAAGGTGAAATGCACAAGATAGTGCGATACATGGTGCACAAGATAGTGCTATACGTGGTGCACAAAATAGTGCAATGCAAGGTAGAATGCACAAGACAGTGCGATGCAAGGTAGAATACATAAATGCACAAAGCAGTGCGATACAAGGTGCACAAAGCAGTGCGATACAAGGGACAGATGTATGAATGCACAAACAGTGTGATCTCAAGGTGCATAAAACAGTGTGATGCAAACTGAAAGATGCATGGTATGTAGAGGGAAATGAGCAGTACTCAGAGTAATGTATCATATACCTTATGAGTGTAGGGTAACTTGCCATAACTCATTTGAAGTGTAATGCAAAGAGAGGCAACTCAACAAAGCTATGTTAAGTGCAGAATAAAGTCAAAAATAAGAGCAACCAATCAAGTAGTTCAACTCAACCAGAGTTTATAAGCATGTAGGTATAATCCAAAGCACATGTATTAATCAAAGGGAAGATAACAATCCCAAGAGAGTTTTGAAATGGTCGGAGACAACTTTCGAAAGCAGAATCATGTCAGAATCAACATAAGGGTAAACTACCCTAATAACGGGGAAAGTGCCCAACAAATGGCTCTGAGCGGATGGAGAGAAAGGTTAGGTTCATGCCCCTTGTTCAAATGATGACCCAATCAGATACACTGAAAATTGCCCCTAGTGTCCAGTCATTGGCCACTGGTTGGGTTCATGCCCCTTGTTTGATAGATGGCCCGATCAGATGTATTGAAAATTGCCCCTAGTGTCCAGCCACTGGCCACTATTTTCAACATTATGCAGGCACATGCAATGGGGATCATCAGATCCTAGAATAGTTGTCAAGCAATCAGACTTATGCTTCTCTTCTGACATATTGAGAACTTACTCTAGTCCCTTCCGAAGTTGGGACAGATTCCTCATATACACTTTGCAATGATCATGAACACGATGCCCCTTGTATGGGTACTCTCAGCTCATTTATGAATTCCACACATGGACTTGTTTTCGAGTTTCGAGTGAACATTCGTGTATGGAATTTAGGCAATGCCACTCTGTTGAACTTTGAGCGATAAACACACTATGGTGACTCGATAAATAGCGCTGACTGAGGCAAACATGGTGACTCAATGAAGAGCACATACTGAAACAAATACTAGGCATGATACAACATAACTCACAACTAACCCAAGAGCATAAAAAAGACTCAAGGTAACTGATCATTCATAGTGCCCCTAGTATTACTTATGCTCCTTTTAAAACTCAATTTCGATTCCTGCTTTGCTCAAGATAGAGATTCTACTAATAAGTTCAAGTATCGAAAATTGCTCTACTTGTTGATTCAAGTTAGTTCTTTCTTACCCAGTGCAAGTATATGATATGCACAGCAGTCAGTGTAGCTCATGGATTGATGTGAAGCTGACGACGTGAATTAGGCAAGATGATTGAGTTGAGATGGATGAGATAGATATGGTTAAGACCGAACTTCGAGATGAAGTTGCCTACGTATCCCAGGAATGGGAATCAGGTCAACGTAGTTCATGACTAAGGTTCACTCGGGTGTTGACACTCTCCTTTTAGCGCTCTAACTTTTGCCAAAGTCACCCCTTCGGAGTTTTCAACCTTGCGAGCTATATTTTTTGATTTTTCATTTTTCATGCTCTAACTTTTGCCTAGGTCGCCCTTTCAAGTTTTCGCCCTAGCGAGCCTCTCAAGGATAGCGTTACAACACTTGTAGTGAATTTGATCAGTAGTCATCCTTGCCCTAACACTTGAAACTGGCTTCACCTTGATTTGAGCATGGCTCTCCATTCTTTTATGCATGCCTTCTTTCTTCATTTTGCTTCATTTTCAGAGTTGGTTCTACTCGCAATGTGGCACCTTCTTGCATTGGCTTCTCGGAATTCAGACAGATGTTCCCTTCCTCACAGTTGATTGGATTTCATTCCAATGGATGCCCCTGGCTTGATGGTTGACTTCTTTCTTTTTCTTTCTTTTCTTCTTTTTTTTCTTTTTTGCTTTTTTTTTTCCTTCTTTTTTCTGCTTTTTTTTTTTTTTGGTTTCTTTTATCCTTTTTTTTTCCTTTCTTTTTTTTTCTTTTTCTTTTTGGTTTCTTTTATCCTTTTTTCTTCTTAGATTTCTTTTATCCTTTTCTCTTTGAAATAATGAAAACACCATTAGAGCAATTCTATGATTAGTGAGGTTTGGCCTTGTACTTGCTAGTCTGAAAGCCGCCTTGTGCTTGCCAAAATGATCGTCTAACTGTGAAAAAAATCCCCAGGACAATGTAAAATACCACGCACAATTCTGAACCTATCTTCGCAAGTTTTACAAAAGAAATAGTTTAAAATTCTTGAAATCATGAATGAGTTTGCGCCGATAAGTCATAATTCACTCAAACCATTCGAGGGATCCTTCTCAACATTCGAACTTATTAACATAATCTCATTCAAAAAACAAATTCAAAGCCTTTTTATATTTGTAAAAGGTCACACATGCATCACTATAGGCATGATAAAATGATCAGAAACTTGACTCTCACTTTTTATAAAGATGAAAACCTGAGGGTACACGAGAGCGACTCAAAGGAAAAGACTCAACTGACGCAACAACGCAAGAAAAGACAAAGAAAATAAAACTCACAACAACTATTTGCTGGACACAACTCAAAACAAAATAAGCATTTCTGAGACAAAATGGGTTTTCCTTCTCCAAGTCCATTTGTAGAATTTCAAAAACAACTTCGAGTAGCCTATAGAAAGGCCCAGACCTGCCTTCAATTCAGCAATACTAATATCCACACCCAGTAGGATTGATTTTAGACTTTTAAACTGAGTCTCACAGATTGAATCTCATAATTACATTGTCCCCACACATCTTTTCGACTGAAACAATTGCTTCTTCACACCATGCCCCTAGTTTAGATGGCCCTTCCCAAGTGCTTTTGACAATTACCCGAGCTGAGATTGAGATTCATCATTCCAACCACCAGTGCTAGCATCACTGTTTCATCAAGCTTGAACGCACCAAGATCGAGTAAACTTTCTATCTCTTCAAAGATGTTGTTCCTTTTGCTCAGATCGGAATCAGAAGATTCAAGAATGAACACAATGGGTTTGAGCTCATTGGCGGGTATGCTGTGTTGGCTAGGGTAATGGTTGGTTGTTGGCAAGCTGTGGGTGAGTTTTATGTTATGGAGTGGCAATCTATTGCGATCAAGGAGAGGGTTATTGACAGCTTTGGGATTTTCAGGTAGGGTGATGACTTTGTTATCAATCAAGTCTTGAATTTCATGGCGAAGGCGAAAGCAACGGTCGGTATGGTGACCGTACTGTTGATAGAATGTGCAATATTGGGTAGAGTTGTGTGTAGGTGGGAGAGGATTAGGGAGAGATCAAGGATTGAGCAGTTTGAGATACCCTTTCTCCATCAGTACCCTCAATGCACAGGTTAGGCTCATATAGAGTTTGGCGAATGTTCGTTTTTTGGAGGAAGAAGTATTAGGTTTAGAAACATTGGCAAATGGGTCGGCGGGTGTTGGTCGAGTATTCATGGGCTTGGGACAGGAATTAGGATGGGTGTTTTTGGTAAAGCATCCCTTTTCCATTGTTTGCCTCCTGATTCAAAATGATCTCATCCTGAGCGACAAAAGTGTCATTCACAGTCCTTGCAACAACTCCAAGCACTTGCTGCTTGTTCAACTCTTTGACCTTCAAAGTCTTAATAGCCCACCGAAGTTATGTATAGGGATCAATACTTGTCCCGGCTTGGTTCTTGCCACTTGCTTCTGCTTGGCCACCCATTTATTGTTGATCTGTCATCACCCAGACTTGAGATAGATTCGGGTTGGCCCTTTTCAACTGCAGCTCGCTCCAGGATTGGGGAGCTTTGTGACGGGATCGAAATCCCAAATGTTAAATCTGTCACCGTTCCTTGAAGGTCTTCAATCATTCTCAACATATTAGTAGTAGTGGGTTTGGCCATTTGGCACTCTTGATATGTCCAAACCGAATTGGGTGCATCCATCATGCACAAGTCAGTACTTTCTTGAATGAACACCTCAAGCTTGGGTAAATGGGCTGGAGTGATGTATATATAGAGGTTGAAGGTAGATGGCAGTGTATAGATGAGGTTAAGATGGGCTGGAGACACTTGGTTGTGGATGAGAAGCGGGTTGGAGGTAACATTAGTTTCTTGGGGTGGAGCTATTGTCTGGTTGTCGATGAGATTCTGAACCTCATGACGAAGACGGTAGCAACAATCGGTGCCATGACCGCGTTGCTGATGGTATACACAGTACTTGGTGGGATTATGTCTAGCAAGGAATGGGTCAGGAAGAGGTTGGGGATCGAGGGGTTTGAGATACCTTCTTTCCATCAGGACTTTTAGTGCATTGATTAGGCTCATATAAAGGGGAGTGAGTGTTCTGCCTTGAGCTCAAGTTGGGCTGGCTATTTGTGGATTGGTATTGGCAAACGAGTCAGCAATTTTAGGAATGGTGACAACAGTATTGATTTCAATGGGTTTGGGCTCCTGGAAAACACCCTCCTTGTTGGTTCACTTGTTCTGTGGATAATCCCTTTGTTGAATACACTCTCAATCTGAACCCCTAATTCATGCAAATTTTTGAAAGCGAATAGTAGAGCGACTATTAATTTTTGTAACGTATCAGGCTCAAGGTTTTGCACCACTATCCGCACTTGGTCCCTCTTAGAAGGGCGATCTGTCATGTGTGCTGCCTTTGCTCTCCACCTTGTAACAAATTCCATAAAAGGTTCTGTAGGATTCTGCTGGGTTGCTTCAAGCTCTTGAGTGGTCATTTCAATTTGGGTATTATAAGAACACTGATTGACAAAAGCCTCAGCCAAATCTTCCCAATTCTGCTTCATTTTATCCTCCAACTTGGCGTACTAAGTGGCTGCTATATCCGACAGGGTTCTTCCATACAGAGAGAATTTCTGAGGTTTAGTCAGACCCATCAGTTTCAAGACATCCAAGAAAAGCCAAATATGTACCATAGGATCTCCAGACCTGTCGAAATGGTCAATGTGTGGCATTTTGAATCTGTTTGGAAGCCTTACTGCTGCCTCAGTGTGCCCATCCTCAATGTCGGGAATAGAGGTAATTCCTTGTGTCTTTTTGAATTGTTTCTCAAGGTTAGCAATTTTTAACAAGGTCGGGTCGAGATCATTAATAGCAAGGGGATAAAGCCCCTTATTAGGCTGTACTAGGGGTCTAAAAACTCGAGCTTGAGCCAACCCTTCTCGAGAATCCAGACCTTGCAAATCTTCAGCTCGCGGAGGTGAGTCAAAATTCAGCTGAGGGCCTGTAGCTCAGCTTTTCGCGCTCACTTTCGGAAGAATGAAAAGCCGTTACAGTTCGGACTCCACTTGTGTGTTGGTTCTGATTCTGATTTCACAAGTGCAACGTGAAACAGTGAAAACACAAAAAGAGTCCAAATCCGGCAATTTCTTTTGGAAAATCAATGTTTGAATCAAATGCCAAAAAATGGACTACTTTGCAATATATCAGAGTCGCCACCTAAATATTTATTTTGAAAAATTTAAGAAATCCATGACTCGTGCCAAAGGCCATTAGTTCGTCGTTACCAAAGTGTCTTGGTTCGAGAACTTAGGTATGAGAGGGAGAGGTCAATAATTGAACACTCCACTCACCCGATCAAAGATCGGTCTCTACTAATCATGATGTGGTTTTTATGTACAGTATATGCTCTTGTTCTATATGTAACATACAAGAATAGACTAATTTCACGAAAAGTTGGAACGTTTGATTCCATATGTGTTTTGAAAAAAATGTTTTGAATATGTATCACTGAAAATGGTGATCTCATATATACATGAATCAAAGTATCCCAATTCAAGTGATTAGCCTCCATCCACAGGCATTCAAACAGGTATATCAAGTAAGCATTTAGCCTCATGGTAGTATATTTGATATGACATCAATCACACTTATGTAATATGCTAAAGCATAAAAACTTACCTTATGTCCGAAAGCGAGTCAAAAGAAAGTAAATAGTTAGAAAAAATGCATGATCCTAATTAATGCGATATGGCTAATACAACACATACAACGTGCAAGTAATAAGTTCGGCTACTAGCATGGCATACGAGTCAATTCAAGGCATGTGATAGAGCGTGTATTCAAGTAAAGAGTTTGAATTTGACATTTGAATAATATGATGAGCCGAACTTTTATGCATTTAAAACGAATGGATGCAAGTCATGGAAATGCTAATTTGAAAACATGATGTCCCTAACCTAACCATCATAAGCAGTGAAATAAAAGGGAAAAAAATGGGGGTTGGAAGACATACAACTTATTACATATTTGTTCTCGCGAATGAGGGTCCGAATGTCCAAATGTCCAAATAAATAATTATTACAAAACCGAATGAATAATAAATGAAAGGGGCTATCTAATTTATTACAATAAGCCCTGACTCAATAAACTCGATATAACGTCTCACCGAATTCAATTAAACATATTGGTTCTTTATGTCGGTTGTAATCCAATTTTAACCAATTTTATTAGCCTTTTTTATTACCTTTCCATTTCTTTATCTTTTCTCCTGTTTGTGCAAAAGTGATATTTACGTCCACTAAGTCCAAAATGCAATAAAGAGAAACAAGCATCAACTTAACCCGAGAAAATTTTCTTCGGGAGAAATTACAAAGGAAGAGTCAAACTTATTTACAAGTGATAAGGGATTCCAAGTCAAACTCAATATGTGCAACAAGGACTAGTCAAACTCAAAAAAGTGATAATGACTTAGAAAAATCTAAACTTGAGTGATAATAACTTGAAATCCAAACTTGATAATAAGTGATAATGACATTTTCCTTTGTGATTTCCAAGGGTCAATTAGTCCCTTAAAAGTAAACACACTGATGAATAAAGAGAAATGAAAAATAAAAGATTGTGCTTTAGTATAAGAACATGTATACATTTGGGGTAGTGAACCTCCAAAGAATTTAAACCGTTAAGTATAGAACGTTTTATGCTTTTGGTAGTAAATCCCCTAAGAGATTAAATCACTAAGCATAGAACGTTGTATACTTTTGGTAATGAACCTCTTAAGCATAAAACGTTTTATGCCTTTGGTAGTGAATCTCTAAAGAGATTAAACCATTAAGCATAGAACTTTTTATACCTATGGTAATGAACCTCCTAAGTATAAAACGTTTTATGCCTTTGGTAGTGAATCTCCAAAGAGATTAAACCATTAAGTATAGCGCGTTTTATACCTTTGGTAATGAACCTCCTGAGCATAAAACGTTTTATGCCTTTGGTAGTGAATCTCCAAAGAGATTAAACCATTAAGCATAACGCGTTTTATACCTTTGGTAATGAACCTCCTGAGCATAAAACGTTTTATGCCTTTGGTAGTGAATCTCCAAAGAGATTAAACCATTAAGCATAGAACGTTTTATATTTTTGGTAATGAACCTCCGAAGAGATTAAACCATTAAGCATGGAAGAGTTCCTTTCTTATACTTGAACCATAATCTTAATTTTTCACAACTTTTTAATCGAAATAAGTAAAGAATGGAGGGAGGTTGCACAGATGATTATGCGAAGTTGATTAATTGGTTAGTACAAACAAACTTGATATTTAAAAATAAATTAAACAGCCCCCTAAATAGCATACAATAGTACTGAAATTAAGCTATAGAAAGCGAGCAAAATTAAATAGCCGAGGTACTATTCACCGCTGGAGGTACTATTCATCCGGTGGGGTAGATTATTTAAAGTAATAAATTACAACAGTTTATATACAATATTTAAATTACAGCAGATATGTGGATGGTGCAGCCATCCCATTAAAGCGATAAAAAAAACAATTATGAAAAGAAGTAAATGAAGTATTTAAACAAATTATATCACACTTTAAAATTAAATGAAAATTTGCGAAAACTCACCTTTCGGGAAATGATGAATTTTCTGAGTCACAAACTTTCTTTTGATTACTCTCAAGTCTGTGGAATGCGTTTTCAATTCTCAGTCAAAAATTTGGAATTACGGCTTTAGTGGTTGGTTTTTGAATGATGTATTGATGAAATGGAAATAAAAATATCAAAGAAAATATTTTATTTTCCCTCTCTCTCTTCTCAAACACTCTCGCCCCACTTCCTTTTCCTCTCCCTGATTTTGATTAGCCTTTCCCTTTTTTTCTTTTTCCTGTTGGGCCTCCCCTTTCTTTTTTTCTTTTCTTTCCTTCCTGTTTTTCTCCTCTTTCTTGCTGAGCCCTTCAGACTCCTCCCCTTCGTCCTTATATAGACAAAATAAAATATAATATAATAATAATATAATAACATAAACATAATAATAATATAATAATATAAACATAATAATAATTATATAAATATATATATAATCATGATGTTTGATGTCGGTAGACGGACATCAAACGAATAGTTATTATTATTTTATAATATATATAATATAATATATAAAATATATATAATATATAATTTATATCAAAATACTAAACATATAATATAATAATATAACTATATATAAAATAATAAACATATAATATAATAATATAACTTTTTTGATTATTTTCTTTTATATATATACAATATACCAAAAATATGAACAAACACATAAAATTATGAAAAATTACAAAAATACTAAACTAATGAAATATTCAGTATTTTAAAATAATTTGGCCATAATGGTAAAGGTTGGGATTAAAGTTCAAATTCTATCTCTATTACTGAGGATTCTGTGAGAAACACATTCTAACTGTCATCATCGGGTAATCAAAAAAAAGCGCCCAAGTCTTAGGGCCGGTCAAAATGGGGTGTCTACAGTTGCTCCTCTTTGACAGAGCTCGAAGTCATTTTATGATGTGACTGAATGTCAAAGCCCGAAGACGACCCTTTTGGCAAGGCCGTAAGACTTTGGCAAACAAACAAATGTGCAAATGCAAGTGGTTGAACCAGAATGTTGCCTACGTATCCCGTTTGCAAGGAATCAAACCTACGTAGTTCTGGGGCAAGATGCAGAATGATATGTAAAACATAACTTATGATCATGCAATGAAATGCAAAACATAATTTATGATCAAGCAATGAAATGCAATCAAGACAATGATGTGACACTGAATGAAAGCATAAATGTTGGATGTAGTGAATGTGAGATCCAAACGCATCTTACGCGAGAGGAGTATGTATGTGAATCTTGAGATCCAAATGCGTCTTACGCGAGAAGAGTATGTGAACTTGAGATCCAAACGCGTCTTATGCGAGAGAAGTATGTGAACTTGAGATCCAAACGCGTCTTACGCGAGAGGAGTGTGTGAACTTGAGATCTAAGCGCGTCTTACGCGAGAGGAGTATGTGAACTTGAGATCCAAGCTCGTCTTACGCGAGAGGAGTATGTGAACTTGTGATCCAAGCGCGTCTTACACGAGAGGAGTATGTGAACTTGAGATCCAAGCGCGTCTTACGCGAGAGGAGTATGTGAACTTGAGATCCAAGCGTGTCTTACGCGAGAAGAGTATGTGATCTTGAGATCCAAACGCGTCTTACGCGAGAGGAATATGTGAACTTGAGATCTAAATGCGTCTTACGCGAGAGGAGTATGTGAACTTGAGATCCAAACGCGTCTTACGCGAGAGGAGTATGTGAACTTGAAATGATAAACATCAAATCTTAACACGTTTCACGTGAAAAGAGGGAAGGTAAAGTCAAAATCCAAACGCATTTCGCGCGAACGGAAGAAGGTATAGTAGAATGATTAGGGGTAACCTCTGTACACAAAAGCTACGGATGCCCTTTTTCTTTTTCTTTCTTTCTTTCTTCTTCTTCTTCTTTTTTTTTTTTTTTTTTTTTGTGATCATATTCACAACTTTCCCTATTCTCTAACGAGGTGACAGACTAGGTTGGTTCAGTATCCAGAATTGAGGCGTATACACGCTACCTCAATCTATGGGGCTGCCATACAGATTTCAAGCCGGGGATACACCCCTGGGTATTTAACTCAGACTTTAGTCTCGGAAATTCCAAACCTTTTGCGTTCTAGGCATCGCCATTCGAACTCTAGTTTTCACCGTCACAGTTGATCTCCTAGGAACTCATTACAAACACAGTCGAGTGGTTATACCAGACCGATTGAAGTTGTTCGAGCACAACAAACACCAAAGGAATTGCACCTCTAGAGGATTTAAGGTCTCCTAGACCTCGACAAGTGCACAAGATAGTGCGATGCGTAAGATAGCACGATGGATTGAGATTGTATGGTAGACGCTTGATTGTACGATAGATGCACAATATGGTGATGTTCGTGCGAGAGATGCACAGTGCGGATGGGATTGTGCGATAGATGCACGGTGCGGATGGAATCGTGCGATAAATGCACGGTGCGGATGGGTTCGTGCGATAGATGCACAATGTGGATGGGATTGTGCCATAGATACACGGTGCGGATGTGATTATGCGATAGATGCACGGTACGGGTGTGATCGTGTATATAAACAAAATATATACAGATATGTACATACGGTATACATATATTCATATACAGACATATACACAGACAGAGGCAGATATATACACAGATATATACGGTATATATACACAGACAGATACGGATATATACACAAATATATACAATACAGACATATACGGACCTATATACAGACATATACGGAGATATACACAGGTAGGGAATATTCTGTTTGCAGCCGTCAGTGAGAAGATGCCGTTACTGTGAAGGCATATTCCATTTGATGACGTCGGCACACATACTCCAAACACGCAAAAAAGAAAGGAAAAACTTAAAATGCATGGATGCGAGGATAAGGGGTTTTGAACCCCTGACCTCAGGCTTAGTCTCTTGGTCCTTCAACCATTGAGCCACGCCACTGTTGTGACAAAATATTTAAAAATATATATATATAATACATAGGTATACGAGATATATATACACAAAACCAAAATCAAAACAAAATAGAGAAACACTCAATGTGGGGTTCGAACCCCTGACCTCAGGTTCAGCCTTTCAGCCTGTAACCGCTAAGCTGCGCCACTGAACCCAAGCCATGCTTGTGACCAAATTTGCAAACAAATATATATAATACATAGATATACAATACATATACACATATATATGCAACTCTCTCGCATCTCCTATTTTTGTCTCACTCTCTCTTCCTTCATCTTCTTTGAGCGTCGTGTCTGTCGCGTGATTTCAACAATCGCGGCACCTGACCGACAGGCTATCCAATCCTGCCCTGATTGTCAATGATTGTCTTGGCCTTTCTCCCTCTTTGTCTTCTCCTTCGCTCTCTTCTTAAGTTGAGGCTTCCGAAAGAGAGGTAGAGCAAAAGCCTGCAAACTTTCTCTGCCACCACTTTGCAACCTCTTTCTTTTGCATTACTCTGCTCTGCCATGGCTTCTTCACACGGTTCTCTCACTCTTTTTCCAGACCTGAACAAGTCCACGATAGAGATGACCGATTCTGACTCCCCTGAACCTTAACCACGAGCTCCTCCTCCTTCCCCTATTTTCAACTTTCCAGCGATGTCAATTGAACAAATCATGGCGGCATAGTCTAACATCGAAGCAAACTCGTATACGCTGAGGTCATGTGTCGAGACCGTGACAGCGGTCTCCAACTTGTCCTGTCGACTGTAGAACAGGACGTGTGAAGTACATCAGTTACATGCACAACTCCCCCTCCTTCAACGTATGTACAAAGACGCTCGAGTAGAAATTAGTGCACTGAAAAAGCAGAGCAAAGAGCTGAAATGACAGGTCACCTCCGTGGCTCGATTCGGAGTTTCTTCGCACAACCAATTTGATGGCCGGTGAGGAATAATCTCCTTCGGAAACTCTGCCAAGGCCGAGGCAGAGTCTTCAAGAGCTTTGAAGGAGTAAAGATGAAGCGAGGCAAGTGATGGTAAAGTCAGGCAACGAAGCTGTGTGCAAATGAAGCCAGTTGTAATCTTCGTCGCCGAGCTGCTGCCGGAAAACTGAGATAATACTACTCTCTCTCTCTCTCTTTCCTTTTTTTTTGTTTTCTCTCTTTTTTTTTCTTTCTGGGTTTGTTTATTTGTTTTTTTTTTCTATATATATTTTGTACAAATATGATTGGGGTTAATCCCCGAAATTAATAAAACAAGTTTGTTTGTGAATTCAAATGGTAAATCAGAATGGTATGAATATTTGGATGTTAGAAATGGTTGTATTTCAAATCGGACAATTTGAGCCTATTATTGAAAACGTAAAAGAAAACTCAATGAACTGAAATTAGGCAAAACACACTTGCAAATAAAATGGACACAAAATAGACACAAAACCAATTTACGATTTTTTTTTTCTTTCTTTATCTTTTTCTTTTTTTCCTCTTTTTTATTTAAACAAAACAAAACAACAAAAACAAAATTTTATTGTGACTGTAATACACACAAAATAAATTACGACCTATCAGGAAAAAAGAAACAAAAACAAAAATAAAATGCTTCTTTTTTTTTTCTTTTTCTTTCATTCTTTTTTTTCTTTTCATTCATTATTTTTCAGATAAATAAAAACCTTTTCTTTTTTTTGTTATTTTTATTTTTTATATTCAGATAACCTAAAACCCCACCCAAAAACCCCTTTTGTTTTTTTATATTTGCTTTGTAGTTAAAGCACTAGCTTCAGATTGACTCTTTTCCTTTTGAAAGACCTCTCTTTTGTTGTTTTTTTATTTTATTTTATAAAACAATGATCGGGGTTGGACCCGCTAGTTTTATCAAGTGTTATTGTGGTTGATCTCTTCTTGCAAATATCGTGTACTGTGTTTGCATATGATGACTGGATGACACTTGCATGATAATCTTTGAAGATCACTTGCGCTTGAATTGGTTCATGAATCGGATAATAATATCAACCAGACAAAATGTAAAAAACTACAACTTGATAACAAACATAATGAAAACAACTTGAACATACTAAAACAAAAGACTTGGTAATAAAACAAGACTCAAAATAAAACCACAACACAAGAGGACAACACAATGTTTGGCCCACCCACCACTAAAGGCTATCATCACTACTCCATCTAAATTCTATAAATGGTACTCCCATAATGTTGTTTCTGGCAGAAGAGCAAGGTTTTACATTTTGCTCTCAAAATGGAGATGTTACCCACCAATAGGCTCCAAGACTGGATAACCACTTTGGATGGCTCGGAAAAGATGAACTTTTGCGGTTTCGGCCTAAATGCTCTTTTTCCGTTAAGCCGCACTTCACTTTGCTTTTCATGTCTCCATGCTGCTGCTCGGTGCTGGAATCCAATCACACACATATTTCGTTTCGGTTCACAAGAGATGGGTCCGACACTCGAAGAATTTCAAGCATTGATGGAATCTCAACGTGATAAAGAAATCATGCTTCAACCCTGTTTTGGCCATGCTCAAGCTTTAGGACGAATGTGTGGGCTTACCTTACACGAAGCTCGATCCTTGGCTCATAATGGGGAACTAGATATTCCATATTTGATTCGTCGATTTTCCATCACCAGTGACAAAGACGACCTCCTTTGGCGAGGTTATCATCAGCATGCCCTTTGCTTATGCTTACTCGCACATTTCCTTCTTGCCCCTAGTCGTGGTGGAGTTAGCATTAAACTGATTGAAGTAGCCCAATGCCTTAAGGAGGGTAAGAGTTGTATGGGCTTAGTGTTGGCCGAGACTTTAACGGGCTTGGATACTTTTCAACGGGGAGAGACTACTCGATTTGGAGGGAGTCCATTACTTCTCCACGTATTGTTTCCCACCCTCCTTATTTATGATCCTTACATCACTCGACATTCAATCTTTTTTTTTTCTCTCAAAACCCTTTTCTTACTTTTCTCTCAACGTACATCTCTCTATTATTTTATCTCTCTTATTTTTCATCCCTTTCTCCAGATATGGTTAATGGATAAGCTGAAAGTGGTGGATCCTTGCCCCGAGTACTTGGCCAGGACTTACTTTCTTCGTCCACAGCTAGTGGAGTTCTCCTCAGAGGGAATGTGGTGTGACTAGATGCACAGTAGATTTGCAGCTGACATTGCTTGGCGTAGCCTCTGGCTTAACTTGGCTAAGATGAGTTACAGCATGTCCCGGCAACTAGGTATACAATTGATTGGCCTTACACACTATGTATTCTATTTTCTATTCAGGTTTAGACGCCAGTTTGGACATGATCAGATTTGTCCGGAAGAAGGGATAAAGTACCCAGCTTCATTTCCTGTTTGTGGTTCGTACTTGCCTCGGTACCTCAGTGCTTGGAATACGAGAGAATTCTTGGCCCCTGCCCTTACTTTCAGTTCCATCCTTCCTGAAAAATACTTGGTTTGGCTCGAGGATAAGGAACAGATTAGGCCGACCTCGGTTACAGAAACTTCCACAGGGACGGAAAAGAGACGAAGAACTGACACTTGACTCATCTATGCCCCTAGTTTATTGCTTTGTCTTTTCTTTTCAAGTTTTTATGTAAAATCAACTTTGGTTTGGAGAATGTACTTGTGATAAATCAATAAAATTAAAGTGAGTATTGAAAAGTTTCCTTTTGTGTTGTAAACGGTAAAGTTTTGAGAAGAAAAACAAAAATTGAATTAAAACTTTTCAAAACAATTTTTTTGTTTTTTTGTTTTTTTTCTTGGAAATGGTCACCATCGGATACGTACAGAATTAATCCTAAGGCTGTACAGTCCCAAATCAGAAGATCATAACCAAGTCGACAAACGGTGGAGAATGACGGATGGAGAATGACGGATTGACTAAACCAGATGAACAGGACAGTTGGATTGAAAAATAGTGATGGCCGAACTTCGGGATGAAGTTGCCTACGTATCCCAAAGATGAGAATCAGGTCATACGTAGTTCGGAGAGGGTTCACTCGAGTTTTTGTTCTCTCCTTTTACGCTCTAACTTTTGCCAAGGTTGCCCTTTCGGGTTTTCGGCCTTGCGAGCTTAGTTTTTCTTTATTTGTACTTTTTTTTTTTTTTTTAATGCTCTAACTTTTACCTAGGTCGACCTTTCAGGTCTTCGGCCTAGCGAGCCTCTCAGGGATAATATTTCTTCAACTTGTCCATGTTGATCGGTTGAGAAAACTCCAGGCCATCTAAATCCATAAGAATAATTGCTCCTCCGGACCAGATTGACTTGATGATATAAGGGCCAGTCCAATTGGGTTTGAACTTGCCCCTAGGGTCATGGATGGGGGCTCGGTTGTCTTTGAGCACCATGTCTCCTTCCTTGAGATTTCTGGACTTGACTTTCTTGTTAAAAGCCCTCAGAATTCTACGCTGGTAACCTTGGATATGATACAATGCCTTCAACCTCCTCTCATCAAACAACATCAATTCTTCAAATTTACTTTGTTGCCAGTCCGCCTCCGCTATCTGACACTCAACCATAATTCTTAGCGACAGTACTTCAATCTCGATTGGCAAAACAGCTTCTATTCCATAAACAAGAGCATAAGGGGTTACTCCTGTAGATGTTCGGATCGACGTTCTGTAACCCCAGAGTGCGAATGGAAGTTTCTCCGGCCAGTCCTTGTAGGTTTTAACCATTTTCTGCAAAATTCTCTTGATGTTTTTGTTTGCAGCCTCAACAGCTCCATTGGTCTGCGGCCTGTATGTTGATGACTTACGGAAAGCCACGTTATATTTTTCAAGCAGGTCTATCACCTCTTTCTTGAAATGCGAGCCATTATCTGAGATCATCTCGTTGGGCACCCCATACCGACAAATGATGTTGTTCTTGCTGAACTTAGCCACATGCGACGCCTTTAGAACGGCATAGGATTAGGCCTCCACCCACTTTGTGAAGTAGTGGATTGCTACCAAAATGAACTCATGCCCGTTTGACCCCTTTGGCGTGACTGCACCGATAACGTCAATTCCCCAGACTGAGAAAGGCCATGGTGAAGTCATATTATAGAGCTTCGACGGCGGAATGTTCATGCGATTGGCATGGATCTGACATTTGTGGCATCGCCGTACAAAGCCAATACAGTCCTCCTCCATGGTTGACCAGTAGTAGCCTTGTCTAAGGATTTTTCGAGCTAGCATCACACCATTCATGTGAGCTCCGCACTCTCTTTCGTGGATAGCTTCCATAAGGCGCCTTGATTCTCCTTTTCAACACACAACTTATGCATTCCCAGATGGCCTCTTTTGTACAACTTGTTTCCGCAGATGATGAATTGGATGGCCAGACGCCGTATTCCCCTTTTGTCCTTGGCACTTGCCCTTGGTGGGTACGCCTCTTTGTCTAGGAAATTCCAGATGTCGTAATACCAGGGGTTCGTGTCTTGAACCTCATCTATCACGGCGATGGTCTCATACGCCGGCGTATATTTCTGTTCAATGATGATCGGGCGCATCTTCACTCCAAGCGGAATGTCCACCATAAAGGATAAAGTTGCCAACGCATCAGCAAATCGATTGTTCTCTCTGAGCAAATGCGTGAATGTTAATTTCTCAAACCTTGGAATTAACACATCCAGGGCCTGATGATAAACCTTTATTTTCTCTTCCTTAACCCGCCAATCTCCGTTAGCTTGAGACACAACCAAATTCGAATCTCCGATAACATCCAATCTTATTGCCCCTAGTTCTAGGGCAGCTTCCAAACCAGCAATACACGTTTCATATTCTGCTTCATTGTTGGATACTTTAAACCAGAGTTTGAAGGCTAGAGGTATGTGTGAATCATCGGGTGCTATGAGCAACACACTGATCCCATAACCATACTGATTAGACGCTCCGTCAAAGTACATTGTCCATGGTTCCTCTTCTATCTGCAGGATGTCTTCATCTAGGAATAGATACTCTACTGCTTTATCATCTCCTTCTACTAGGTGATCCGCCAGAAATTCCGCTACAGCTCTCCCTTTGACTGATTTGCGTGTGACATACTTGAGGTCAAACTCGGAGAAAATAAGCAACCAACGAGCTAGCTTACCCGTAAGTGCTGGTTTCTCAAAGAGATATTTGGTGGGATCTAAGCTCAAAACCAGAATTACAGAATGAGCTAACAGGTACTGTCTCAACTTCCTCGTTGCCCAAACCAAAGCTAAAGAAGCTTTCTCGAGAGGAGTGTAGCGAGCTTCATATTCTAGCATCTTCTTGCTTAGATAATAGATGGCCTTCTCCACCTTCGCTTCTGATTCTTGCACTAGCATGCACTCCATGGTTGAATTTGTTACTGATAAATACAAGATCAGTGGTGTCCCCAGTTCTGGTGGCGACAATACAGGAGGATTCTGAAGGTACTGCTTAATCTGCTCGAAGGCGAACTGACACCGATCATCCCATTGGAATTTCTTTCCTTTCTTCAATAGACCAAACAGTGGTTCACAAGTCAAGGTTAATTTTGAGATAAACCGTCTTATGAATTGCACCTTACCTAGAAAGTCGGGCATCTCCTTTTCAGTCCTTGGTGGTGGCATTTCTACAATGGCCTTAATTTTGGAGAGATCTACTTCAATTCCCCTTTGTGTAATTAGAAATCCCAACATTTTTCCTGCAGTTACCCCGAATGTGCTTTTCTGTGGGTTTAACCTCAGTCTATACTCCTTGATCCGCTCAAAGAATTTTTCCAGTGCGGTGTAGTGACCTTCTCGCTTTTTAGACTTGATAATCATATCGTCTACATACACCTCAACCTCCTTGTGGATCATGTCATGCAAAATAGTGGTTGCGGCCCGCTGATATGTAGCCCCAGCATTTTTCAGTCCAAAAGGCATAACTCTATAACAGTAGGTACCCCACGGCGTGGTGAAAGCAGTTTTCTCTTTGTCCTCCGGTGCCATCGAAATCTGATTATACCCGAAAAACCCATCCATGAATGAAAGCAAAGCATGGCCAGTTGTGAAGTCTACCAGTTCATCGATGTGTGGCAATGGAAAATTATCTTTCGGACTTGCTCTATTTAGAGCCCCGGAAGTCGATACAGACCCTAATTTTGCCATCCTTCTTTGGAACCGGAACGATATTAGCCAACCAAGTCGGGTATTTAGATACCGTTAAGAAACCTACATCAATCTGTTTGCTAACCTCCTCTTTGATCTTTAATGCCCAATCTGGGCGAACTCTGTGCAGTTTCTGTTTGACTGGTCGAGCCTCGGGATTAAAAGGGATCCGGTGCTGTACAATCTCAGGATCTATTCCAGGCATGTCTTCGTAGGACCACGAGAAAACATCTTTGAAATCTTTTAATAAAGCGATTAAACGCTCGCGTTCCTCCGAAGACAACGTGAATCCGATCTGGACCAAATGGGGATCCTTCTCAGTACCCACATTAATTGCAGTGATTTCATCTGTGCAGGGCTTAATGCGCCTCTCCTCCTCTTGGTCAACCAAATTTTTCAAAGCCCGAGGAATTTCTTTCTCTCCGTTTAAGTCAAAATTTTGAAAATCGAGATCAGTGCAACAAACTAAAGGCACAGAGAAGTAAGCAAACTCTACCACATTCCCATTAGTAAAGTCTAGGTCCTCGGTTACAGTTGACTCAAAAGAAAAACTAAAAGAAGACTTTGACAGGACTTTGGACTCCGGGTTACCACTCCCGGACGTACCAGACTCAGAAGAACTCGAATCTGACTCCGACTCTACAGACTCGATGGAATCAGATTCGAACTTATTATCCGATTCAGAACTGCTGATGATGCCCTTTTCAAATTTCCAGATTAGGTGTGGAGCCTTAGATGCATCCACAATAAGTTTAAAGAAATCCGCTTCTGGTTTATCCCCGATCATTGAGATAGTAAAACTATCCCCCAAGTTGTCAGACTCAGTTCTGACAGTAGAATTTGCTAGTAGGTCAGTCAGTGCTTTTCCCAACAGCTCTTCTTCTTCGACGTTCACAGTTACAGTCGTACCTTGACTTGTATCAGTATTCAGGTCCATCTACTCATCTTCCTCTTCCGGTAATTGGTGCCCGAAGAAGATCTCGAACCCAGGATAGATTGTCTTCGTCTCCTGGTCAAACCAAGGCTCTGGAAATCCACAAAAGGATAAATATTCCCCTTGGCGAACAAAGCGTCCGTTCAAGGTTCCCCGTATTGGTTTGTGAACTAACTTATATTGTTTTCATCATTCTTTGCTTTAATTCTTCCTCTCAACTCAGCCCACTTCCTTTGCCAATCCTCAGCAGTAGGTTTGTATCCCAGCCCAAAAGCGTAGGGGTTGTGAATCAGCTCCTTGGTAACAGTGTCTCCTTGCCTGCCACTCCTGCTTAGTCCTGATCCAGGCATATGTCCCTGTTTGTTCATCATTTAGATGGACTGAGCACTCACATAGATTCCGTCAGCTACTGCCATGATAGATTAGACTACCCGGGCTTTTATTAGTGAAAAGCCTGAGAGGAATACATCTTCTTCCCGTGTACGATTTCCAACACTGGTGTGGCAATTCCCTGGGGAGGGTAGATCGATGAATTACCGTACACCGTAGCAATCCCACCTTTAAAGGGGTATTTCACCAACTGATGGACTGTTGATGACACAGCTTTTATCTGATGCAGCCAAGGCCTTCCCAACAGTAGAGTGAAGGTAGCTGGAACATCCATTACATGGAATTCTACCTCATGTTTGGACAGGCCGATTAGGATATGGCTCTTAAATGTTCCTATGACATCCCGGCTTGTATTGTCATAAGCTCAGACGGCTTGAGTTGTGGGTGTGAAGTCAATAGGCCTCAAACCTATGGCATAAGTAGTCCATGCCGGACACACATTGATCGCCGATCCAGTATCTACTAACACTACCAGAATCCACTTCTTTCGGCTCTCCAGAGTTACATACAAGGGCCAGTTGTGGTTGGCGCCCTCAGGTGGCAGCTCTTTATCCGTGAAAGATATCACTGGCGTAACATCACCGGACGTGACTAATGACACTAGTTGATCAGCAGTTGTGTCAATAGGCAGTTTGGTGCGATTCATTGCCTCTAGCAATGCTTGCCTATGTTCCCGCCAAGCCATTATCAATCCCCAGATTGAGATATCTGCCTGAATCTTCTTGAGCTGTTTCAAAACCAAGTTGTCTTCACAGTCCTTCTCTCTGGTGTTATCAACCTCTTTGTTAGAGGATTCTGGTTGATCTACAGTCGTAGGTTTGAAGTATCGACCACTCTGGGTCACGTGATTGATTTCGTCCGTATACCACGTATCGTCGGGGGTATTGGATTTCCACCCTTCGTCCATGTATGCATGACTCAGATCATTATCTTCCCACCACTCTCCAGCAGTCATGGCCAAGCTTTTATCAGACTTTACTTGGAGCATGTTCACATCACGCCCCTCAGTAACATACATTTCCTTTCCCACTATGGTTTTGGTTTCTAATAAGGCCTTCTTCCTTTGAATTTCTTCCATTCTCTCCTGCTGGAATTGTTCCAGCACTTGTTCTATATTAGTAATGGATGTGGTCTCGTCTTTTTCCTCTCTGGCCCCTTTTGTCTGTTCCACCTTATCTGGCTCTTCGTCACCAAACCAACCATTGTTTGTTTCTGGCTGAATTGAATCCAACCAGCCTATCTGGACACCACTTGTTTCCTCTTCTTCAAAGAAGTAGAGGTTGGCTAGGTCTTCTTCTATCTGAACTAAATCTTCTTCCAGTTCGGCCAAGTCATTTCGGCCTTGTTCAGGCCAATCGTTCTGATGTTGCCCTAACTGGCCTTCCCCGATAGCATTGACACTGAGCACATCTAGCAATAGGACCACTGGTTTTGGTTGATTAATGGCCACAATGTATAAACTGGGATCATATTCCTCTGCAAATGAGACCCCCTTTTCTATGCCACAAGTATTAGACAGCCCAGTCTTTGGTGTATTCTTCCCTTTCTCTGTTCTTGCTGCCACATGCTTGGGTTGGATTAGTGGGGTTAATTATATCATGCACATGTTCGTGTTTTCTAGAATAACCACCTCTGGTTTTGGTAGGTGGGACGAGGTAATATATATGTTGGGGTTGAAAGTAGGTGGTAGTGTTTGGATGTGGTTAATATTTCTGGGGGGAGGAACTTGGTTATGTGTAGGAAGTGGGTTGGTTGTCATATTTGGTTTAGGAGGGGCGATGACTTTGTTGTCAATGAGATTTTGAGTCACATGACGTAGACGATAGCATGAATCTGTATGATGGCCATATTGTTTGTGGAAAGTACAGTATTGGGTTGGGTCGTGTCTAGCTAGCAGTGGGTCTGAGAGAGGGCGAGGATCAAGAGGCTTGAGATGCCCCTTGTCCATCAACACCTTGAGGGCGTGGGTTGGACTCATATGGAGGGGGGTAAAAGATCTTTGGTTCCAAGGTTGACTATTTTGTGCAGTTTGTGGCAGTAGCAAAGGGATCGACCATCTTGGCCGATGATGTAGCAATGGTACTGACATCTGCAGGCTGCAGAATAGTGCTAGTACTGGCATTGGTACTCCGAGTGAATGGGTTTTTTGCAGATTCGCTTGTTCTGTGGATGATGCCCTTTTTGAAGGCGCTCTCAATTTGAACCCCTAACTTATGTAAGGAAGCAAATGTGGACAACGGTGCCACTATCATTCTCTGCAACATGTCTGGCTTGAGGTTTTGGACCACTAACCTGACTTGTTCTTTTTCAAAAGGTCTGCTCGTCATTTTGGCTGCCTTTGCCCTTCATCTTGCCACAAAGTCAATGAAGGGTTCTTTGGGGTTCTCAGTGGTTGCTTCCAGCACATTGATTGTTACTTCTATCTGAATATTGTATAAGTATTGGTTAACAAACCCCTCAGACAGTTCTTCCCAATTCCGCTTCGTTGAGTCCTCCAATTTGGCATACCAGATGGCCGCTACATCTGACAGGGTCCTCCCAAATAATAAGAGTTTTTGTGCCCTAGATAAACCCATGGGTCTCAACACATTTGAAAACAGGCGGACATGCATAATCGGATCCCCATTCCCATTAAATCTATCAATGTGAGGCATTTTGAATTTTTCTGGCAACCTGACTGAAGCATCAGTGTACCCATCCTCAATGTTGGGAATTGAATTGAAACCCTGGGATTTCTTCAAGGCTTTCTCAAGCCTAGCAATTTTGATCATGGCTGGATCAACTTCATTCATATTGAAGGGAATGGTTCCCGTAGAAAGTTGTACTAGAGGTCTATAAGCTAAAGCTGTTGGAAACATCTCCTGAGGATCTGGCACCTGAGGAGTTTCCAGTGGTGGAGGGAGATCAGGATTTGGCTAGGCAGCCGAGACCGGATATACAGTAGATGCAGATGCCCCAGATGGGCGTCGCAGATCAGCGATGACTTTATCCTGTGCGGCCAACCTTTGATCCATGGTTCTCAAAGTTGCCATCATGGCATCAATTTCTTCTGTGTTCTATGCCATTCTTATAGGTGGGTGAGATATTGGTGAATTGCGGATACGAATAGGTGTTTGTGGAGTGCTTTGTACTGGTGCTGATGCATGTTTGTTCTTTCTTCGTCAAGTGACCGACGGGAGAGAAACTAACACTGGCTGACCGTCAACAAGATCTTGCGTTTTACAAAGCCTACGAGAACGAGTCCAAACAACTTCGGGGATATCGAGTCTTTCTGAAGCTATGATGAAAAACTACCTAGCAAAAAGAAAAAAAGAAAACATTTTTTTTTTTAAAAAACCGGACAGCACTTCGGCCCCAATTCTCAATTAATCACAACACGTAGTTGAACTGTGATCCCCACTAAACTTTGTTCTCAGACTGATTGCTCATTTGTACCACTGCTATGAACCACCCCGTATATTTCACTATAAAAGCACATACCACATAAAAAGAACCAAAACACCCCTATGAGGCGGTAGGGTTACCTTGTCCTCGATTTTGACATGATCTAGGTTGCACTATTTCAAGCAGGTGGTTTTATAACATCCTGTATAGGTAGTATCCTGTCCTAATTTGAATGGTCACTAGAGCGTACTATATGCATTAGGTCAAATAGTCACAAAGGGTATCTCAGCAAGACTACCTAATATACCTCTCACACCTAACACCGAGAAGTGAAAGGAGGATCAAGCGGTACAGAAGTAATCCAGATCCAAGGGTTGTGTTCCCAACTTGACAGAGCCCATGACCGGTCAGCTTTTTGGCAAGCCTCCGGCAAACCGTCCAGGAATAACAGATGGCAAACACAGGGACTTAGGCGCACCAATGCAAATGCAATGCAAAGAACATATATATGTAGATAAAATTTCACATCATGAAATTTGAGTCAAGTTCTCTAATTCCCCAACAGAGTCGCCAGAAACTGTAGCTTGGCTTTTCGCGCTCCCCTTCGGAAGAATGAATAGCCGTTACAGTTCGGACTCTACTTGTGTGTTGGTTCTGATTCTGATTTCACAAGTGCAATGTGAAACAGTGAAAACACAAAAAGAGTCCAAATCCGGCAATTTCTTTTGGAAAATCAATGTTTGAATCAAATACCAAAAAATGGACTGCTTTGCCAGATATCAAAGTCGCCACTTAAATATTGATTTTAGAAAATTTAGGAATCCCATGACTCGTGCCAAAGACCATTAGTTCGTTGTTACCAAAGTCTCCTGTTTGTGCAAAAGTGATATTTACGTCCACTAAGTCCAAAATGCAATAAAGAGAAACAAGCATCAACTTAACCCGAGAAAATTTTCTTCGGGGGAAATTACAAAGGAAGAGTCAAACTTATTTACAAGCGATAAGGGATTCCAAGTCAAACTCAAGATGTGCAACAAGGACTAGTCAAACTCAAAAGAGTGATAATGACTTAGAAAAATCCAAACTTAACTGATAATGACTTGAAATCCAAACTTGATAATAAGTGATAATGACATTTTCCTTTGTGATTTCCAAGGGTCAATTAGTCCCTTAAAGTAAACACACTGATGAATAAAGAGAAATGAAAAATAAAAGATTGTGCTTTAGTATAAGAACATGTATATATTTGGGGTAGTGAACCTCCAAAGAATTTAAACCGTTAAGTATAGAACGTTTTATGCTTTTGGTAGTAAATCTCCTAAGAGATTAAATCAGTAAGCATAGAATGTTGTATACTTTTGGTAATGAACCTCTTAAGCATAAAACGTTTTATGCCTTTGGTAGTGAATCTCCAAAGAGATTAAACCATTAAGCATAGAACGTTTTATACCTTTGGTAATGAACCTCCTAAGTATAAAACGTTTTATGCCTTTGGTAGTAAATCTCCAAAGAGATTAAACCATTAAGCATAGCACGTTTTATACCTTTGGTAATGAACCTCCCGAGCATAAAACGTTTTATGCCTTTGGTAGTGAATCTCCAAAGAGATTAAACCATTAAGCATAGAACGTTTTATACCTATGGTAATGAACCTCCGAAGAGATTAAACCATTAAGCATGGAAGAGTTCCTTTCTTATACTTGAACCATAATCTTAATTTTTCACAACTTTTTAATCGAAATAAGCAAAGAATGGCGAGAGGTTGCAGAGATGATTATGTGAAGTTGATTAATTGGTTAGTACAAACAAACTTGATATTTAAAAATAAATTAAATAGCCCCCTAAATAGCATACAATAGTGCTGAAATTAAACTATAGAAAGCGAGCAAAATTAAATAGCCAGAGGTACTATTCACCACCGGAGGTTACTATTCACCGCTGGAGGTACTATTCATCCGGTGGGGTAGATTATTTAAAGTAATAAATTATAACGGTTTATATACAATATTTAAATTACAGCAGATATGTGGGTGGTGCAGCCATCCCATTAAAGCGATAAAAAAAACAATTATGAAAAGAAGTAAATAAAGTATTTAAACAAATTATATCACACTTTAAAATTAAATGAAAATTTGCAAAAACTCACCTTTTGGGAAATGATGAATTTTCTGAGTTACAAACTTTCTTTTGATTACTCTCAAGTCTGTAGAATGCGTTTTCAATTCTCAGTCCAAAATTTGGAATTACAGCTTTAGTGGTTGGTTTTTGAATGGTATATTGATGAAATGGAAATAAAAATATCAAAGAAAATATTTTATTTTCCCTCTCTCTCTTCTCAAACACTCTCGCCCCACTTCCTTTTCCTCTCCCTGATTCTGGTTAGCCTTTCCCTTTTTTTCTTTTTCCTGCTGGGCCTCCCCTTTCTTTTTTTCTTTTCTTTCCTTCCTGTTTTTCTCCTCTTTCTTGCTGAGCCCTTCAGACTCCTCCCCTTCGTCCTTATATAGACAAAATATAATATAATAATAATAATATAATAAACATAATAATAATATAATAATATAAACATAATAATAATAATAATATAAATATATATATAATCATGATGTTTGATGTTGGTAGACCGACATCGAACGAATAGTTATTATTATTTTATAATATATATATAATATAATATATAAAATATATATAATATATAATTTATACCAAAATACTAAACATATAATATAATAATATAACTATATATAAAATACTAAACATATAATATAATAATATTAAAATATAATATAATAATATAACTTTTTTGATTATTTTCTTTTATATATATACAATATACCAAAAATATGAACAAACACATAAAATTATGAAAAATTACAAAAATACTAAACTAATGAAATATTCAGTATTTTAAAATAATTTGGCCATAATGGTGAAGGTTGGGATTAAAGTTCAAATTCCATCTCTCTTACTGAGGATTCTGTGAGAAACACATTCTAACTGTCATCATCGGGTAATAAAAAAAAAAGCGCCCAAGTCTTAGAGCCGGTCAAAATGGGGTGTCTACAGGGCCCAGGACTGGATGTGTAATAGATGTCCCAGATGGGTGTTGCATTTCAGTATTGGTCTCATCTTGCATGGCAATTCCTTGGTTTAATGCTACTATCATGGCCACAACATCTTCTGGACTCTTTGTGCTATCACGGGTCTGCTGAGTTGGCAATCGGGGAAATGGATAGGTGTAAGCTGAGAGCTGACTGACAAGGATTTTAACCTGGTTATACTTGATGGATTTAAACCAGATTGGGTTTTTATTTTTATTTTTAGAGTAGGTCTTTTGGCATTGGTTGGATCTTTTCTGAGTTGGCTTTTGCGGATAAGATGGACTGGACTTTTTGTTGAGTGGGGTTTTTTCTGGAATTGGATGGACTGTGATGGGTTAAGACATGTACTGCTTCTTCTCTGGCGCAGACAAACCTAGCATTAAAAACAAATACTCCATCAGATCGGGATACCAGATATGCTGGTCAAAATAGTGTAAGATATAATTCTTGGCCCTGGCTCTAGTTCGGGTTTCGATATTTTTCTACTATATCAAATACAAACCCCTGGATTTTGACCCAAATTCTGATTCTGATATGACCCTCAAGTTTGAAAGGAATCGCCTCAATATTAAGACTCTCTGAGGATTTGCATCATACATTCCCAAAGAGTTCACATTTTGCACAAAAGCTTTTAAAACACCCCTATGAGAGGTTTAGAGTTTCCCCGTCCTACTTTTGGAGTGATCTACAACTTTACTACTCAAACAAGTGGTATCACATCATCTTGCATATGGGAGAGTATCCTGTCCTTGTTTTGAAAGGTCACTAGAGCGTACTATATGCATTAGGCCAATTGGTCTAAAAGGGTACCTCAGCAAGATTACCTAATATACCTCTCACACCTAATAACGAGAAGTGAAATGAGGATCAAGCAGTACAGCGGTAATCCAGATCCAAGGGTTGTGCTCCTAACATGGCAGAGCCCACGACCGGTCAGCCTTTTGGCAAGCTTTTGGGCAAGCCATCGGCAAACCGTCCAGGAATAGTAGATGGCAAATACAGTGACCTAAGTGCACCAATGCAAATGCAATGCAAAAAACATATAAATATAGATAAAATTTCACATCATGAAATTCGAGTCAAGTTCTCTAATTCCCCAGCGGAGTCGCCAGAAATTGTAGCTCGACTTTTCGTGCCCCCTTTTCGGAAGATGAATAAATCCAACAGTATCAGACTCCCGATGTTCTAAATCTGATTCCACAAGTGCAAAGTGAAATAGACAAACACCAAAGAGTCCCAATCCGGCAAATCTTTTAAAAAATCGATTTTGAATCAAAAATGCCAAAAATGAATTACTTTGCCAGATACAGAGTCGCCACCTAAATATTTTTGAAAAATTTAAGAAACCCATGACTCATGCCAAAGGCCACGTGTCCGTCATCACTAAGATTGTCTGGGCTCGGGAACTTAGGTATGAGAGGGAAAGGTCATGAATTGTGCACCCCCGCTCGACAGATCAAAGATCGACCTCTCCTAATCATGATATAAATCTTATATACATTATATACTCTTGTTCTGGTTTATTAGGCTAGCATTACTATGTGATGTGCACACACACAAGTATAGACTAATTTGCAAAATTTGGAACACTTGACTCATGTTCGTTTGCAAAATTGTTTCGAATATGTACCACTTAAAAAAGTGATCGCATATGAACATTTACTTAAATTATTCTAATTCAAGCAACTAGCCTTCATCCGCAGGCATTCAAGCAATTTATCACTTAAGCATTTAGCCTCATGGCAAGCATGCTAGACATGGCAACAATCACACACGTGATATGCTAAAGCGAGTAAAGGCTCACCTAGTACTCCAAGCCAAAAGATGATAAAGTTAGGAAGATGCATGATCCTAACTATGCGATATGACTAATGCAATGCATGCGATATGCAATTTACTAGGCTCGGCTACTAATATGGCGTATGAATCAATTTGATAGCATGCGGTCTAAGCACGTATTCAAAGAATGTTTTAAACTAACAATGCAAGTTAGAATGATGAACCAAGCCTCGGTGCATGCAAAACAAATGAATGCAAACATGAAGAATGCTAAACAAAACATAATGCCCTAAACTAACCATCATAAGCTAATAACTAAAAGGGAGAATGACGTGGGGTTGGAAGACATACACATTATTACAACATTACGCCCTCTTACGGGAGGCTCCGAATGAACTAACTAGCTAAGCTAACTAAGCAACTATTAAAAAGCCAAATGAATAATTTAGCTAAACTACTGAACTAATTATTACAAATCGAATTAATTAACTATTCTAGCTAATTAAAATCATTACAACACGAGACAAATCAGTTATTCTAACTAATTAATTACAAAGTGACTATTTAAATCACAACACTGATATATACAACACGAATCCTGAGGATCGATGGAGAGCTCATGCATGAATGCGGTTTCCACCCAAAAAAAAGCCACTGTTTCTGTTGTTGAATGCCTCTGTTGCACAGTAGAACAGATGCACTGATTTCCAACTCCAGACCAACTTTGTTCTGCTTCAAGAGAACACTGCTTGATTTTGCACTGGTGGCCGGTAGAAGGCCTGCCGTCCACTAATGATGGCCTGCCGTCCACTGAAGCTGGCCTGCCGGCCACTAATGATTGAACTTCCCTGCTGCAACAGAGAGCAAATAGAGCAGAGCTAGTATATTCCCAAGGGTTTGTTTGAACAATTTACCCCTCTTTATCATTTGAACAACTCAAAGGAGTAGTAAACTTGGTTCACAAACCATCAATCTATGCAATTTCATTGCATGTGGCCTATGAACCAAAGTGTGCAAGTTCAATGAATGCAACAAAACAAGACTCTCAAAACCACCTTCATATCATGAAAGATCAAGGGAAGTAGTTGACAATGAATCTTGAACCGTTTTCATCACTAATGAATATGAAACGACTCAAGATTCAAGGGTTCAATTAACGTCCGATTGAACCCAAACAAGTTATTATCTTGTCCTTTTTTTAACTTCAATTTTATTACTTCATTTTAGATTACCATCCATCCTTCAATCAATTGAGTCCACAAGTGAATTTAAGTCCTCTAATGGAAAGAGAGCTCAAACCAAGTGTTGCTTTGGGTATGAAAGAGACATCATACCGTTGATAATGAAACCCCAAAGGGATTAAACCATTAAGCATGATACCTCAATCTCATGCTTAAACAAACAAATAATTTGAAACCACATTCAAAGCAAAGAAAAAGCCAAAAAAGAATGGAGGTTGCAGAGGTGATTAAAGGTGAGAACAAGTAAGAAAAGCACTAAATAAATGCAATCAACTCAAATAAGGTGGTGTCTAAGGCTTAAAACACTAAACTCATGAGGACAATTACACTACAAGCATGCAATATAAGGCTTAAATGCAATGAGCACTTAAAAACAGTCCTAAAACAGTGCTAAATAAGGCCTAAAACATGCTGAAATTAAGACAAAAATTGCTAGGACAATAAGCTAAAACATGGATCATGCTAGACTAGTAAGCAAACCCATGATTTTAGCCACTGAAATAACTTTGAAAAGTAGTGTTTAAAAGCTCAAAAAAAGATAGTGTAAAGGTGGGAAATACAAGGGTAAAAGCGGAAAACACAAGGGTAAAGGCCTTGAGAGCAAAGTATAAAGAAGGGTGAACGACCCCTCAACCTTTAATTGTCTTAAATCACAAGTTTCAACTCAAAAATACAGGTTTTAAACAGCTCAAAATCAGTAGAAAATATGGAAAACAAGTGGTGTAAAGATGGTACAAAGGCAAGAGAAAGTATACCTCTTGAAGAGGAATGAACCCTTAAGTCATAAACCAAAAATTTCACACTCTCAAGTGCTTCAAGAGTTCAAATTCAAGCTCAAATCACCTCCGCAAGAAGCTCTCTAAGTTTGATTTAGAGTGTTTGGGCAAAGGCTATGCAAGTTGCAAGAGAGAGAGTGAGCGAGAGAGAATTGTAGAGAAAGAGGATATTTTTTCTCCCAAAATTTTTCTAATCTTAAAACCAAGAGAAAAGGTCCTCTATATATAGAAATATATGAACTTCAGTCAAAAATATCTATATAGAGACAGGTGGAGCAATGTGGAAACAACTGGCACAAATATTTACAAAAATCTGATTTTTTGACACTTGTGGGCGGCAGGCCACTAATGGTGGATGGGAAGACACAAAAAAAGGCAAAAGTTTCACTACTGGCTGGCAGGCCACTAGCAAGGGCCGGCAGGCTACTAAAGTGGCCCGCCACAAAAATCTGTTTTCAGGCCCAATTTCAAATGGGCATAACTCCTTTATCCGGATTTCGTTTCAGGTCATTCTTGAGTCTAAATTAAATTCCCAGGAGCCTAGTTTCCAATGGTGGAGGCCTTACATCTAAATTCTAAGTGTGCAAAGAGATATGCCTATTTTAGTGAAGGCTACTTAGTTTTGTCCTAACGAATTGATGCCTAACTCTTCCCCCATTAGTTTTCTTCCCTCCCCTCTTATTTTCTTCAACTCCAAACCTTTAACTGAGATGTTTTAAAGATTTTTTCAAAGATTTCACCTCCCTTTCATTTATTTCCACTTTATCCTTACTCAGTTTACCGAAAAGTGTAATTTTTAACGAAATGCGAGCTTCGGAATATCGTAGAAACTTTTCAAAAATATTTTGAAATAGAGGGTTTTAATGTCTAAAATAGTTTTGGTCAAAATAGGATGTAAGATTGGGATTTAGATGCTCTTCTTGCTGATGAAAACGAATGTTTGTACAACATAACTTTCATCATCGAGTGATCAATCAGTGGCGCCCAAGTCTTAAAAGCCGTCAAAAATGGGATGTCTACAATAATATTTGATGGGAGAAGCAAGTTCTTAAAATGGATCATCAATCATATTATAAGGGAATAAAATCTAGTCAATAAAAATTTTTTTAATTATTTAAAAAATTAAACATCAAGAGAAATAATCTATGGAAGATGTGAATTGATTTCTATATTTTAGTGGTACAAAAATCTAAATTTAAAAACTGATCCTTTTCAAATTTCTAAATTTAAATTTTTAAATGGATTAATTAACTTCTTTTTTTTAAATATGTAAATTAAGACATAATAAGATTTCTTTTTAAATGATTAATAAATATTACAAGATTTTTTAAAAAAATTTTAAAACTAATTAATTAATTTTTCTTTTGCACATTTCTAAATTTAAATTTATAAATAAATTAATTAAATTTTCTTTTGAAATATATAAATCAAGACATAATAAAAAAAAATTTTAATGATTCAATAAAAATTATCCAATAGAATATTTTTAATTATTTAAAAAATAACAATTCTAAAAAAATAATATGAGAGTTTTGAGTTTCACAATATCTTCTCATTAGAAATCCCAATTTCCTTAATATGTAGTGTAGACATAACAATTTTTTAATAATAATTTTTGTTGTACTTTACCCAGCAAGCCATCATCAAAAAATATATAATTCAAAAGTCCAAGTTTTAAGTTAAAATAAAAATTACATAAAAAAACACACCTTAAAATCATGTTAATCTGTTTTAACTTTAAACCTAACCGTTAGATTATCACAACAAAATTAGTGCAGAAAGATCCATATTAGATGACTCTGATCCATATATTTTTCTAAACAAATATTGCTAATTTTCTTAACTTTCTGTATAGGTTTCACTATGTTCAAAAAGCAATAATGGTCTCATTATTTTGTAGATAATGGTGAATTTTATGTTTATAAGTATTATTTATTGTTTAGATCCAATTAAATATGTAAAAAAAATTAATAACAAATATTATTTGGGAATTAAGATGGAGCTCCCTCCTTTCAAGTTTATGTTAGTTTAAGGACAAAAGAATTACTTTGTAGTCCTTTATTTTTTTAGATTTAGTATTTGTTTTGCATCATCTAAAAAAGTCAAAAAATCACTATTCTATTTAAGTCACATCATCTTATTTAAGTCACATTACCTCTCTACCACATCACTTTAAACACAATCCATATTTCATATTTTTTCATAAAAATCAAAAAATATACTAATTTAGCACTTCCTAAACAATATTTTGAAGCAAAAATGCCCTTACTGTTTCTTAGTGATTGATATCACACAAAATATACATTGTTTAGATTTGGAATGATTTTAAATTTTAAATAATCATTATTCTTTTATGAAAAATAATATATAAATGTCACGACCCCATTCCGCCCCTAGTAGAATGGTGCCATGATGGCCAGTAATTCGAGATTACCGAAAGCCACTTTCAAGAATTCACACATAGATCAGAGTATACATATGGGGCTTATAAATGCGGAAGCAATAAATTAAAGCCAAGTAGTCCGTAAGAGCAGTGCATAAGTTAAATGAAATGTCATACATCATTACATAGCTTTAATACAACAAAATGAGGTACAAAAATACATCTTGACCAAAAGGCTTCTCAGCCATCAAATACAAAATACAATGAAATATAACTAAGAAGCATGATCTTCAAGATGCTGCAAAAGTGTAAAATCCAAAACAAGGGGCAAGTACATCTAGGCGTCACCGCCGTCCTGCTCGTCACCTACATATATATAGAGAGGGGTGAGCTTGGATACTCAGTGAATGGTATAAGTAATAAAGGGGTTTGCATGACTGATATTCAAGATCTTTAACAAAATCATACATAACATAACTAGTACAAGTCAAGGGATGAACTAAGTCCATCTAGCAAGCCTTTCAAAGCTTCAAGGGATACTTACTAGCATCAAATATAATACAAGTGATGACACCTCGGACAAACAACCCACGCGGTAAAACCGTCGGTGGCAAGGCAAGACAAGGGAGATATCTCAAAACAATGGTGTCGTTGCATTATAGTCCCCGGACACTAAGGACTTGTGCTACAAATGCTTATAGTCCCCTAGCACGTATGGACTTCCAAACTTTGTGCTACAAATGCTTATAGTCCCCTAGCACGTACGGACTTCCAAACTTTGTGCTACAAATGCTTATAGTCCCCTAGCACGTACGGACTTCCAAGAATGTCATCCAAACAAGATATAATACTTGATATACAAAATAGGAATAGTCATTCATGCTTATAAATACTTTCCAAAACAAAATAAAACAAGGCTTTTACCAAGACATTGTAACATAGCTTTATTAAAAATACCACTCACATGGCTCTTCGAACGTCGGGGTCAAGGCGAGTCCAAGTCCTACAAACACATGGCAAGTCTATTGAATGCACTTTTAAGCAAGTTTCACATGCATACAAATGATCTCGGCATTCTCCAAGACTAAGTCAAATCAAAACAAACACTGTTTCTCATCTCGGGAAAACATGCTGGGCACCAACCAGGTCTTGGCCGAGGTTCCACACCTCCTCGCCGAGGTGAGGTCCCGTTGGCCACATTCAAGGAAATGAAGTCGGGAAAAACTGGGTTTCCCTCTGTTGAAGAACATGAAGAACATGAACATGAAAAGTATGAATGTTCAATCACAACTTGTTATTTCAAAATCTGGGATTTTCATGCTATGAGTTCGAAAACATGGACCTGGGTACCCATACTTGAGGATCTTACGAAAACAAACACAAAAACATGGAACTTGTTACAAACTTTCGGATCAAACAAGGCTTTTCCACAAGAACACATGAATTTCATATTCTCTTTCTAAAACCAACTTTAAATCAATGCATGACATGCAAAACAGATTCGATCGTGCAATGCAGCTAGATGATCAATACGAGCAACAAGAGTAGATCAAGATTCTAACCTTAAAACAAGAATCTAACGGTTTGAACTATAAGGATCAAGCTTGCAATCCGCTTTCTCACTCTAAAACTCCTCCTTCTACTCCTAGAGCTTCTCTCTCCCCAAAACAAAGATATGATACAAAAATGACACATTTCTAGGCTTGCCGGCTAACTTAACACTCAGCCCGGACACGTGGCAATGGTTGGTTGGTTTAACTCAAAAAGGTGACTGATTGACAAGACAAGACCATGACAAAGTGTGTTCAACAAGTTAGGCGGCAAGGGTACTCCGGCAAGTAATAACATCGGCTTATAACAAGACTTCGACAAGCAAAGGAACAATGACCTCGGCTAGAAAGGACAACACTTGGCCTAGCTGTGCCACACCTCGGCCTAGATGTGCCACACCTCGGTCTAGGTCATACCCGTCTAGGGGCAAGATCACTTGGGCTCATGGTAACATCTCGGCCTAGATAATACACATCTCGGCCTTGGGGATGAACACCTCGGCCTAGATAGTGACATCTTGGCCAACATGTTAGGGCAGAGGTGGAGGTTAACCAGAAAAAGGGTTCCAAGGTAGTTCTAGGCTAAACACACACCAACCAAGGAACAAGGCATGCAAATATCACTTAAGCAAAACAAGGACAAGATCTGAAATGCAAGCTTAACAGAACACAGTCACATAAAATGCACATGAGTATGGTGAGGGCAGTGTGAAGGTTATTACAATAAATTTACTTTTTAGATTTACTTTCTAAATGCAGTGATATGTCAGAAAAATGATTCACTTAATCTAAAAAGTGTTGGAACAATCTTCTGTGTACAATAAATAAATTGAAACAAAATAAAACAAATAAAATATTTATTTTATTGAACCGAATGAATATTTAAAGACCAAGTCAAGTGTGTGACACTCTATCCTTAAGACAGATTCGCCCCGCTACGGTGCTTACGGTTAGGTGGTGTCTATCTACCAGGATAAAATGATCTTCACAAATTTGTAGTAGTACTCCAAACAAATTTGTCCGGCGAACTAGAACCTTGTATTATATACTCTTTTTAATTTTCCTAAAAACTAATATGAAGGAAATATGCAACAGAGTAGAAATTTAGACAGCAAAAATATAATTTTCAGACTGTTTTTCGGATGTAAAATCTACTGGAATGGGGCTGGTATTTATAGGCAAAAAGACCTACCTGAACAGGTTCAATTTTGAACCGAACAGGTATAAAATTGAATTGAACAGGTGCTGGACAAATTTGAAACTGTTTTAAACAGATATGCAAATTGTTTGGCAGTTTTAAAACTGCTCGAAACTACTGGACAGTTTTGCCCAATCTGTTGGACAGTTTGAATCTGTTGAACTGATGGAAAATGGATTGAAAACCAGATACAGTTTGGACAGAAATTTAAATTCTATTTTGGTACAAAATTTGAATTCAATTTCATTAAGAATTTTGGAAAAAATTGAAATAAATTTTCTCTAAAAAAAAATAATATTAGAACTGACCCGACTCACAACCCATACGACTCAGCTGGCTGGTCGGTCGGACGGACGGACGGCGGCAGCCGCGGCACGCGCGCATATGTGATGGTTTGGGCCAAGGTTCCAATTGTCCATAACTCCTCCTTTCTACAAACTTGGGATGCCCCTTGGGGCTCAACCCAAGTTAGTACACCAAGAGCTTACATACCCACAAAAGCTCTCTTAAAGTTTTAATGTGAGACAACCCATTTCAAGGAAACTCACATTTACTTTTTTAATTGTCCATTCCACGAACCCGAAAATGACATCAACTTCCCATTCACTCATAAATGATTTTGACGAACCGTCTTCACCGTGTGACTTGCCATGCAGCAAGGAACACGTCACCTCTTCGGACCCACCCCAAAAGACGTTTGGGGCCCACTCAATTTTGGGCTCAAAGTTGGCCCAAACTAAGCCTTATAAAACCAATTTTTCCAACAATCCCCCACATGAATGGAATTTGACGGAGAGAAAATGCAACAACATGATCTAATTACAAAGAGTATAGAAATTGGAAATATTCTGCAAAGGATAGGTAGCTTTTGGCTTTGAACCTTCCCTTGTAAGACACTATCGGATTTACTAACTAACCAGTGAACATGATGTCTTGAATTATTCAGCCGTTTGTGTAAACCAAGACAATAGAACTCACACAATATATCACCAGTCACAGTTTAGTTCTCACTATTGTGTTCATTTTGGCCCTGAACAACTTGGTCTTTCATGAGTGCTCTAGAGAATTGTAGCCATTCACAAATCTCATAGAACCGGCCCAGTTCACACTCACATAGGTGATTCTTATGAAGAATATCCTGCCATATTCCACTTGGTTTACCTAGATATAAGAATCATTAAAATTTTACTTAACCTAAAACACTACAGATATCACTATTTCATCATAGAAATGGGTAGGAATTAGACTCCCCAGTGATCCTTCTGAGTCATTCACAACTCAGTTGTCCCTTTGAACCTAGATCTTGGGATCTCCAGTCAATTAAGTTGGGTTGCCATTGTGGTAACTCTTATTTAATAACCTTAAGTCCCATTCCCCTCGATGAATTCTCAACTAGCTCTCTTGCTAACCCTTTGGTTAGTGGATCCGCTATGTTGTCTTTAGACTTCACATATTCAATGGAAATAATTCCATTAGAGAGTAGTTGTCTTACGGTATTATGTCGACGATGAATGTGTCGTGACTTACCGTTATACATATGACTCTGTGCCCTACCTATTGCTGATTGACTATCATAATGTATACATATAGAAGGCACCAGTTTTGGCCATATTGGAATCTCTTCGAGGAAGTGACGAAGCCATTCTGCTTATTCCCCAGCTTTATCTAAAGCTATGAATTCTGATTCCATAGTAGACCTAACTATGCAAGTCTGTTTGGAAGATTTCCAAGATACAGCCGCACCACTAAGAGTAAAGATATACCCACTGGTGGACTTTGAGTCTCTAGTATCGGATATCCAATTTGCATCACAATACCCTTCAAGTACTGCTAGATATCTAGTATAATTTAACACAATGTTACGAGTAAATTGGAGATATCTTAGAACCCTTATAATTGATTTCCAATATTCTACTCCTGGATTACTCGTATATCTACTTAATTTACTTACTGCATAAGCTATATCCGAGCGAGTGCAGTTCATCAAGTACATTAAGCTTTCAATACTTTGGGTATACTCTAATTGAGAAATACTTTCATGTACATTCTTAGAAAGAAACAAATTAACGTCTACAGGTGTTCTAGCAAGATGATCATCATCTTTGCTAAATTTTTCAAGTATTTTCTCAATGTAATGAGATTGTGACAAAGCATAACCTTCTGATGTTTTGGTAATTTTCATACCAAGAATTACCTCAGCAATGCCCATGTCCTTCATGTCAAAATGTTAGTCAACATTTTCTTGGTAGTTTAAATCATATCATTATTACTACCTATGATGAGCATATCATCTACATAAAGACATACAATGACATAACATTTATCTGTGTTTTTAATATAAACACATTTGTTACACTCATTAATTTTGAAAGCATTTGACATTATTACCTTATCAAATTTCTCATGCCATTGCTTTGGCACTTATTTTAAACCATATAATGATTTAACCAATTTACACACTTTCTTTTCTTTTCCTAGAACAGAAAAACCTTCTGGTTGTTCCATGTAAATTTCTTCATCTAACTCACCATTTAAGAAAGCAGTTTTCACATCCATTTGATGAATTTCTAGATTGTACAAAGACGCAATAGCAATTAGCATTCTAATGGATGTTATTCTAGTAATCGGTGAGTATGTGTCAAAGTAATCTAGACTTTCTTTTTGTCTATACCCTTTGACCACAAGTCTTGCCTTGTATTTGTCAATTGATCCATCTACTTTCATTTTCCTTTTGAAAATCCACTTATATTCAAGAGGTTTACAACCTAGTGGCAAATCCGCCAATTCCCAAGTGTGATTTTGCAAAATGGATTCAACTTTGCTGTTTACAGTTTCTTTCCATAAATGAGCCTCGGGACTGGACATAGCTTCTTTAAAAGTTAGAGGTTCATTTTCTAACAAAAATGTTAGAAAATCTGGACCAAAAGATTTTGAGGTTCTAGCACGTTTACTACGCCTAGGTTCCTCTTCCTCAATTTGATCTAACTCTTGCTCTTGTTCTTGATCCTAACTAGTAATAGTATCATGAGATCTTTTATTATTACTAGTCTCTTGTCTAGTCTTATTTGGAAATACATGTTCAAAATATGATGCATTCCAAGATTCTATAAGAGTATTTACATGCATTTCGGTATGTTCTGATTTATGAATCAAAAATCGATATGCACTATTATTCTTGGCATAACCAATGAAAATGCAATCAACTGTTTTAGGACCTATCTTAGTCTTTTTAGGATTAGGAATAGCCACTTTAGCCAAACACCCCCACACTTTTAAATATTTGTAGGATGGTACTCTTCCATGCCACATTTCATAAGGTGTTTGATTCACTTTCTTTCGGGAAACTTTATTAAGTACATAATTAGCAGAAAGTATTGTTTC
Source organism: Camellia granthamiana (assembly GCA_036172215.1). Classification (NCBI taxonomy): domain Eukaryota; kingdom Viridiplantae; phylum Streptophyta; class Magnoliopsida; order Ericales; family Theaceae; genus Camellia; species Camellia granthamiana. The sequence goes on from CM069904.1 coordinate 30,156,523, forward strand.
CCCCCACAAGTTCTAAGGTAATCCAGAATTTATTAACATGGCATTCATCATTTCTTTTAAAGTCCTATTTTTCCTTTCAGCAATTCCATTTTGCTGAGGTGAGTAAGGAGCGGTGGTTTGATGAATTATTTTATGTTCTTCACAAAACTCACCAAAAGGTTATTCATATTCACCACCTCTATCACTTCAAGTTTCTTAATTTTCTTACCAAGTTGATTTTCAATTTCATTTTTGTATTGAATGAAAGTTTCCAAAGCTTTATCCTTAGTTCGAATCAAATAAATATAACTATATCTAGTATAGTCATCTATAAAAGTGATAAAATACTTTTTCCTACCTCTAGTTGGAATTGATTTAAAATCACAAATGTCACTATGAATTAATTTAAATGATTTCGTACTTCTTTCAATTGAATGAAAAGGAGTTTTGGATAATTTTGCCTCAACGCAAATTTCACATTTATGATTTGAATCAATGTCAAATTTAGGTAAACATTCCATATTAATTAGTCTACGCAAAGATCCATAATTAACATGTCCAAGTCTACCATGCCATAAATTTAAAGACTTAAGCAAGTAAAAAAAAGATGTATTATTATTAATAATAGAAGGTACAATAGTCATTACATTCATTTTGAAAATGCCATCAGACATGTAACATTTTCTTACATACATCTCGTTTTTGGTAAGTACAAATTTGTCACTTTCAAAAACTAGCCTAAATCCATTTTTACTCAACAAAGATCCAGAAACAAGATTCTTGCGAATGTCTGGTATATGCAGCACATTGTTGAAAGTGAGTTCCTTTCCAGATGTCATCTTAAAAATAATCTTTCCTTATCCTTCAACTTTAGAAGTCAAGGAATTGCCCATAAATAGTTGTTCACCATTGTCTATCACTTAATAAGATGTGAATATCTTTTTGTTAGCATAGATGTGGCGAATAGCACCAGTGTCCACTCACCACTCTTTAAGATTTCCGACAAGGTTTGCCTCAAAAATAACTGCAAAAAGATCTATGACATCTACACCATTGAAAATTTTATCAATTTCGGTCATTTTGGCTTTAGCAATCTTCTTATTTGATCTTCTTTTGCCTATGCAAAAATCAGTTCCTAAGAATTTCTCTGGCTTTTTACCATGATTCACTAATATAGTCCCAACATAAGGAAAGGTAGGAGCAATGGCAATCACCATACCAGTACTGGTTTGAATATTAGTTTGACCAGTTTCAGTAGCCATGAGTTCTAAATTATAAAACACAATTATAATTAGAATTTTGTACTACACAGAAAATTTAAACCAAAACCACAGACTTAAATTCTGTAAAAATAAAAGAAACAAGAATTGTAACTTTTATTTCCAATTAATTTGAAAATAAAATAAAATTTTATTTAAACAAATTAATTCCACACAGAAAATTAAATTTCTGTAAAAAAATAAAAGAAACAAAAAATGTAAATTTTATTTCCAATTAAATTAAAAATAAAAAATTTATTTAATCAAATTAATTCTACACAGAAAAATATTTCTGCAACACTTCAAAAATTAAAATACTGAAAACATAATTTTAATTAATGAATACTCAGAAATAATTTCTGAAAACCAAAATTAATTTCTAACAAAATTCCACAAATAAATATTCTGAATTGTTAATGATACTAGTATATTACTACTACTTATTAAAGAAAAGAGACAGTATATTACTATTATCTGTCAAACAATACATCACTACTATTTGCTTTCCAACCAGAATATTATTTTGTAAATCACAGAAAATAATTTCTGTAAGAAGAAGAAAGAGAACAGGAAACAAACAAAAATTCTATAAACAGAATAATTCGAATCTGTCTTAAGATTGTTGGAACAATCTTTCGTGTACAACAAATAAATTGAAACAAAATCAAACAAATAAAATAAATAACGTACCGAATTTATTTTATTGAACTGAATGAATATTTAAAGACCAAGTTGAGTGTGTGACACTCTATCCTTAAGGCAGATTCGCCCAACTACGGTACTTACGGTTAAGTGGCGTCTATCTCCCAGGATACAATGAGCTTCACAAATTTGTAGTAGCACTCCAAATAAATTTGTCCAGCGAACTAGAACCTTATATTATATACTCTCTTTAATTTTCCTAAAAGCTAATATGAAGGAAATATGCAATAGAGCAGAAATTTGGACAGCAAAAATATAATTTTCAGACTGTTTTTCAGATGTAAAATCTGCTGGAATAGGGCTGGTATTTATAGGCAAAAAGACCTGCCCGAACAGGTTCAATTTTGAACCGAACAGGTGTAAAATTGAATGGAACAAGTGCTGGACAGATTTGAAACTGTTTTGAACAAATATGCAAACTGTTTGGTAGTTTTAAAACTGCTCGGAACTGCTGGGCAGTTTTGCCCAATCTGTTGAATTGCTGGAAAATGGATTGAAAATCGGATACAGTTTGGACAGAAATTTAAATTCTATTTTGGTACAAAAATTGAATTCAATTTCATTAAGAATTTTGAAAAAAATATATATTAGAACCGACCCGACCCGTGCCCGGTCGGACGCACAGCGACGGCGACAGCTGCGCGCTCGTGTGGTGGTTTAAGCCAAGGTTCCAATTGTCCATAACTCCTTCCTTCTACAAACTTGGAGTGCCCCTTGGGGCCCAACCCAAGTTAGTACACCAAGAGCTTATATACCCACAAAAACTCTCTTAAAGTTTTAATGTGAGACAACTCATTTCAAGGAAACCTAAATTTACTTCTTTAATTGTCCATTCCACGAATCCGAAAACAATGTCAACTTCTCATTCACTCATAAATAGTTTTGACAAACTGTCTTCACCGTGTGACTTGCCATGCGGTAAGAAATACGTCACCTCTTTGAACTCACCCCAAAAGATGTATAGGTCCCACTCAATTTTGGACTCAAAGTTGGTCCAAAATAAGCTTTATAAAATCAATTTTTCTAACAGAAAGTGGATCTAACTTTTGTACTTGAATAACAATGCTCTTCTTTTATTTAGATCTTGATTTTTTGTAAAATTTGTATTTTTAAAAAGTTTTTGTTGAGAATTATCAAACAAAATCAGTATTGATAAGAAATTTCTAATAAAAAAAATAAAAGAAATTTTCACTAAATTTGTTATTTTAAACTTCGAAGTCAATAAATTTTCACGCTCACCAATAAAAAGTCAATGCAATTTCACCAATAAAAAGTCAATGCAATTCCACTATGGTGGACTAAAAGGCAATTTTCAGTCAAAGAAATTATCTATACTATATATTAAGTAAAATGAAGTTTTTAATCCCAAGTCTTGTAGGAGCTCCAATCTCGTAATTTAAATTTCTTAATTTTTTGATTTTAAAAAAAAAAAACCTTAGCATTTATTAACTTCTCCCAACCCCCAAGTCTTACCCTCATAATAACACTTTAATGCATTAAGATCAAGCATAAAAAAAAATCTTTAAAATCCAACACATTTGAATTCTTTGAAAAGTCCCAACACATATGATTATTATCCCTCATAATAATACTTTAATGCATTAAGAACAAGCATAAAAAAATTTTCTTGAAAAGTTCAACACATATGATTATTATCAAAATATTAAATTTTAATATAATATAATAAAAAAATGACATTTAATTCCTTGAAAGTCTAACACATATGATTATTATCAAAATATTAAACTTTAATATAATATAAAAAAGGAAAAAAAAAAGAAGACATTTTTTTAAAAAAAAGACATTTAAAAATCGCAATTCACATATATAGATAATTGTAAACACAATCCGTGCATAGCACAGGTGATAGGCTATCTATATCTATACTATATATTAAGCAAAAAGGGGTTTTTAACTCCAAACTTTGTGGGAGCTCCAATCTCCCAATCTAAATTTTTTGATTTAAAAAAAAAAAATCTTAGCATTTATTAAAATCTTCCAACTCCCAAGTCTTACCCTCATAATAGCACTTTAATGCATTAAGAACAACCATAAAAAAATTTCTTTGAAATCCAACACATGAATTCCTTGAAAAGTCCCAACACATATGATTATTATCCCTCATAATAACACTTTAATGCATTAAGAACAAACATAAAAAAAATTCTTGAAAAGCTTAACACATGTGATTATTATCAAAATATTAAATTTTAATATAATATAATAAAAAAAAAGACATTTAATTCCTTGAAAAGTCCAACACATATGATTATTATCAAAATATTAGACTTTAATATAATATAAAAAAGGAAAAAAAGAAGACATTTAAAAAAAAAAATTAAAAATCACAATTCACATATATAGATAATTGTAGCCTTGTGGGAGCTCCAATCTCCCGATCTAAATTTTTTGATTTTTTGATTTTTTTAAAAAAATCTTAGCATTTATTAACATCTCCCAACTCCCAAGTCTTACCCTCATAATAACACTTTAATGCATTAAGAACAAGCATAAAAAAAATTCTTTGAAATCCAACACATATGAATTCCTTGAAAAGTCCCAACACATATGATTATTATCCCTCATAATAACACTTTAATGCATTAAAAACAAACATAAAAAAAATTTATTGAAAAGTCCAACACATGTGATTATTATCAAAATATTAAACTTTAATATAATATTATAAAACAAAGACATTTACTTCCTTGAAAAGTCTAACACATATGATTATTATCAAAATATTAAACTTTAATATAATATAAAAAAGGAAAAAAAGAAGACATTCAAAAAAAAAAAAAAATTTAAAATTCACAATTCACATATATAGATAATTGTAAACATAATAAAATAGGAGGGCATTTATGTCTACACGTTTTTTTTATAAGATCTCCTCCATTATAATAAGATAGCACTTTATTTCTCTCATCTTATAATCTATATATATATTATCTATACTATATATTAAGCAAAATGAGATTTTTAACCCCCAAGCCTATGAGAGTTTCAATATTCCAATTTGAATTTTCTATATATTTTTATTTTTTATTTAAAAAAAAGCTTAGCATTTATTGATTTGGTCAAAATCTCCTGATCAGCATTTATTAAATCTTTTCAATCCACATGTCTTTCCACATAACTGCATTTATTGATTTGGTCAATATTCCCTAATCAGCATTTAAAATCACATCATACAAATAATTATAGATACAATCCATATATAGTTACTGTAGTACCATTTTCAACTTCTCCCATACATTATGGTTAGTGATAAGATTGTTAAATTATTTTTATAAAAAATCTTAAAAAACATAACTTATATATTAAAAAAAATCTAAAACAAATATAAAATATATATAATTATCTCGTATATAGCACGGGTGATAGGCTAGTAATGTATAGACATAAATATACTTCATTTCATCATGCATATTTGAATTAGGGCGAAGTATATTAACGGTTTTTATAGTTTATGATTTGTGTTATTTTGGTTTTTAATTTTTTAATTGTGACATATTTGATTCTGAATTTTGAATCTTGTTCTAAATAGGAATAATTGAAGATATCATTACTTAATTTCAAGAGCAAAATCATCAATTTGATAAAATATAAACTAATTTGATAAAAATAAATGTCAAAAAAATATTTTTAAATTTTTAAAAATTATTTCTACCTACTAAAGATAAAATTATGTAAAATTAATAAATCTTTTATAGATTTATTTTTTTATCAAATTAATTTTTATTATGTGTTTGGATGATAATTATATAATGGGTGGTTGTTTTTATTTTCATTAAATTAGTTTTATTTTTTCAAAAGTCAAATATGGTGACAACTTTAATATCATTATTAAATCAATCCATTAAGTCAAAAAATTCAAAACTAAAAACATTTCATATATTAAATATATCGATTACACATTAAAATTCGAACAACCACTCATTATTTGATCATCATCCAAACACATAATAAAAATTAATTTAGTAAAAAATAAATAAATGTTTAAAAAATTTATCAATTTTACATAATTTTATCTTTGGTGGGTATAAATAATTTTTAAAAATTAAAAAATATTTTTTTGACATTTATTTTTATCAAATTAGTTTATATTGTATCAAATTGACAATTTTACCCTTGAAATTAAGTAATGGTATATTCAATTATCCTGGAATAAGATTTAAAATTTAGAATCAAATGTGTCACAATTGAAAAATCAGGAACCAAAGTGACACGAACCACAACTATAGAGACTGTTAGTATAATTCGGCTTTAGAATTATTACAAAAATCCTTTAAACCACAATTAATGTTTTCCATTTGTGACCAAAACACACAAATATACATATACTGATATCCTTTTTTCAAAATAGTGATCTGTAATGGTTTGGTCTTTGTTTTATCCTGAACTGATTCATGCTCACTCCTACAAACAATACACAATCATCAAATATTTCTTATCAAAAATCAATTAACAAAACTTATACAAAGCACAACCTATCAAAAGAAAATTCATAAAATTAATAAGCCTTCCTAACTCATACATAATTCAATTCTGAAACCAAACAACTATCAAGTAAATACTCTTGAAACAGAGCCCAAAAAAATGTGTAGGCATAAACAAAAAAAAATCCAAACAAAAACAATGAAGCTAGCAATTTATTCCAAAGCTGAGAGAAGGAACACTAAACCTGAAGTTGATGATTTCAGTGCTGGTTGAAATTAGGTTTGGTTTGTAGAGTGAGGCCAAGCTTTGTCGCATAAAATGAAGTGAGAAGTTCAGTTTGAGATGATGAATGTTTGAGGGCGAAAAATAACTAAATAAAATATTATTAAAACCCTTTTTGTTCAGCGTATTCTGCATTCAGCAATTAAGTTTGTTTTTCTTAAGAGAGACTTATCTCATTAAGCAAAATTAATTTTTGTTATCAAATCAACTTATTTTGTTTTTACTTACTCCTTTCGTCCGAAAATATTAATCCCTTATACCATTTTTCATTATTTCAAAATAATCGTCTTTTTTCAAAAATCAAGGACTAAAATAATGTAAATTTCCTATTTTACCCTTATTTTAAATTCATTAACAACACAAAAAGTATAATAATGACAACTAATATTCTCAAAAAAAAGTACCATCAAAGGGTAATTTTGAAAAATTAATATTTTTAAAGTATAATAATTATACTATTAAAGAAAGTTAGATTTCCTAAAGGACGATTATTTTGAGAGGAAGGGAGTAATTAATTCAGCTTTTAAGTGTTGAATATAGTTGACAAAAAGCACCTACCTTTTACTTCTAACTTCTTGTAATACACTGGATAATCTTTACAATTTTTTGTAATATTTAAAATAAGGATTATAGTTATATTTCATTGTGCTATGACCTTTGAATAACTTATTATAGTTGTTATTTTGACTCATTGTGGTGATTTTTTATTTTTTTATTTTTGGCCCAAAGATAATATAACGATTCTGGTTTAGATCCGACCCATTTATTGTTTTTGAATCCAAGAACCCATGTATTTAACTGTTATTTAGCTCATTTCCATCTTATTGTTTGTAGGGTTTGGCTCTTGGGAGTTTTGGTTATATTTGAAATAGGTTGGGGAGTTCATTTTTCAAAAGAGTTGTTCCCAGACTTCGCTTGTTCGCTTGAGTGACCATTTTTGCGTTCGAGCGGTCCTTTGCAATCTGCAAAACTACTGGGAGTTTGGGTTCTTCACTCAAGGGGTTCTTCACTCGAGTTGTCCTTCTTGCAATCGAGCGAACTTTTGCAGGTTTGAACTATTGGGAGGGGGTTATTGTGCGCTCAAGTGCTGGTTTGGTCACTTGAGCAGTGTCATTTATCGTGTTTGTCGCTCGAGCAACCATTTTTGCACTTGAGCGGTCTACGTGGATATCAGTTCGAGAGGAGTACTTTTTGGATCACTTTTTCATCTCTCTCTCTCTCTCTCTAAACATTCCAAAAACCCTAGATCCAACCACTCTCTCTCTCTCTCTTTAGTTCTCATTTCTTGCTCCAAACACTCCTAATCCATGATTTTCCTCACCCTAGTCCTTTGGAAAAAAAAACGCTGAACACGTCGAGGGCTTTGTTTTGACAGGAGCATCTTGTGTTTTTGACGCAGTCAAGTTCTACCCATCTTTTCTCTGTGTCTTCTTCTTTGAGGTAGGGATTTCTTTGACTCCTTTATATGATTTTTAGCTTAATTATTTGCTCTTTGAAAAGAGTTATTGATTTGGGGATTTTTGAGAAATAAATAGGGTTTGGTTTGAAATTAAAAGAGGGGTTTTCTAAATTGACTCTTGAAAATGGTTGTGAAAATATGGTTATAGATGAGTTTGGTTGAAATGGTGGAAATCTTTCTTAAAAATTGATTTTGTAAGAAAAAGGGACTTGCCCTAATTTTGGATATTGGAATTGCGAAAAGGAAATGGAAAATGATATTAGATATTGTGAAATTGGAATAATGGTTATGTTGATGATGATGGTGGAGTTGGATATGTAATATCACTCTCATTGTTATTGATAAAAATGTATCTTTTGATTGGAATTTATCTATTGAATAGAAATATCTGTTTTGGGCTATCGGTGGAGGATAATCTTGATTGTTGTAGATTTTGTATGAGGATTAGATGGAATTGAAACTAATTTCTCATCCATTGTGCATTGAGCATCGTTATACATTGAACATTGTAATCGTATTGGTTTTTGAGAAAAATTGATGAATATCTTTGTGAATCTGGTTAGGAAGTGTGGTTGTGGTTATGATATTGGCCTGTGTGTCCTTGGTGAAAGTCTAGAATCCTGCGCAATGAGATGCCGATCCTTCCAGTTAGTATCGGTAAAATGGCTTTGGTAGTGCTTGTATAGCCTATGGCAGACACATTTCTAGAGATTTCCAGTGTTTTGTATCCACTGTCCTATTTTCTCTATAAAAGGTTTATTTTCATGAATTAATATAAAATCTAGCATTGCATTGTTTTGAGATGAAAAACGAGAAATGTTTGGAAAATGGCATGCATGTGCATTCACCTTATGATTTTGCTAAAATTCATATATTGTGTTAGAGTATCTCTATTAGGTTTTGGCTTACCCTATGTGGAAAATAACTTTCAAGTGCTGATGATATGCCTCCGCCAATGACATAGCTTGGGAGGACTCGGAGCTTAAGGCTTCTTTTTGATTTCTTGATGTAATTATTTTGTTTTAGCCTCGGGCTTTATTTGTATTGAATTTAAACTCATTTTGTTGCAACAAGTACTGTCTCGGAAAGTTGCAAGCCATTGGGGCATTTCTTTATTTGACTTCAATTTCTTTTTTACCATGTATCCATGCCATATGCTATAGATTCACGATTTAGGATTTGTAAATATATATTACATACGCCATTTTTTGTAATGATCAAAGATGTAATGAATAGAGGTTGTGAGATCATTGATCTATTGTAATACTGTTATGTAATGGGTTAATGCTAATTATTTGGGGCATTACAGATAACAAGACTCTTTCAAGTTAGCTAGAAACCAATTAAAACATAACTCCCAAAAGGCACATAAAAAAGTCAAAAGCATATTTGAACCAAACTAAACAAAAATAGCCACCCTTACACAAAGACAAAATCACCAATACAAGTGCATTGAAACCTCCAAACAACAGCAATATCATCAGCCAATCTCCAAATTCATTGTAGAAACACATATAGCAACAGGGTATGTTTGGTTTGTATTTGGGAGATGAGTTTAAGAAAAAAATTTCTAAAAAATTGTTTGGTTTGAGTTTTTCTCAAAAAATTTTCAAAATCACTTTCTCTCTCTTACACACCAATCAATCACTTTTTCTCTCTCCTCTCTCCTTCTCAATCACTTTTTCTCTCACACACATCTATTCAAATTCTCCCAAAATATCAAATCATCCCAAACTCCCAAAAAAACAGCTCTTCCAAAATATACAACCAAACAAACAAAAAAAATTTCTAAACTGTCTCCCCAAAATTTTTTTCAAAAATAACTCTCCCAAAAACAAATCAAACAAGCCCAAATTTTGGTCATGACCTATTATGATTGTTATTTTGATTATCATCAAAGTGGTCTTTGATTATAATCAAAGTAGTTATTATGGTTGTCAATCCTATTGTGGTGTTAGTTATGCTCGTCGTTATAACCTATTGTAGTTGTTAATTTGGTTATGACCAAAGTGATATTTACTTATAACTAGAGTAGTTATTGTGGTTGTTATTTTGACCTATTGTGATGTTGATTATGCCTTTTGTTATTGTGATTGTTGTTTTTAATTATTACATAAATGGTACTTGGTTATGACCAAAATAGTTATTTTAATTGAAAAGTGAATCATACCATTTTGATGTTAAAATTAGAAGTCATACCAAAGTAATTATTTTAGCCTGAAGAACACTAGAAATTGAAGTTTTCATTGATGTTGGAGACCCATTGGATGCATGCACGTCTGGTTTATTATCTCAAGTAGGTGAGTCATTCTATTGATGATATATTTTTTGAATATCTTGTTCATTTGACATTTAAATTTACCATTTTGAGTTTTTAAGAGAGCACATTATATAAGAAAGGCTATGGCTTCTCTCCAGTCCTCCATCGGGCTGGAGATGTATTGTTGGGCCTTATGGGCTTACTTTTGGGCTCTATTTCGAGTATATCATCCCTACAAAAAATCAAGTCAATCGGATAACGGGTGTTTGGGTTAGTTTTGTATGAAAAAAATGGACGGTGAAAAAAATAAATGGTTTATACAAAATTGATCTGAACACGTGATTTTCGTTATCCGATCGACTTGATTTTTTGCAAGAATGATGTACTCGACAAACCCTAAAATGTGAATGGCTCAGATTATCGAAACAGGACCCAAAAATGGGCCTACTAGGCCAGACTGGACGATCTAGTTTGATTACAGATTAGAGACAGTCCAATCCCTATAAGAAATAACAGCAAGGTTAATCAAAACTTTTTGAGAAATTGATGAAACTTCATAAAGCCATACAATTTCATTATCTTCTTAAATTACAAATTGAACTTCAAATATTAAATGAGCATATTTTCAAACTCACTGCTCTATTCAGCCATACAATTTCATCATCCTCTTAAATTACACTACCAACTTTAAAAGTTAAAACAAGTTATCACCAAATTCAACTACAAATTACTAGTTTAATCCATTAACACTTGAGCCATCACCAAGGCCCTTGCTTCGCACATGCATGTCATTCAATGATCCAAACTTTTCCTTATACAAATTGAGAGGAAGGGTGGCTAAATCGAAGTAGGGGCCTAGATGGGTTGCGCTCAAATAGGGTTGTTCGCAGTGGGGGGAAGTCATCGGTTGGGGAGGAGAAATGGGTTTACAATGAGGAAGAGATAAATGGGAGGGGTTGTAGTGGTTCACAATAGTAGAGGGAAGGGTTGTGGTGGTTCGCAAAGGTGTATGGAAGGAGTTGTGGTAGAGGTAAGGAGTTATGGCAGCAAGTGGAAATGGGTGTCGCGCTAGCGACCGGTGAAGTTGCATGTAACAATGGTAGTTGGGGTGTTTTGTATGAGAAATTAAGGTTTTATACTTTGTAAGATTTCAGTTTATTAGTAATTTTACACGAGGATAAAACTGTAATTAAAAAAAGAAAGGAGGGCATGTATGGTAATTTTATTTTCACACATTATTTATTCTGTGAGTGCTGGTATTAGCCCATCACTTATTACTTTGAACTCCTCATTTCTTTGGATTCCCACTTATAAATTTCTAAACCCTTAAAATTTCTCTCTTCACCCCAAATAATGCCAAAATTATTTTTCTAAAAATTTCACACCCATTAAAATGCACACTCTTAAAAATCATTCATCTCTCAAAACCCTAAAAGTTAAAATTTGAACTTTTACCATGGAGATCTCCCCGTCGATCACGTTTCTCACTCTCACAATGGTATCTCTATTACTCTCTCTCACGACGAATCTCATGGAAAAAAAGACAAGTTTTGCAAGTGAAGAGGAACTTTTTTGTTAATCTAAAACCCATCTTCACAAGTTGTACAACGGTATCTCTCTCTCTCTCTTAATCCATCAAACTTCAAGAAATTCCCTTATTCAGATATGTGTGTTCACAAACAAATAACCTATGTTTAAGCCTATATTGCCAAGCAAATGACTGATGGTCGGCCTTGTGTTCCCGAACCTTATGAAATGTGAACTTTTGCATATGTGCACAAGTTTGACCCATTAAACTTTAAAAATTCCATTGTTTAGACATGTGTTTCCAAACAAATAACCTATGTTCGGGCCTGTATTGCCAAACAAATTACTGATATTCGGCCATATGTTCTCGAGCCTTAGAAAATGTAAACTCCTTTGTATTTTTTAAGTTGAATCGTTTTTACTATTTTTGTTTGTGTTTTTTAAGAAATTTACCATTATAAGGCCAACCTCTTTTGAATTATGAACACTATCCAAGTTATGAACCTCCTCTAAGCTTACATTGGTGCACTGCATTCGTCTCATGGAATTCTAGTTGCTAAAAAAAATTCCACTCATCATTATTGCTAGAGAAATGTGTATAATCGAATTGTTGTCACCATTCTGCCACAATATCGCTATCGGAGGGGTCTCAAGGTTTTGAGGATGGATAAATTTTGAAGGTTTTGAAGTGTGTTGGTGGTGATAGAAGTATATACTCTTATAAACCCTATCTTATGATTAAGTGGGTCTGTGAGTTTAATTGTGAGATGGGGTATCCCAAAATAATTGATGTTCTCTTTAGTAATTTTATTTGAAGTTAATATTGTAGTAAATAAAATAAAATAAATGGGGGGCCTAAAATAATAAGTGAGGTGCTAATAACAGCTCTCTTATTCTTTATACACAAACTTAATAAATTATTATTATTATTTTTTTACAATTTTACCATTAAACATAATGATCAATATTGATATCAATACATATACCACACTTCAAAACTAGATTTTCTCACTACACTTTTTTCGTACCCAAAAATTCTTAATACACATCTTTTCAAAAAAATTAAAATAAACAAAAAAATATGTAAATAGTTTGGAACTATAGAATCAAAAATGTGAAAAATATGTAAATACATAACAAAGAGGATGAAAAAAATTAAAATCTCATTTGGAAATACATAACAAAAAATATGTAAATAGTTCATAATTATAGAACCAAAAATATATAAGTAGTTCGAAAATATAGATTCAAAAATATAAATTTAATTTGTAAGTACAGAACCGAATGTTTTTCCTTTCTTTGGTAGTTGTATGTTGAAAATTTATATTTTATTCAAAAATATAGAATCGAAAATTATAATTTTGTTCAGTTGTTGATTGTTGATTTTTATTTTTATTTTTATAAAAAATTTATTCGGATAACCAATACTGTTAGCACCATAAATCTGTAATTTTTATTATTATTTATTATTTATATAAATGCAGGACATGTGGCATCATCCTACATATTTGGAGGTTATAAGAAGTTATGAGATATTAAAAGGTGATGGAGAATAAAGTGGAGAACATGGAGCATGAAGTGGAGGTTGAAGGAAGTTATGGAAACTCATGGAGTATGAAATGGAGGAGATGGAAGAGTGGGTAGTTTTAGGTGGTTATGGGTAGTTATTGCTGGAAGTTTTTTATTACAAATATTTGCCTATAAATAGCCATTCATGGCTACATTGTAAAAGATCCAGAATTAAAATCAAAGACAATTGATTTCTACTTTTCTTGTCATTTTCCTTATCTTAGGAGTAGTTTAATATAGATTTCTTTTCGAAGCATTTATTTTCAGCACTTCCTTTTCGAAGCATTTTATGCACTTCCTTTTCGAAGCATAGGAGTAGAGGTAAGTAATGATTACTTTGATTGTTCACTCAATCGTTTTTCTCTGTCTCTCTCTTTCTTCTTTTAATTTTTCTTTTTTCTACACTTGGCAATTTTGAAGTCCTCTTTGCTGAGGCAAAAGAACCGTCAACGCAATCGCTTGATAATTGGCTTGAATTTAATCTGTAAGGATTTTTCAATCTTTGCTAGCACGCTCGCATTTATGATATTTTCCTTCGTAAGAAAAATAAGCTAACAAATACTAATGATTTTTATTCTCTTTCCCAGCCAATAGGAGTCGAATAACAAAAGTAATTTTTTATTCTCTTTCCTCCCAATAGGAGTCGAATAACAAAAGTAAAACAATAACTTAGTTTTTACAGAACAATAGTACAATAATAACTGAATATTGTTGATTTAAGAAAATCATATATCTTAGAGAATGTTGTGCTTTAGATGCTTTTGTTGTTGTTCTTCAATGGTCGAAGTATTGTTGAAAAGTGTTGGAAAATGCCTTATGTGTAGGGGCACAATTTAGGTTTTCGTTTAGGGGTGTGGTATGAATTTATGTTTTGTATGGTGTGCGTAAATAATATATTTAGTTTTTGTATTAATATGTGCATATAATATGTGACAGAAATATATTTAAAATATTTGATGTGGGAAATGACTTGCAAAAACCAACTTACTAATTAAGCTACCACCAAATAAAAATAAAAATAAAAATAAATTATAACTCATGCCATAAATAGAGTAACAATGAGTTGTTTTTCTTTTTAATCGGTATGTTGTTTTTGTATTTTAGGGTTGATTTGACGTAATCTAAAAAAGTTAAAAAGTTAAAAAGTTATTATCTTATTTAAGTCACATTATCTTATTTAAATCACATCATCTCTTTAACAAATTACATCAAACTCAACTCAAACCCAATCCATATAAGCCAAAAAATTAAAAAATATACTTTTTTAGAACATCCCAAATCAGCCCTTAATATAATTACTTTCCATGTTCTCAAAAATTTTAAAAATAAAAAAATAAAAAGGCAAAGTTGTGTCATACATTACGCCATTGATTTGACTTTTGACTGGTCTGAATAATTTTATTTACATACATCATTTATTTACTTTTTGTGCCCATTTTTTGATTTGTTTGGAATATTTTAAATAAGTACATTTTTTAATTTTTTAGACTAAAAAATTGAAGAAACAATATGATTGTTTGAGTTAATTTTTTGACTTTTTATGGAAAAATATGTATTAAAAAATTGTATAAATTAGTGTGTAGGAGAAAATTAGGATGGGGAGTTGTGCAGCAATAATTTTTGATTTTTGGTGAATAGTGATAACTTTTTAACTTTTTGAGTAACTTTTTGACTTTTTGATTTTTTAGCCATATACCAAACTTGGCCTAGGTGATTTGGTAATCACCTAAATAAATTGTTTATTAATTTATTTGTTACAAATTACCACATTATTTATTTATTTTGTTACATGTATTTTTTAAAAAATTAAAAAAATACTAAAATAAACCATATGTAAATCATCCAAACGATTATAACTATTTTTTTGTTTGAAAAGTGTTAGATTAGTATATTTTTTAACTATTTAAGAAAAAAACGTGAAATATGTGTTGGATTTAAAATGATATAGTTTAAATAAGATAATTGTAACTTAAATAGAATAATGTGCTAAAATAGCACATGCCAAACAATTAATGAGCAATTTAGAAACTTAGTAAAAAGTTAATTTTTTGATTTTTTACCAAGTTTTTTCAAAAAAATCACAAAAAAAGGTCAATTTTTTACCCAAAAAGCCACCAAGAAGACTAAAAAGTTAAAAAATTAATTTTTTATCAACTTTTCAAAACACTCCAAGTATGGTCTTATCGTGTAATTCCTAATTAGGTTTGGACCGGCCACCGCACCTAATAATTCCCGAAAAAGCAAACCCTATGTTGTTGAAATATATCTCAATTTCAAATCCTTGTGCAGTAACAACAACGCCCCACACACCACACAGTTTCTTGGCGGCGCCTCCTCCCCCATTCTCTACGATTTCATCTCTTTCTAGGGTTTAACAAGTTCAACCCTCCAAACTCCCTCGATCATCGATCAAACTCAACCCCTAAGGTAATCTCTCCCTCTCTCTCCGATCTTACGCTACATATACTTGTTTATGCGTGTATGTATACTTACAATAGGGTTTCGATTGATTTCATTCGCTGCGTTCAATCAGTGGCGAGACCAGAAAATTTATTAATTTTGATCATACAAAACTTAAATATTCATTACATAAATTTTTATTGTAATCTTTTGAAAGCGTTTCATGATATTATTATTGTCAGTGTCAACAGTTGCCATTGAATCAAAATTCTTAATTTTAGCACATCGAAGTTCTTAATTTTTTGCACCACAAATGAAAAATCTTAATCTTAACAAATCCGAATCTCTAAAATTTACATAAATAACCACAAATCAAAATCTTTAATTTTAGTAAATCAACAGAGTCTCTTGACATATAGGAAAGTGAGGGGAGGGTTGGGTTGTATTTAAAAGAAAAACACGTGTCCAATCAATCGATTACAGGTGGGTTTTTGTTTTCTTTACTGTCGCATTCGGATCTTCAACTTTTCATGTTCGGTCACCACACTGATTTGTAGGTTCTCTTCACTTTATTGAATTGATCAGATCAGAAAATTGAATTGATCAGATCAGAAAATTGAATTGACAATTGAAAACTTACATGAAATTTATTTAGTAAAAGTTGAGATTATTATCACGTTAGAAAGATCAATTGCTTTTAATCTACTAGTTGTGGGTGCAAATCCGATATGTTTCTAATTTTGCATTTAATTTTTTTTTGGGGTGTTTTGATGAATGAGAATGTTTAGCAGTTTTGGATGATTATTGGATACGGAAGACATTATTGGAAACAAGAAAGTGTGACAAACATTCCCACCAAATAGTGTGTATGCTTTATGTAATAGAATAAATATTTAAGTGATGTGTATGTACATATATGAAGATATAATTGCACATATAATTTTCTTATTTTGTTATGGTCTCTTGTTTTCTTTGAATTTTCGTGCTGAACTCCTCTCTCATTGGTGGCTTTTTTTGGAATGATTTTCTTTTGGCACACATATTTTCTATTTGTTGTTATTTTTATAAGTGACTAGTATGTTCCTTGTTTTGGGTTTGAATTTGATATCCTGAATTTTTACACAATGCTTGCTTAG
Organism: Camellia granthamiana; assembly: GCA_036172215.1. Classification (NCBI taxonomy): domain Eukaryota; kingdom Viridiplantae; phylum Streptophyta; class Magnoliopsida; order Ericales; family Theaceae; genus Camellia; species Camellia granthamiana. Next base: position 30,173,539 of record CM069904.1, read on the forward strand.
TTTTTTGGGAAATATGAGAAAAATGGTAATCAAATAAAGTAATTGCAAATCAATAAATTGCAAGTGAGACACTTTCCCAACAGTTACTTGCACCTAGGGCTGTGCAAAAAACAGCAGATTCCTATGACCCCTCCCACACCTAATCCCCTCTCACCCTAACCCTGAATCAACAACTAAAACTCTCTCTTCTGTATCAGCCGTAGTCTTCTCACCTCCAACACCTAATCATCCCTTGCCATTGCCTCCAATGCCCAACCTAGGGTTGCCATCTGCTGTAATTTATCATCGTTGACGCTGTCTTCTGTCATCATTCCCACCACCACCACTAATGACTACTTCTCTACAACTCCTGTGTGCTTGTTCAAGGTACACTTTCAGATCTCATCTCTCTCTCACACATGGATCTCAAACCTCTCTCTCTCATTCATCTCATTTGAACCCTTTGTCTCAAATCACCCTTCTTCCCAACTCATCTTTCCCCTCCATCACTGGTACTCCATTTTCCTGCAAATTTGTTTGTGCATAAAAATTATATGTGTATATATAATTATGTATTTAGATTTGTTTATGTTTTGTGTATGGTTTATTGTTTGATTTTGAATGTTTTGCTGGTATGAGTTGTTGAAATTTCTGTAGTTGGTATTTGGTAGCTAGAAATAGGAAAATTTTCATACCACCAAGGGGGCTTCGGTTAAGATTCTGATCCCAAACAGCCACCGCCCCAACCTGTGCACACCCCTAGCACTCACTTGCACTCTATTGATTTATAATTACCTTTTTTTTTTCCCATTTTTGTGATATTTCCCAACTTTTTGTTTTCTTTTTCCTGAATACATATTTCTTCATTATGATAAAATTAATATGCTGTAGTGAAAGCAGTTAGTTATAAATTTTTTGGGTTCTTTTGTTTGAGTTT